>JACXGI010000084.1:66869-132279 GCA_016801175.1 Esox masquinongy
ATGTCACCTATCAGACTGGTGGATGGGTAGCAATGTCACCTATCAGACTGGTGGATGGGTAGCAATGTCACCTATCAGGACTGGTGGATGAGTAGCAATGTCACCTATCAGGACTGGTGGATGAGTAGCTATGTGTGAACAGCAGTGATATATGAATTAGGCTCAGAGGTAAAACACACAAAGAACAAAAGTTCTGAGTTCTGAACAATGTTTAGCTCTGCCCTCTCTTTACTGGGATTGTATGTTTCCTGTCAGAGTGTTGATGGTATGACCCGAACAGAACTATTAGTTTCATGTCATGGTTTTGAGGTCATGACCTGAACAGAACTGTGTGTTTCCTGTCACGGTCTTGAACATTTGACCTGAGCAGAACTGCGTGTTTGCTGTCACGGTCTTGAAGGTTTGACCTGAACAGAACAGTTTGTTTCCTGTCACGGACTTGAGGATATGACCTGAACAGAAACATTTGTTTCCTGTCACAGTCTTGAAGTTATGACTTGAACAGAACCGATTGCTTCCTGTCATGGTCTTGAGGGTATGACCTTAACAGAACCGTTCGTTTCCTGTCATGGTCTTGAAGGTATGACCGGAACAAAACCGTTCGCTTCCTGTCATGGTCTTTAGGGTATGACCCTAACAGAACCGTGTGTCATTTCATCATAACAGGGCACCAGGCATATGTGGGCTTCTGGGAGTTTTGGGACTGCAGACAGCAGAACATGCAAATTCATTGGGGAAACAGAGTCCACAGGGACAGAGGGAGGTAGAGAGGGATGTAGAGCAAGCTAAGAATGAGGAGGGAGAAAGAGAATGCAGGTAGGTAAAGACAAAATGACAAGGTAGGATAAACTGAGATAGGTCCACAGGAAGGCAGGAAGAAGGACAGAAGGAGTAGCAGGGAGGGAGACAGATGCATGGAGGGGTGGGAGACAGACGGAGAGGGAGGAGATAGAAGGTTGAAGAGGAAGGGGATACTCACTACTGAGCGCAGTCGATGAGCTGGTATTCGTTGGAGCGCTCGAAGCACGCCTTCACGCCATCGTCGTCCCACAGCTGCTGGGCATGCTCAAAAAACTCCTGGTTTCCAAAATAAGAGAACAAGAAAAGATCGAAGAGAGAAACGGCGTTAGGAGGAGCGGACATGGGACAGACCGGGGGAAACGCAGCGTTTTCAATAAGGGCATTCGGATCCAACAACCAAGACGTGTTGTCACAATGTCGGGTTGCCTTCACCGTTTGCACGATAGATTAGAGTACACTGTATGTGAATGGCCTCTGGAGCCGCCAGGTAGGCCATCATAAGGGTCTTCCATCATGCATTATTCAGGTGTCACCTGATTGGCCGGAAGAGATTTAATAAATTAAAATAAGGTGGAAAACGTCTGAGCCATTCACGATGCGAATACAAAGATGAGCAGGGCGGGTGGGGGGGGTTGTACCACTTCTGAGAAAGTGAATCCCCAGAATTAACAATTCAATGAGCACCAAGTGAGTGGAGGAGCAGTTGTTTTTTTGGTTGAACAAGAAAGGAGCCGTCTGTGTTTTTTTGAGGACCGATTTTGTTTTGTTTTGGACAGTCTATGGGTTTTGTTGTGGCAATGGTGGGAAGGAAATGCGTGTATATGAGGATGGACAGACTCTCACATGATACCGGTGTGTTCTAAAGAGCCAGAGAGACACTGCGCCAAGACCTTTGAAGGGGCAACCCAGAGCTAAAATCCCAAACTGACGAATACGGGCCAATGTAAAAGTGACAACAAGAGTTAAAGAGTTCAAATCCAAATGAGTTCAAATCCAATTTAAAGAGTTAAAATCCAAAGTGCTTTTTCTCAAGGCAACGCAAACACACTTTTGCCCCAGAGGGAAACCCATAGGAAAACTAGGGAGGGGGGTGGGGGGGGGGACGATTAGAGGAAGGAAGGTGAATATAAGGAGAGAGGGAGTGAGGAAAGGAGGTTTTGAAGTGTTGTTTTCCCCTCCGCTGGTTCCTTCGAGAGAGCCAGGAACTGGGTACACAATAATTAGTCCCCCGTTGGAGTCATCACATAAACAGCACAATACAAGCGAAGAAACTGACAACAGACGCCAAACCAACTCTGACGTGTCGTGAACCCCGATGCAACAACAGGGCCTTGAGTGAAGTTTGAACCACTAAAAAAAAAAATGTCTGCCCATTTGTGATTCCGGTTTATAGTGCATGCTGAATCCCTCTCCGAGTTGATCATTTGGTCAAAGTTAACTTTCATACTGCGATTTTTTTTTAACCACACTTTAAATACCGCTGTCATCAGTGAAACAATTCATCCATGCGAAATATGCCAGAGTGAATTCTTATAGTCCTTATGTAAAAATATTATAACAGAGGAAAAAATGCCCCAAAACTACAACTTGCTAAGCTTCCCTTGCATTTACATTTCAGTCATTTAGCAGACGGTCTTATCAGGAGCAACTTACAGTAAGTACATACATTTTAAAAAGACCTTGTTGAAACAACCCCAGTTTATTAGTGAGTGCATTCAAATCAATTCATTAGTTATTGGCAGTTAGTAATGGAACGAAGATTACACAAATTATAAACATAATAAGCAAAGTTCACAAAAGTCCCTTAACAGGTGTGATGTGGACATCTCCAAACACTGAAAATCTGCTTGGAATATGAACACAACCCCACCCAACCACACCTCGCGGGCTTCCGCTTTGCCCCCATTTATTTCCACATGACATTTGTATGTACAGACGCAGCACAGGAAACAAAGTATAGATCTCCCTCTCCACATGCAAAGCAGACTGCTCCTGTCTGCAAGGGCTGTTTCCTGGTCAATGCTAATGATCTCACCTTTGGAACAGGAAGTCGCTAAGCAAGAGGAGGAAAGAAGCAGGAAGAGTGTCCCCCGTATCAGCACAGATGCTGCTCTATTATGTGTCTCCAGTGAGAATGGATAAGATACGGGGGCATGTTGCTTCAACGTATGTTATGTTATTGCAATAACACAGAGCCAGGTTCTTGTGAATTAGAAAAATCTTATGTTCAGAACATTTTAGAATGACTAATTCCAAGTCCAAGTACAAACCTCACGTTGGTTTGGTTCTAAAAGGTTATGAAATTGTTTCTAGCATGGCAAGTTCCTTATCCGATGACAAAGTCAAATCCACCACTGTAATATCCACAGACAGCAGTTTAAAATCCAAGAATAAAATATATGGACTGTAAAGAACCTTTTCAGCCTGTGACAGGCAGTGTATCACAGGAATAGTGAACACTAACGGAGCTCTATCCCTGCAGTGAAAACTCCCATGGCCCAACTCTGACCCTTGGGGAACACCTGGTGACACAAAAACACAAACAAAACCTTGAAGTCCATTTAACTGGTATGTACTTTACTGTACCTAAACCTCAATTAGCAACAAGGATATGGCACAAAGAGTAATTAGGAGTGGGTTAAACACAGCTAGCCTTGCTCCAAGGGGATATGGCTAATGATGGCCGTGGCTGCTTTTGGGGTTTCCTCCAGTCCCTCCACACTGCCATGACTGTGATAACCTCATCTTCCCAAGGGACAATCACCCACCCTGGGTAACAACTCACCCACCACTGGGTATCAACTCTAGCCCTTGCATACCCTCCAGTGGACAAGAGGGGGAGATTGTCCTAGGATACCGTTGTTTTTTAAATCCACAGAATTGGAGCTCCCAGGGGGTGGGTGTGGCTGTGTGTCCTTGTGTTTGTGTGTGTGTGTGTGTGTGTGTGTTACCTGTCTCTCTTGCAACACTTTACCAGTGTTGCGTTACGGGGCACCTCCACAGACATAGTCAAAGTTCTTGTGAGAAAACATCTGCAGCCATGTGTAACCAGCACACTCTTTCATTTCCTTTAAAAATCCTTTGGGTTAACCTGCCTGTCCACCATGGCTAAATGTTTCAATGTCTCAGTAGTTTGTGCATGTGGTCGTGCGTACGTTTGACTTACATTGTAGGAATGTTCCATGTACCTAACATTTAGAAATTCCACTTTGTTATTTATGGTAATCCTTTTTTAATACATAAGATGGTTCATCAAGTTTATGAAAACATCAAACAAAGTCCCATGAATAACCGCTTTGAATTTCAGAAACCAAAGATAGAATCCAAATTAGAGAGCACAGTGAAGACAATGGATTCTTAGATATATTTGTCGATTGTAGCTATGCATTACGCAATTTCACAGGAACCCCAGTCTATTTTTATCACAAAGCCTGCTGTTCTGCCCCAGGTTTGGCATTACTGTCACACAAAGTTATGATGAGTCACCAACAAGATGAAAACACTATTTATAGCATCTAATATTTCTCACAAAATGCACGCACGCACGCACGCACGCACCTAGGGCAACAGCGCTGTTCACAACGCCAGCGAGGCATGATCCTGCGTCTCAGCTACGTCCTGTTACACATTAGACCTCCCCTTCCTGTCAAAGACACCCGCCCACATTGATGCACGTTGTGGTCAAAACACACAGCTCTGAACTGTTTTTCTGACGGTCTTGCCTACCTGCCTCCACGCTGTACTGTAGGCTAAACCAGTCTAAATGGCTGCTGTCAGGAAACGGTGACATAGGCCAGACCAGAGTAGAGGAGCCACAGACAAGGAATTAACAGGAAGAGATCTAGAAAGAGAGAGGGTGAATGAAAGAGAGGAGTGAACAGGACAGGGGAAGTGAAAAGGGGCGGGTCAAAAGTGATGGGAAGACAAAGGCGAGTAAGAGATTAGCAAGAAGGAGAGAAAGAAATGAACAAAGAGTAAGAGAACAAAAACAAAGAGAGAAAGACAGCAACAGAAAGAAAATAAGGAACGATGACTTAGGGTGGGGTCTAGTGCCCTACACCACTGCTTTGGTGCACATGTATTGCAACAGCGTGGGTTCGAATCTGACCTACAGCTCTTTCAGCAAAACCTCTCGACCATTTTTCAACACTTTCCTGTCGAATAAAGCATAAATGCCTTCAAATATATAAATAAAAAAGGAAAGAAAGAAGACATATCCTGTCACTAACGCTTTCTGACAAAGAGGGAAATGGCAGGGAAATTGAACAACGGTGATTGAATGTGTTGAAATGCCAGTCGGCCAGAAACATCCAAAAAAAAGCCCCAACAAACCTCAACTCGGTGACAGTTTACAAACATTTCACACAGAATTTCATGCAACTTTGCAAGAACTAGATAAATGACATAGCGATCCGCAATCAGCAATGGACGTTTTTATCCAGGTCACAGTTACACACGGACACAAGTTAATAGAAGTGGCCTATTCACCGTCTGCAACAAGCATTACAAAATACCACTGCTGAAGCCAGCCTTTAGACTTGAGCGTGTCTCATTTTTCCATTCGGCCCTCATCCTGCTATCATTGGCTCCCTAACTACAACATACTTTATGACCGATCTCACTCTTTTGACACACACAGTACTATGCATTCCATGTAATCCTAAAGGGAAAGGTCCAATCAAGGTTTTGGTTTTCAGATATAACCCCGCCTCTCCAAATGGCACCTACAATAAATGCCCAGGGGGCAATGTGGGCCAGCCGTCGTGCTCAGCTACTCAATGATAACTGTAACCTTCCCGGCTTGGGGATTCAATCTATCAACCTTTCAGTAACTGGTCAGATGCTTCCCTTCCACTTTTGCAACAGTCTGTGACACAAAATGACTAAAATATGCATGTACACCGCATGTCAAACAGAAACCCTCAATCACACTTGTAGGTTTATGTCATAGCGATGTTAGGTAGGTAAACTCAGGCATGAAACACGTCAACAGTCGTGTTGCACTAAAACTGTGCAATTCTGCAGGCCTGGCTCGAATCTAGCTTCTGTATTCCCTTAGTGAGAAAAACGAAGGAAGAAATCCTGTCTGGTCTTTGAGTCTCATGTAGGGTGCTGTTGAGTCTCTTGGAAGACAACTCTGAGGACAAACTCTAAGGACAATCAGTGGATTGACCTTCTTCCCGCTTGAAGCTAAAAAAAAAAAAAAAAAAGTGTGTGTGTCTGTGGAATTCTCTACCTCTGTGTGTGTGTGTGTGTGTGTGTGTGTGTGTGTGTATATACACATGTTTGTGCGAGCGTGTGTTTATGTGTGCAAAGAAGCAGGAGACAGTCCTCAGGGCTCGGGTTCAGGGAGGCTCGTGACACAGTTTGAATAAATGCACTGTGCACTTTACTGCCTCGAACAGAGGGGCCATAAAACAGAACAACTGAGATGGCTCCTTAACTGTTTCACACCTATGGCCGTGTGTCCGCGCTTTCAGCCATATTGTCTAAATCCATTCAGATGTTTTTTTTTTTATTAATCCATTGTATTGATATTTCTGTAGGTGTTTCACATTAATGTTTTTATTGGTAACTCCCATCATTCACAGGAGATATCAGTTTTTATATAAACTAAATAAAAATAAGTTGCATAAAGTCTCAAATGCCAACTTTGGGCAAATAAAAAAGGCATATAAAACTGTTTACTGAATGCATAAAAAATGAATTGGAGCCAAGGGGCAGGCTCAAATTAAAACTAGTTCATAAAATATATAAGGCAATGTTACTGATGTAGTCCTTTTTAAACAGACCCTTACACATTTTTTTTGCAGGATAATAACTAACTTTTAGACATATCAGTGAGGAACTAGCTATTTGGGAGTGTAGGGGAGCTGTTGATCAACCATGAGGACAGAATTTTCCAAATACAACGTAGACCAATTTGTCAAATGGGATCAAAACGGGGGGGAGGGGGCTTGGTTCATATAAATTTATGAGGTTTCCATGAGCACTTCAGTAGCAGGTGGACAAAAGCAGTTTTTGGTTTCTTCCTCCAAATGTATCTCTAACTTCGTAACAGTTGAACCTACAAAATGAACATACTATGAATATATTCCTGAAAGATAAGACTCTTAAAAACATGTACAGTATGTGTGTGTCCCTCAGAGTATCCCATTAAACAAAGAGGACCAGACCAGGAAGTAAATCTGACTAGTGAACTTAGACCTTAAAAATGATACACAGAAAACACACATTGCCTCATGTTTATCTGAATTTCCCAGACGTTCCCATGCATTTACAACCATACTTCCTAAAATGTAAACATATATATATATATATATATATTTTTTTTTTACAGACTGCCATAGCTTTATTAAATGGGGAGTCAAACCTTTCTTTTTATTAATCAAAGATCAGGTCACAAGCCACAAAGTTTGGGAATCCCCATATTAACAAATTAAAAAGAGTTATTGAATTTACCTGCAGAAAAGCAAAGGAACCCAATACCTGTGTTGTCACGGCCTGGAAAAAGTTCAGGCTTCATGACTACACCTTCATGACTAGGATTTAACATGTCATGTTTTATACAATGAAAACAGGTGCAATGATACAAAAGGTGGCATTTCTGTCTATGTAGGAAAGAAGTACAACCAAAGATTATTCCAGTCTAGCCGTCACTGTCATCATGTCAAGACATCCTAGAATGCATCAAATAGAAATTAATGCTTCAATTGTGTGACCATGATGAAATGTGATCCATTGTTTTAAAGTTGAGGGGTATTTTACAAGGGGTTTATCTTGTCAGCTGCCAACATAAAGCATTTGGGCGAGGGCCGTGGCAACTAAACTGACAAGCGATACATTTTGCCTAACAAACAAATGTCTGGCAGACATCAGAACCAAGGCAACTGAAGGACCTCCTTTTCCCAGCAATGGGTGGGAAACAGTGGCCAAGATGGCAAACACTAATGTGGAAGATCTCCCTGCGGACTTGCAAAACTCTGTGGCAATAATTGCAGAGGTTAAGAGGATGACTGATGACTGTATGGCCAAGGGGGAAGGACTGTAAACTCTTATTTCAAGGGAATGACAGATGGAGGATACTAATACCTTGATATTAAACTCTAAAACAACTGAAGCACATTCATATCTCCTTCCTGAACTGTATGTTATGCAAGACAAGGCACCCAAGAGGAGGGCTGAAGTTCAATTCCTGGAATGTGAAAAGTCTAAATAAGCCAATTACAGAAATGCAGTTATAGCCCAACTGAAATCTCTGTCCTTAGATGTCATATCATGGAGGTGAAGAATGTTGCAAGAGGTTAATTAATTTTGAAACGGAAAAAAAATATTTAATTGTAGTGGGAGAGAATATCTTGTTTTATATCTACTGAATGAATATGACCCCAATAACAATAGTCCCGATTCCAGATTTTAATTGCATATTGGACCAATACTTTGACAGATTCTCTAGCCAGGCTCCAACCAAAACAAGTTCTTCAAAAACACACATTTTAAAACAAATCTTTAAATAGCTATAATGCTGTAACAGGTTTTGGGCTTTGTCATTTGAAGTAATGTTAGCATGTTAGCAAGTTTGACACTGATTAAAGTCACCTTGTTGGTCAGTTTATGTGCAGGTTACCTCATTAGTCAGATCAATATTATGACAAATATGCTTTTAAAAACATTTAGTGTCGCTAGACATCCATATCATACAAACAAACATAATAATCAAGAAAATAGTTAGCAGTTGCTACATTAGCATTGGCAAATATAAATCGGTCTCTCATGATAGCTAAACGATAGAGAATAATGACAAATGATCGACTTTGAAAGGCAAGTTTACATTCAGAGGACAATGCCACCGGTGTCTTTCAGAAAAAAACTGAAAACCCCTTTTTGATTTAGCTTTTGAAGTGATTTGGTTTGTTAATTCCCATCCTGTATGGGTGATAATCATTTCTGGGGTTATTAGAGAACTGTATTTCTCTATCGATTGACAACCTGCTCCCCTGTCACTAAACCTCTAGTATAACACCTAGTCTGGACTAATAACCTTTTCTGGCTAGAAGATCTACTGGAATGAGAGAGAATAAAGGCTGTCCATATGCAAGATTCGTGGTTAGATTATCTCAGAATTAACAATTCCTCAGGAACATTTACCTGCCTTGGGACTGAGTTATTCCTTTTCAATGTCAATGTTCCCCCTCTGGTGGACAAACTAAAAGCAAACATCTTCTGGAGAACCATCCCTATAATATGTAGAAAATAATGCATAAAATCTTACCGTGCGTGAACTTTCAAATGCATCCAGTCATTGCACATGGGTGAAAAGCTTAGGGATGTGCTTCAGGTACCGTACATCTATGACTATTCTACACATTGTGCAGCCACAAAGATACAAATAAAATCTCTTTTAGAGAACTGTATTCTCAACTAAATGTCAACTAAACAGTAGCCTGTGTCTACCTGACAGAATGAAATTGTAATTATTTGCATCACTCCATTTGCCATTTCTATAGCAAACTCTAAAGTCACATTGCTAATACAGAAACATCAAAACCAAAAGGTCTTTTGCTGGTGCACACTTGAATCAAAGGCCCCGTTCAGGCAACATTTTTTATTTTCCCAGTGATTTATTAGACACACGGAGATTATTTATAAATACAACTAAGGGTAACTGAAAGGGTAACTTGCGCAAAATCGGGTATTGTTATGCACTTACAACATTCAATTATATAGCTTAAAAAAAAGTATTATTTTCTGAGCAAAAATAGTTTTTTCTTCATGAGAATTTAATTATGGGAAAAACTAAATCAGAAACAGGCAAATTCTTTAAATCTTAGCTAGGTCATCTCCCTAACATAACGCATCCTAAAGCCCAGGGAGATATGACTGATCCTGCTGCTGCTTTCTGCCACCCAGCCCACAAAACTGGAGGCAGCCCCTGGATCCAAAAAACCTGATGCGTCCTAGGCAGAATACTAAATCATCATCCTGCATTTCATCAACGTCATTTACAGTTTTGGAAATGGGTTTTTGGCAGTTCACCTATCAAAATCAAACTTAGTTTCCTGAAAATACCTGGCTACCTAGAGAACAATCAAAACAAGCTAGCCAGCTACCTAGCAAACAATCAAAACAAGCTAGCCAGCTACCTAGCACTGTTGCCCAAAGCAAAAGCTTACATCACATGTAGAACAAGGAGCTAGATAAATCTAAAGCTTCTGGTTGTTATTTACAGTGAATGAGCATTGGGAGCGTATGAGGCGAGATGGAACTTGGTTGACATTTTATAGATTTTGTAGAGTTCTGTTACTAAAAATACAATGTAAGTTACGAACAGATTGGACTAGGTTTAACAGATTTTATCCAATGCTAAAGTTTGAAAAAAATTGCTGCCAAGTTTGAGAAAGCCGTGTAGAAACCATGCAATGCGGGCAGTAGTGTTACATCCATTATCTTTCCCACTGAATTAAGTGTCCATGCAGGATTTACTCTAAAAACAGCTATGCTTTCTTTACATATTAAGCACACCGCATTACCTGCAACATCAGCAAATAATTATTGGCTGGCCCACAGGAACGTTTCATAGCAACTGCCGTGGCTGGTTTCATAATTAAAGTCTTCTGAGCTGACAGCAGAGCTGCAAACAAGAGGGGGCTACTGCTTATTAAGTAATTCAGGGGAATTTTAATTTGTTTTATTATAACACTACCTGAACAGGATGTTATGGTTTTTTGTTTGTATTTTCTTATGGACAGCCGTGGGCCACACAGAATGACTCATTGGTTCGGAGACGTCCCACAGGCTTTGTTTTTCACAGGTCTGGAGTAGGTGTTACCCAACAGAAGAAAGCATGTTGGAAACAATACATTGTCTCATCTTAGTTGTAAAATGAATCATTGTGACAAACTACATAAGACTGTGTAAGCACTATCCGAAAGACGGTAAAGGTGACAAATAAAGAGTGATGCATATTAACATTGAAAAATGCAATCTGCTTTAACTCCTAATGTATTGCAAAGTTGACTGGAGGTACCCTCTTAAAAAGTAGATATTCAAATATATAAAGCATTTCCAAAGAAATGGTTTCAACAGAATTGAAAACCATTCCATTCTCATATGCCCCAGTGGAGGGTATATAGAATGCCATACCAGCCAAACCTAGCATACATACGCGCATCTGTCCGTGTGTGAGTGTTCGTGTGCATGCGCGTGGCAGTCCTGTGCACGAAGACGAGAGCTAAACGAGGCATTAACAGTAACTAGTTAAATACGCAAAAGTTAAATGGATGACACACATCCACAATTGCCTACTAAAGGCCCACACATCCTAGCATGGACGCAAAGATGTCACGTCAAATCATCAGCAGGAGCCAAAGCCGAAAGAGATATATATATATATATTCTGTATACGATTTGAGGGGAAATTGCATTTTGAGTCTTCACAGTGGAAGACAAAGGGGGTTTTGAGACCAGGCAGAAACAGGCCCTGGCATGTGACATGGGAGGCCAGACATGAAACACAGATCTGCTTCAGAGAGAGATTCTGTCGTTTGGCTGCCGCAAGGGCCTCTGTTCGTCCACATCTGAGCCTGTAGCCAGCGTGTTTACTAACAGAAATCGATGCTCCATTACATAATAGGCCTAATTAACGAAGCCTGTGTGTGTGGCAGCCAAATACATCTAGCGCTTCTAATGTCCATGCTTTGACAGAGAACTGTAACGCATGTACCTCCAGCAGTAAAAACACATAGGCAGACAGAGGGGCAGGATGGACTAAAATGGCATTCAGGCACGCTAAGTAAAGCTAAAGTTAAAAGCACTTGAAAAGCACTGAAATAACGCTTAACTCAAAATGTCTGACCTGAACAATATTAATGCGGCTGAGGGGATCTTTGTGACGCAATGCAATGAATTTCATGGGCCATCTCTTCTGATGAGGTCCACTAACAAAAACAAACTGGTTCTAATAAGACGTGACTTGTCAGACCACGAACCTCTAAAACTGCAAATATCCTCATGTTGGGGTTCAAATAAACTTCGTTGAAAATTTCATAATCTGTATTTCATGTTTTTCGGACACTCACAACCAGCGCTTACAACCATCCACTGTTAGAAGGCCTTCATCGGCGTTTGTACAGAAAAGAAGCATTAGATAACCCAGCACCAACTCATCCCGGAGCAGACTCATTCTCCTCATCCGTTTCATGTCATCTGCACCAAAGCTGACCCAATACAGTGAATCCGAGGCACTAAGAATCTACTGTGTGAATTGTTTCATAAAAACCTTGGTACAAACAGACCAAAGTTTTGTCCGCCACGCAGAGAAGGCCTCCAACCATTCCTTGTGAGGGAGAAGAGACAGCTTTGATTTAAATGTGCGATGATAATACCTCCAAACTCAACCCTCCTCCCAAAAAAAGCAAATTAGGTTACTAAAAGCTTTTTCCAGGAAGCCAACTCATCATATAACAGTAGTATTTATCTAGTCCAACAGATGTGCCCAGATTGCGTTCCCTTGCTCACTGCCTTAAAAAAAAACAAAAAAAAAAACAAGGCTGCCGATTGGGATCAAACTTGTGAACCCATGTCCGATATGGCGGACACCGCCCAGGGGACGCAACAACAAAGACCCCAACCTACATGACCTCTTTAATATATACTGTGTATCGTATGTTTCCAGGGCACACTGGTCCCACATACAGCTCCGGAAAAAATTAAGAGACCACCACACCTTTTTCTTTCCTTTCCAAAAAAGTTGAAAAGGAAAGTTTTGAGTGAGGAACAGAAGCGTTCAATTTGCAGGGGTCTCTTAATTTTAACCCTTCTGTTCCTCACTCAAAACCTTCCTTTTTCAACTTTTTTGGAAAAGAAAGAAAAAGGTGGAGTGGTCTCTTAATTTTTTCCGGAGCTGTAGAAAGGCCCAGGGGCGTATCTGTTTTCTTGAGTACTTGTTCAAAATATTGTTAACTTCATACAATAATTAAATTGATAGCTGTGAGATTTCACAGGCAGCCAACGCCAGGAGAAATGTAATCTATTTGCCTACATCAGGGTCTTTCATTCAATAGTAGAGAAACAGTCCAAGCCAATCACTCAGGCTAACTATTGGGTGTTTGTGGAACCCACTGCAGAGGTAAATAGACATAATGGACTACATAACTGCGTTTTTATAGTGACCCTGTTTGGGATTAGCATTTAAAACAGACTCCTTTAAACAACTTGAATACAAATGTTGTCTAATTGTATTTGTCATCTGGAAAAGTAAATGCAATCAGCGGGATACTCTATGAATGTAGGAATTGCCTGGAAGGACTGATCCATGCCTTCAGGTGGCTTCTCAGGGCACTACCACCCTGCAATGCACAGTCATATTCAAAAATATTTTTTTGAGTTGAAGAACACATTGGGAGGGGATCTGAGCACATTCTTTTCTACAGAATCCTTCCTGATTCTTGATAACTTTTGTGAGTTCTCATGGACCAACATCCTGAATTCACACTACAGACTTTTAATGGGCTTCAAGTCTAACAACTTACAGTGGTCATTGAACTTTTTTTTTTGGTGGGGGGGGGGGGTTCGACTGTGATATACTAGTATACTAGTACGGGTTAAAGTTCAATAGTATGGGTTAAAGTTCACTAGTACGGGTTAAAGTTCACAATGCTGTTGTGTGGCCCGGGACCTGTGGAAGCAGAATATCCCCATAACAGAAGGTTCAGCATATTTTACATGAGGTAGGGGTCTACAGTCTCTGGTGCACATTCTCATTCAGACTTCAAACCCACCACTGGAATTCATGTCCAAAGAATTTTATTTTCATGTCATCAAACACGCAACTGGAGATTTATAAACAGCATATTGTGAAAATAGACTTCTTAGAAATTATAATGCATGACCAACTATACATGTAAATAGTCTTGGATCCACAAATAAATGTAAATTTTGTTACTTTGCCACAAAATCAAAAGTTTGCAATGGTCATGTCAGTCGCTGGACCTGATATCAGTTTAGAACTTTTTTTAATAGAATTCTGTGTGTAGGAACGGTCTTAGATCCCTCCTAATCTGGGATTGGCCATACTACAATTCTGTGTTGAAAACATGAAAACGTGAGTGTCAATCATATTATCCCCTACCTTTTTATTACTATAATTATTAATCTACAACAGTGTTTCTTAATCCTGGTCCTCGGGAACCAAAGGGGTGCACGTTTTTGTTTTTGCCCAAGCACTCAAACACCCGATTCAAACGTTGCCCTACAACCTACACACCTGATTGACGTAATCAACCTATCATCACGTCTTTAGTTTGAATCAGGTGTGTGAGTGCCTGGGCAAAAAAAAAAAAAAATGTGCACCCCTTTGGGTCCCGAGAACCAGGACTAAGAAACACTGATCTACAAAATATGTTGTTAACAAAATCACATTTGTTAGGCATTCTATATAGCCCAGTATTTCAATAATGATATTTATAAATGATGTTTCACCCATTGTTATCAAGGGAATGTACAGTTTTCATCGCAAAATACTAAAAAGCAGTGTCCCTTACCTCGGTGTAGTCAAAATCCGAGAGAGGAGCTATACTTTTGATGTAGTCAATTCTGGACTGGTTTGCTGGGTTGCCTATTGGGACTGGTGGTATTAACGTGCTCATTGCCGAAACTACTGTCTAAAAAAAGGAGAAATACAAAAACACAGATGTTAAGCTCGATAAATTTGTGATAAGGCCATTGGTAAGCCAGTCAGATCAGCAAAATTGGATTTTAGGATGCAATCAATTTTATATGGTGTGCCTACATTCCATCATACAAATCACCTTCTAATTTGAGTATAACTCACCACAATGGCATCCTTCACATTTTTCCGAATGTCCAGGACCTTTTGCTTCTTTTCTCTAAGTGGTGAAACAAAATGGACAATTAGGACTGTGAAGCATTGTTCAAGACTTTGAAAAGTGATCCTTCGATTCAGTCATGGAACCCAATGCTGCCTGACAGAAAACAAGACTCCTCAAAGCACTAGTAAAGAAAAACACCATAGAGCATAGGATTGTTGGGTTATTTTGACTGTTTGTTAATTCACAGTACTGAAGCATTGGACTAAAATCTTGTTTGAAAGTTACCGTTTTACAGGGGTGTAGAATTGGGGTGGGGGGGTTGACGACCCCTCCAATATTACAGACAGGTCAATGTAACCCCCCTGGAAAAGAGTGAAAATCCTGGGATTCATTGACTCTGATCCCCCCAATATACATTACAAACCTACGCCGTTGCCTGTTTATGCTACTACAGTTTTCCCATTTAGACCGATAATGAATGGAAATGAAAGAACATCCTACATTTAGGCCTATCTTTGTCCAAATGCCCAAATAACATGAAAGATATTGGTAAAGGTATAAGATATTGAGGCCAGTATAACTGGATATCATAACACATCTCTGCAAAAACGTGTTCATTATAACATTATAGCCTAAATTGTAGAAATCTAACCAAGTAAAACTATTATTTAGTGTGCATAGGATATAGGAAGGTATTATTAGCCATAGAAATACTTAGACACATTGTTTCATAACTGTTCTAAATCACCACCGACCGCGTTACCGTTTTCTTGAGACTACGACATTTTATTTTTGTGGGGGTAGCGCATTATATTATAACTGTAAATACAACCTAAACCTTTGGCACACAGAATTTCAGCATTAACAAAATCTGATATTATTACGTCTCCATCTCTGTGACAGCTATTAGAAATCAGTTGGGCTTGTCGCCATGCTGTCGTTTAACCATTGGGCCCGATGGACACTGCAGTGCTACAGCGCAAAGAAACATTTACCCAGCACTCGGTCCTTTTATCTTACATGGACCAAATTAAAATCAAAACAAGGTGACATTACACCAATCGATTAACAAAGGATTGCGAGAAATAAGTACAGCTGTGTACGGAAATGCCGTATAACAGATAAAATAACGGGTACTTACTCTGCGTTAAAGCCATTGACGTGCAGGATCCGCATCTGCTTGACAATCGTGCTTTTCCCAGATTCTCCGGCCCCTTCGAAATAAAACACATATAGTATAAGTAACTGGTGCCATCACTAAAATATAAAAAGCTACTAGGGTGATCCGTTGCCCATAATGTTGTTTAAAATCCATGATCATTGTACAATCCGTCCGACAATTCAGTCAGCAATCCCTGGCGAGACCTGTCAACATATGTGGGCTGGAGGCGAATCTGAAAACATACATGATACATATCCGTTATCAAATCCACCTTCTGGACCTTACCCAATAAAAGCAGTCGATGTGTCGCTTTGTAGGCTTGTCTTTCCTTTTGTAATTGTTTCTCTATTTTTTTATTCGCTTCTCTTTGTGCCTTTTCATCGATGCGTTGATCTTCAGTCTTGCTGTTGCCCAAACAACCCATCTTCCGCTGACCTCGTCTCGTAAACAGAATGTATCAAATAAACAGCTAATGTAAAACCTACTTTCAATATAAAAGGAGAACAAATGGGGCGAAAAATCCGTGCGCCACTTCTCTGTCGCTCAGGAAAAAACCTTCCCCGTTACAATTTCGTTTTAACCCCTTGTCAAACCCAACCGAGTGAATTCAGTCGATTCTAATAAATATGTGCATCATAAATACAACAAAAAGATACATTAATTTCATAAATATTCAGAGTGGAGCGGGGCTGAATCTGGAAGCCAGCCAACTGCTCCTCTCTCTCGCTCGCTCCTGCTTCCCACTCTCTATTTTTCCTGTCTAAAATTCTGTTTGTGTTTCTGTCCCTTTAAACTCAGCACTGCCTCTCTCCGTAGCGCCAGGAAATCACACTGCACCGAAAAAGAAACACCTCAACCAACGTGCACACTGTTTCAATACCCAGTTTAACACAAAATCAAGGACCTATTTCTTGGTTTTTACAGGTAGGCCAAACAAAAGGCACAGGCTACATTTTCTTGTAAAATATGTGTCAAAAGCTTTAGTTTCAGTAGAGTGGGGGCCCCAAGAAAAGTTAATAATAATAATTCAAACACTTGGTAAATTAAAATATTTTGAGCATCTGAATTGATGCATATGTATGTTCAGTGTAAAAGTAGAATTGTTAAAAGAAAGTAAAGACTGGTTCATGTTTGTTTTGCAAATCAAAAATAAAACCATGTGTGAAATACATTTCCCATGCAGCATTTCCCTTATGCTCTTAGCATGTAGAAATCTAGAACAGGACTAGCATGCAACAAAACAGGGACTGGGCAAGAGCCCTAAAAATACAACAAAAATAATAGTTTAGTGTTATTGTTCTCAGTTATATTATCTAGCAGTTTAAAGCATTGTCTTTAATCAGCAGCAACATGAAATGCCACAATATAATACTATAAGAGAATCCAAAAGTGTAACTACAACATAAGTTCCTCAACCTTAGAGAAAGAAAAGCACAATGCAAATGACATGGAATACAGTATATGCAAACAATTTCCTGAGTTTGCATATTAGTGTCTATGACTATGACCGTACCATAGCAGCACAGATAGAGCTGTATTCCAATGTGAAGTGGATATCCATGTAGTGAGAGCCAAAGACAACCTATTAATGTGTTAGGACGGGGGGGGGCTTTAAAGGGTAGGGGGGACAAATAAACAAATGGAAAAGGAAAGCACTGAAGGGAGAATGAATCATTAAGTCCTTTCAAACCCAATCAGTCAACTCATCCAAAGACAACATCTGCACTGATTAAAGTAAGGTAGATGTGTTTGACCATTTCTGTGGTAAACTAGACTCGGATGGTTCAAGAGTTAATCAGATCAATTCAAAGGCTGATTCGTTTAAAATGGAAATCACATATCGGAACATGGCTCATACAACAAGTATTGCGAGGCAAACTGGCAACTGTAAGACCCTAGGAGATGCCTAAAATAACATTACCGACCTCCAGAACAATGAAAAGATTAGCCAGCGCAAATAACCTTTTCAAAACAAGATGCAAATCTGAGTTGTTCAGTCTATGGATACGCTGTCCTCTGGATGCAAATGTAGCCAGCTGAACTATCTAATCGTTAATGTTGTGTGTTGCAAGTTCAGGGGTGTAGAACTGGGGGTGATGGAGGGGGTCACGACCCCCCCAATATTACAGACAGGTCAATGTGACCCCCCTGGAAAAGAGTGAAAATCCTGGGATCCATTGACCCTGACCCCCAAAATAAACAATACAAATCTACACCGTTGTGTGCAAGTTTGTGCTGGCTTCCCCGACCCAGTCTCTAGTCTCTTACTGTGTCTCCCTTCAGTGGCCATCGATGGTTAAGACAATCTTTACTGTGACTTGTTTTGGTTGGTGTCATCTTAATACATCATTAACAGATACAAGTGAGGATAGTGTTAAGTGTTTGGCACGAGGAGCAACAAAACAATTCTGAAAGAAATCAGGAGAAAAGATTTCCCATCAGCTCATCCAATTCCCTCTAGGGTCAGAGTGACCCATTGACTATTGTCTTAATTTACCTTCTGTCTCCCTCTTGTGGTTCACGTGAACACCATATAAATGTGATCGTGTGCATATGCGGGCGTGCATGCGTGCGCACGTTGCATTTACAGTATTTGTTTGGCACAAGCTCAAATCCAGAGCAACTTAGAGAAACAACTGGGGCTAAGTGCATTGCTCAAGGGCAGCATGGTTAAGAATACCGGCGTTCTTTACCAGATACACAAATGTGTGCGTCTAATGAAAAACCCAACAGGTTACATGGTAACGTCATGTTAACTAGACACAAAATGGGAAAAAATGCTTCAATTGGAGAGATGATATGGAATAGTACAATAAACTGTCGCTTAGTTTTATGTTTTCAAAACACTGCTATGTTTTACCTCAATTAACACAAGCTTGGAGATGTTCTGGCTAGTAGAAACGTAAAAATTGCAAATTAAAATTGACCAAGTGGGTTTGTTGGTGAGTGGTATTGAAATAGGTACAGCCTAGTTATAGTGAATAGTTAGTCACTGAGGTTTTCAAGGTCCTATGCCATTTTATGACAGTTTTCCAGTGAACTGAGTTTGGAATATAACTTTCCTTTTTCACACATGCCTGGTGTGGGATGTTTTGTTTTGGTTCGGTGTGAACTTTCAACTTCTTCGGGCAGCTCTGGGATGGTTTCCGCAGGACGTTGGGCCCGATTTGGAAAAGGAGAGTTAAAATCTGGGCAGAAAACAGGACGCACATTTTATCCCTGGAGAAAGGCAGGTGTGAGGCATGTCCGTTGAGGTCATAGCTGGAGGTTGGTTCAGAGATATGTTCTGTCCGAGTGGGACACGAGACCGAGAAAGTGAAACCATTCATTGGAACAACATCCATAACCCATAGCATAAACCCTTAGCACAAATGGCTACCTCGGTCTAGGTTCCATTCCTTTCTTTCACTCGATTTGTAATCTTTGGGAAACGACACTGAGTTCAAGGATTGGAATGTAAAAGTTTAACGGAGGCTGGGAACCAGACTGGGGTTACACATCACTCCGGCAGTAATTATGTAACGGATGTTATAAATATCTGGTTGCTGGACTGGTGTCAGTTGGAAATAGACGCTAAATAAAGGTTTAACGCTAGCCAAAACTGCATACCACTTCATGTCATGAGTAAAGTCAGTTAACATAAGCACATAAAAGACAAGCATTTTTATGTAATCTGTTACATAATTATTATGAAAACCACATCCAGTCCTTGAGGCTTTCGCCTAAGTGTAACCAGCAGACGTTTTAGTATTGAGTTGGTCATTCAATAACATTTACCTGCATGCATGTCTGTTTAAAACTAGTCACTAAAGCATTCTTTTAAACCTTAGAGTATGGAAAATATCCTCTAAAAATGAATTATGATGATTACATTCGCTAGATCAGGGGTAGGCTCATAGTTTTAAGGGACGGTAGTTAACTGTAATCTATATATTGATAATTAATAAACTGCCAATAATGTTGTACCTTGATTACATTGACACAAGCTCAGATAATTTCTCTTATTTTATTTATGGGAATACTTCAAAACAGATTTTTTTTTCTATTTCCTGGCGACTTTTACAGTGCAACTTTCAATAAAAAATCCACTGTTGTTTTTTTCCCCACTATGGGGTGGTCAAACTAAAACACCGTGAGCCACAAGTTGCTAACACCTGCGCTAGACAGTCCAAAACATTCTTGTTAAGAGGTGCGGCTGAATCTAATATTTAACTTTGGTGATACTTTTTCAAAAGATGGTGCTACAGGTATATCCACTCAGGTTAATCAGAACTCCGTCAGGACACACAATATTTTCTAGACTGACCTCTAGCCATTTGCATATTCACACAGAACCTGAACCTGTTTAAGAGCAGCTCTGTTCCATTTCCTGAACTAACGTAACCCAGATTTCATTTGAATATGGGCTAAAAATAGCCAGTCTCTTAAGCTGTCTCTCAATGCTACTCTGATATGAAATAATAACCCGGCCGACCTGCCCCTTAGCGTGCAGAAGACACACACAACACTTGAAATCAAAGTCCATATTCATAACCAATGGACAGTTCTGCTGCTTTTGTCACTGGCCATTGGTCAACCCTGATAGGAAGGATCCCAGCAGCTGAAATTATAGCTGAGATTATAAAGCCATGCAACAGGGAACAAGGTGGGGAAGGCTTTATGGGACAGACAGGCTGCAGAAATAGCACAGACTTTGGACTATTCCCAACTTGACACCAGGACGAACCCTGCTCGGGTGAGATGGAATGAGACGTCTACTACAGGATAGTTTGATGTTGTTGTTCAGACAGAGACTACAACTAGTCCTAACAGTTTCATCCCAAGCCCTTATTCACAGTGTGGTATGCTAGCAATGTAATGCAGTCATATTTGTGCAACTGTGATACATGGCCACAACAGCGTGTCTTTAGTGGAAGGTAGATTAAATTGGAATTAGTGCTCCAAAGCAGGTGCAAATTATTAGAAAATAATTAGTGTAACTTGGGAGGGTCCAGCCTACCATACAGATTAGATGCTAGGTATGGTTTGCTGTTAACCATATGGGTGTGTGGTAAAACATCATTCCAAAATCACCAGACATATCAGGGGCCCTCAAAAGACGGGTAAGATGTCCATCAGTCTGGGAGGAGTTGCAAAACCTTTTCCAATGAATTTGAAGTACATAATTCCACTGTCTGACAGCATCTACAAATTGAGAAACTTCGAGAACACTGTCAATTTACATAGGCATGAACATGGTTCTTGCATGAAAAGGAGAAATCTCAGGTTATGGAATGAGTCAAAGCCCAGATCTGAATCCTATTGAAACTGCTACAAAATATATTAATATCTCTAGTATAATTTAAAATTCAGGCTGCAATAAATGTATTAGGTGAAACTGAGCAAATGACACTATCTCTGGCTGCCATGTTCCAGGGCACCAGCAGGCCTGGTGACACAGCCTAATGCTATTACCAGGTAACACCGTGACAAGGACCTTGTGCTCTTTGATAAGCATGTTCTTGGGATGATGAGATATTACCATTGTGAGAGTTAGAGGCAGCCTGGTCCCAGACCTGTTAGTGCACAGCACAACCAGATACTGGTCCAGACTAGGTTACACAGGAGGCTGTCATCATGAGTCAGTTAGAAAGCACTGATTGGATATGTCTATGTTGATGCATGAACTAGGCGTGGCAAAGAGATGTCCTCCGTTTTATAGGTCTGAAATTGTCTGATACAGATCATATTATCAGAGTTTGCATGATTATTTACAAAGCTCTCCAGCAAAAAAGTCCACCATATCGAACTTCACTTATCAAGGTTAAAACCATAAAATACAGCATGAGAACACAGGATTGGCCAGTACTATAAACTGTATGCCAAAGGTAGCTGCTGAAAAACTGTAGGTAAATCTCCCTTTAGAAAAGCACCACTTTATTCCAGTCAGAGACTTCTAGAATCTCAGTAATTTAAATTATGTGAAATTGTACAGTGTTATATAGAAAAATGGCATCAGCAGCTGGATCATCTCTAACCACTCAGAGCATTGAAGCCAATGGTTCACTGGCTTGGGTATTCACCCAGGAAAAAAAGTGGAACAAAATATTTAAATTGTTTTAATAAAGGTATTGCAGGACTTGTGTACTGTATTTGGCCAACACGACATATTTAAGGGCTGAATCCAGGAACTGCATGTTGTGTCCTGACTAAGAACAGCCCTTAGCTGATGTATTTAAGCAATACGTGCCTAGAAACAGGTCTTAGCAATGGTCTATTGGCCTTTCTGCTGAACAAATTTCAAGACTGACACAAAGAAAGGGATATGTATTACATACATGTCCCAACATAAAGACAAAACATTAGAATGAATATTCATGACATACACTAACTTTGAGATGTGCATAGGGCCTTGAAACCTCAATGAGAAACTATTCACTAGACTCTGAATGCCAATCACCAACTAAGCCACGCCCCCAGTCTATTGACCTGACCCACTTGGTCATAATGTAAATACCCAGCCTCAATAAATCATCAGTTTTTACCGGAAAACACCAAACTATGTGACCCAATGCCTGTAACCTAGCAGCTGGGTCATCCAAATAACCACGAATTTTACAGTGTAACCGAAGTCACCACATCGAAGACGGTGATGATAAAATGAAATGTTGAAATCGGGGAACTGACAATTTCAGGGGAGCGCTGGGCTTCTCAATCTATTTGAGTCAGTAACACCTACCAAGTAAAAGAAGACGTAGGGTCTGGTTGTATTCCCGTTTCTGCTCCTTCAGAATTTGGTCGATATGTTTGCTGAGTTCCTTCGCCTTTTTAATTAACACCTCCTCCTCCGACAACTTTTTCCCTTTCTTTTTGCCGAGCGTCTTCTGCAGCAATTGTTGACTCTGGAAGCCGTCAGCGCCCCCGTTGCCCCCATTCCTTATTTGCGTTTTTGCGGATCGTTTTGTTTTACCTGGGCCCCAGTGGTGACACCAACAGCCGTGGAGCGGTGTAATGTCATCATACGCCGCTGTGTCCTCATGGTCAAGGTCCTTGGAGCGAACAGAGCAGCCCGGCGGTAGCTCGGTGTTGCCGGTTTCGTCAAGATTAGGACGCAGGCTGTAGCACAGTCCCATCGTGGGGATTTGTTCCGTTAGTAAATTGGAAAGGGAAATGTCCGGCGAAATACTCAAAATTCCTTGGCAAAGAGTAGGCTACCTGTCCTTCTGTACTCATTGCAGCATTTCCCCTGTCCTGGGATGCGTGTGTGGAATTCCAATTGGAGTGTTGATCTAATTACGGTTCTGGACTTTCCCCATGTGTGCCATTTTGCATTTTGTCCCTTCCGTGATCAATTCCTGCCCTTAGTTGGTCATCCGATTCTAGAAAGTGGACAGCGCTGACCGTTTTCCTAGCTTACCGTAAATAAATACATAGCCCAGCCCAAAAAAATATAAAACGTGGAGTGTGTCTGTCGCTGGCTCTTGAATACTAAATATACGAACTCCGTCTGGGAGCAGCTGTAAGCTATTATAGAAATGTTTGCGCGCCCCTCATGGAATGAGGCGTCTGCGTTAAAATCACTACTGGTATGTTCGTGCCAGGAACAGTAAAAGCACTGTTGCAATTGCTCAAATTTCTTTTTTACAATAGCTCAACTCTAAAAGTTTTGATAAAATGCCATATGTATATAGAATAAGAGCTATACAAAAAGAAATACAGTAGGCTACATATCCGTAAAATATAAAATATCATATTGTAAGCCTCAAATAGTAGGCCCAATAAGACAGAATATTACCTATCTTATGGAAACTGATAACTGTCCTGGCACTATACTCAACCTCATACACAGCCAAAGAACAGCAAAACAATAGAATCTGAAGAGCAAGAACTAATATTTTAGTAAGAATTATCATGAGCTTTGTTTTTCAGTGCTGAGTGCTCTATAATCAAAACTTGAGTGTTGACACATACAGCTTTTGGGATCTTAGACTAAGGAACAAAATATTAAAATGTATTTTTTGAGAAGAATGTCCCCTTTTAAACCTGGGGTCCCTAACATTGACAATAACAAAGCCAACCTAAGGGATGGGTGTGAAGAAATAACTAATCTCAAATTCATCACCAGAGCTTTAAAAACAAGGCCTGACCACTCAAGATATCAGATGATAGTTTTAACCATGTTTTGAGGAAATGTAGGGTGTTTCAGTGTTTACAAATGGTTGAGTAAAACAAGCAAATGTAGTTAAAAATTTGGAATACACTCCTGGCACATTTTAAATAGCATCATTCAGGCATTGGCGGTTAAAGCGTCTCAACTGTAAGTGCCTAGCTCAATGGCAGAATGTCTTAGGTGAAAGAACCACTCTCCAGTCACTAGTTTAGTTTACATTTGTAACATGCCCAGGAATAGAAACAGAAAAGAATTGCTGTAACAGTGTCACCACATTTTGTGGTGATATTAACACCTTATGAATACATGACAGGCCATGCAGTGCATATACAGTAAAAACATAATGCACTACACCCATAAATGTCTGTTAAGCGTTAAACTAAAGTGACCTGTCTCACTGCAAACATGAATCTAGGTAATTGTGTGGACCTACACCATCCTTGCACAGACCAAAGGTTTTTCCTCAAGGTCAGACTAAGCTGTCAGCCTCGAATGAGGATCTTTTATGGGGCAGGGATGAACGAGTCAGACTGTGCAAAGTGTAACAACACCTTGTCCCACCAACTACTGATAGGGGGGGTGATCGCCTGATTTTGTGGTGAACTTTACTCAATGGAGATATTGATAAGGCTGAGTCTACTACCTTGACTTGACTGCAGTGTGTGTGCAGCGAGACTGATTGTGTAACACTGGACAAGCTGGGATGAACTGCAGACTCTTGAACTGATAGGAATGGCAACCTGGATTCAAATGGATTTACTAGCCTACGTTCACATGAGTGCGAATAATTTGATTTTAGACTGATTGTGGAAGTAGGCCGACTATGGCTTATGTCAATGTCAAATAGATTTACTAGCCTACATTTACATGAGTGCCAATAATTTATCATGTCAACGCTTTACTCTGTGTCTTAATCAGCGTAAGGTCCAAATCAAATTAAACACACACTGACTAAAATACCTGTTAGGTTATTCTTGAATGAGGGTTTAGCAAATTCATGCTTCCCTTAATATTTCTACTACTACTAGATGAATAAGTCTTATTTTTCCAGAATGGCTGTAAGTATTTAAGCTAAGCGAAGTGCATCTTGGTTTGACAGTAAATTGATAGGATAGTACATAAAATATTTGTACCAACACACACAACATAGGTTCACATTTAAAAAAAAACAACAAATGCAACAGCCACCGCATAAGCCACTCATGACATAACCAGACTAAAAATGTACATGAGCAGGTACACCAAAGCCACTCAACAGAGGGCGAAATTCAGCCATTGGTACAGGAACTAAAAACTGTCAGGGACACACTGGCCCATGTCACTAAACTAAAATGTAAATCTCACATAGGCAACAATGTGTTCTGTGTTTCCTTGTAACCATGAGAACCAACAAAACCTCATGGTTTACCCTTGGTCCACGGGTCTTTGAAGAACATTAATAGTTTAATATCTGGTTCTTGAAATGGTCAGGTTTGGTTTATACCACAGTGTACTATGTGTGTATATTCTGTGAACATATTTTCACATATTCTTTTTCATTTTGTTCATGTTCTTTAGGGGGATAAGTGTCCAATCGATAGCACCAATGGTGTTTGGTAAATCTGTGGGATGAATAGCCAATTTAAATTAATTTAGGATTAGCACAGCACTGGCAGTCATTTGACCTTAGCCAATTGTCCCTGCACTTGTGTTGAGTCCTTTTTGCTATTGATGATGACCAAGAATGAAATAAAGACATAAAAATCCTAATAAGACAGATAAGAAAATCATAATTATTCAAGGTCCAATGCATTGTTGTCTGTTAAATGATGTAATATGACTGTCTGCTCACACGGCTGCCTACACTGATCTGTCAACATACTTTTATTTTGTTTTTCTCCCTAATTTCATACCCAATTTCATGTGATATCATGAAATTGTGGCTCTACTTTATCCCAGCAGTGTTTCAATGTCGTAATGTGTCCTCCACAGCAAATATGATGCCGTTCTTGTTCTAATCTCAAGCCAGAATGAACACACTCCGGAACTGATCGAGTTCAAAGTGCCGAAGCCACCACAAAGAGTCGCTAGAGTGCAACAAAGAATGGCAACCATATTTGATTAATAAGTATCCAAAAACCCAGAAGGTGCTGGTTTTTCGCACTACTTTTCGCAGAACACCTATGAACACCTTTTTTAAGGAGTTTACTTATCTCAGCGCTGAGATCAAACTTTGGTTAAACAGTCAAATGTTGCTCGCCAGGTATCCAGAATCCTAAATATAAAAGGAAGACTAAATATATTAAAAAGAAAATGCTACTACCCAGTGCTGGCTCTAAACGTTTTGGGGCCCTAAGCACAATTTGATTTGGGGCCCCTCCTACCCTAATGGTCGGGGGCTCCCTACTGTTCAGGGCCCCCTAGCGGTCGGGGCCCCCTAGAAGTTGGGACCCCTAATGGTGAAGGTTATGCCTAGAACCGGCCCTGCTACTACCTATTTCACCCTATATCCTGCTGAATCTACAATAATGAATTTATTTTCAATGTGATTTCGGGCCAAAATAAATAACATATGGTTGAGCGTTGAGTAGGTTGTTCAGTGTTTGACTAGACACGCACGCACATTTGCAAAGCAGCTTGATTTAGCTACAGGTGGACGAGCATCCTTCACCTCCGCGCTGTTCGAAGCATATTATAAAGGCCTGGATAGATCTAGCTCGCAGTAGTACCCCCCTCAAATGTGTCATGAATTTATCCAGGATTATTAGAGAAATTATTTTTCTCGCAAAACATGTTAATATTGTGGGTTAAATAATCTCTTTTAATATCCAATTTCAGGTCCCTTAAAAATATGCAGTCATGCTGATCATCTAAGGCTACTTGATTTAATACTAAAGCTTTGTGGCTGTCTTGTCATGTAGAAATACACTGACACCAAGTCGAATGTAGTTATGGCAACACTTGGCACTACGCGAAGTGTTTTCAAATCTACCCCCCACAGCTAGAAGCTACATGCACTGGTTGATGGACATTTTTGAAAGAGATTCCGTTTCGGGGAAGTTTGCTTATTTCAAACGAACTCCAGGCATTTAGCCATGTTGGTGTCATAAAGCAAGTTTATCTTTGTTATTTTTAGTGCCATGGTCTTATACAAACAGGTAGTACAACAGAAGGCGCATAATTTGCTTGGTCCCTAACGATCATTTATATACTAATAACAGCGGAGTTATGTGTTGAAGTTTGTGTGTGGTGGTGGTGGTGGTGGTGGTGGGGGGGGGGGGTTACACAACACCATCCATTTTTTATACTGCACTCATTCAGAGTCAAAAACGGCCTGAAATCCATTTGGGGGTTAGGGGTTGAAAAATACGCTGCCGGAATATACCTAAATATACGTATTCTATATTATAGACAAGGCAAATTGATAGCAATAGTTGCATTACAGTGGAGACTGGATCGTTTATATCCAATTTCGATGATAAGTAGTTGACTGCAGAGGTCCGTGTCTTTGTTCGGTCATTAAGGTTCATTTTTTCCTGGCACTGCGCCATGATTTTTTCTCTCCCAGGACTAAGAGGGAGCTTGACCAATACGTGTGGGAGCTAAGAAAATAGTCGATTTTCATGACTTCAGATAATTAAGGAAGTTCTCATTTTTAAAATACTAAAATGCATGAGGGGGCTGAACTGGGGCTACGCAGATGTGCCTATAGCCCCCCTAGCCCCGGTGTAGCGCCGTGCCTGTTTTTTTCCTACCCGCAGTCTACGCTCTTGTGCCATCCATCCAGCGGTTATCTCACGCATGACTATCCAATTCAGTATCATCGCCATCTATACAAACAATGCCGTCGTCCCACCCATACTGTATTCGTCCAGTCAGGTCCAACCTCAGCAGCATCCAAGGTATGGTTCGATTGCCTCGCCGCGGCTGCTGGAACAGCGCCCGTTTTGGCGCGCGTCTTGATTGGCCACAGACCCTGTCCGTCTTTTCAGCATCCCCCCTATCGCCCCGCATGCCTGTGGTGTTTTCACAGACCGGCATATGACGCGCCGTACTTCGTGGATCTGTGGACGCGTGCCACAGCAAGCTATAAATGCGGATACATAGAAACCCTGTGCAGCACACTTTGTCTCCTCCAACCTCTCTCTCTCTTTCCAGGGTATCGTGTCTCACGTTCTCAACGTTATTTGACCTCTGCGGTTGCAAATACTGGGCTTACATCCAGCAGAAAGACATGGTAAGATCAAAATATGTAGAGTGGCTGTAGACTACCGTCGGCATGTATTGAAAATGTGTGGGCGTCAACTGATGTTTGGTCCATGCTGTCAAAACATTCGAGGGGTATGTACCTTGTAGATGTGAATGTATTGTGTCTGATTTCTCTGATTCTAGTGATTCTATTTCTTTATTCTTGGACTTAAAACAATCAAGAAGGCATGGGTACCTTCCATTTCACTCTAATTTGAATGATAGTCGGGGCAACTCTAATCAGGTCACTACGCTGGTTACATATTTATTACAATTTCATTGATATAATTGACCTAGTTAGGTTGTCATAAGGGTAAATGTAGGAATAGATTCACTTTTAATTAATATGTGATTTAAAAGATCTGGCTTTTGTGTAGCCTACAATTGCATGGTTTGGGCAATTGACCTGATGTGATATCCAAGATAATTTTGTATGAACAATTATACAAAAAAACAGCACATTTCTAAACTCTTTTTGGCATCACATCCATTTATCATAAAGCAATGTGTATTATATATATATATATATGTATGTTTACAGTTTTGGCAGGTCTAAGGACGAAAATGTCATATGGTGTAAACTGACATTGAATTTGAAAATCAAAATTGTGAATTGCTTTATTTCATAACATGACCGTTAATATTTTACTTTGGCATGCATTTACAAAAGTATAGGATCAAATAATAACATATTTAAAAATATCAAAATGTTTACCTAAAGAATTTCTTGGTAATATTATCCATACATTTGAAAAACACAAGTAGAAAATAAAAAAATAGATAAATGTCATATGGTGGATTACAAAAAAAAGACCTTTTTTAATACAGAACCAAATCTTTCTGCTTGGGGCATGAAATTACACCAAATGTAATGGATCCTCCAATTCATCAGATAACTAAATCTCCAATGTTAACCAAATCTCCTACACACATCCACACATTTAATATCTAAATGGTCTGGATATTATTTGAAATATCATATGGCGCAGCCACAAAAATATAATTGAAAACTAGTTTATATGTAAACAAAGATGATGTATTTACACATAAAAACAACACCTGTCAGTGGGGCTACAGCTGGTCATTTTTTTTTAAAGCTTTTTCTACTTTTCCCAATTTCTCCATATTCAGTTTTATCGCGACATCTTCATCAGATTCGGGTGTGTTGTAGATCACGGCAAGCTTTACACACAGGAATCCACGCCAAGCCATTCACGTTTTCCACACTCAGCCACCTGATGACCTCAGTTAGCTATGCGGTCTTACAAGCCACCTGAGCGAGTTGCTAGAGTGCGACAAGATCAGGAAGTCTGTACTGGAAATCCTTGCCCCCCTCCCCTCACCCCGCAATGCGGCTCAATAACATTTTTCTTCAGTTAGTGGCACAGTGAAGGTTGAAATCTAGAACGTGGTGGTCAGCTTGGTGCTCTAGCAACTCAGTTTTTGCCTATGCGTGTAAAACAACATGCTGGATATTGTCATTCCAATCATTGAATATAGCACAAATCTATGTAGTCAGGTAAATGTAGCCAGGTAAACGTTGCCAGGTAAATGTAGGCAATTAAACATAGCCAGGTGAAGGTAGCCAGGTAAACACAGCCAGGTAAATGTAGGCAATTAAATATAGCTAGGTGAAGGTAGCCAGGTAAACACAGTCAGGTAAATGTAGCCAGTTAAACAAAGCCAGGTAAATGTAGCTAGGTAAATGTAGGCAGGTAAACATAGCCAGGTAAAAGTAGGCAGGTAAACATAGCCAGGTAAACATTGCCAGGCCTATAGCGAAGTAAATATAGCCATGGAAAACATCAGCAGGTAAACATCACTAGGTAAATATCACAACATTTTTGTAGAATTCAAAACAATCCAAGGTTAAGAAATGTTCCAATATTGCAAGTAAATATTCCCAAATGTCTGCAATCACAGTCTCCCAAACATTTTCCTTCTCTTGCCATCTCCAATGCAGCATTCATGCCAGGTCAGAGTTATAATTATGAGTTGGCAGAGTGTTACCTGTCACTTTTGCTTGTAGTAAATCTTAATTACAAGTTTTAGGCATGATATGAAAGTGGGATAAAACCCAGTTCACCTATCTGGGCTGGCACACCTGTACTTTAACTAATTGAGCCTAGAGGTCGTAAATGCCCTATTCTACATAATTAAAATAACAGGACCAATGACATGACACATGACACAATTAATGCATAACAAAATTAAATCTGATTATTCTTAATAGAGAAATATGAGCAAATAATTTGTCTAATGACAATAGTTTTTATACATATTTCAGGGCAGCAAAACTATTGGAGCAGATTAATATAATGTCCAAATGAAGCGCTGATGTGTCGTATTTGGTCACATATCCCTGATATTCTGTATTAGAACATAATTCGCACAAGCTAAATTAAGCTTGTGACTGTACAAACTTGTCGGATGCATTTCCATGCTACTAGAATTACGGATAATGTGGATGCTACCAGAATTACAGATAATGTGGATGCTACCATAATTACAGATAATCTGGATGCTACCATAATTACAGATAATGTGGATGCTACCATAATTACCGATAATGTGGATTCTAACATAATTACGGATAATGTGGATGCTACAATAATTACAGATAATGTGGATTAATCATGAATGTCGATGAGTGAGAAAGTTACAAAGGAACAAGTAGGGATCTGAACCAAATCTGAGGGAAACTGGTGACGTGAATGCTAGGAATTATAGCTTTGTGTACACTAAAAAGTATAATGACCAGATACAATGAGCACAATAAATAGACTAATGTATAATGTGTAAAATAATGTATAATAAGTAGACTAATGGGTTGCTCTTTGAGAGTCCCAATGTCTGTCTGTAAATGTCTTATAGATATTAATACTATCAACAAACTCAGTTGAAAACCGCTTGTTAAGTTTAGGGTTAGGCTTAAAAAAAGTTAAGATTAGGTTAATTAGATACTTAGGTAATATGTTACTAATAGTCAGTAGATGATCTGCAGACCATTTACTGAAACACTTTTGGGAAACTGTCACTGACTAATGTATAAGGAGTAGACTAAAGTTTAAACTAATGAAGAACTTGGAGACTAACAACTATAACGAGAAGATTTAGGACTCTATTAAGACTACCAGCAACAAAAAACATGGTTAAAAAGAACCACATGATGTAATCCTCTCAGCTCAGTTCAATGCGAGGAGAAACACTGAGTGCCGCATAATCGGAAAGATGTCAATGAGGTGGCACCAAAGAGCTAAGGACAGGTCACCAGTTGTGCTCCTATCTTCTGTGTCAGAAATCCAACACTATAGCATTGTTCTGTAGGGTCATCTCTTGACAGGAGGTGGATTGAAATTTCAGTATGGCCCACATTGTTGTTTTTCCCTGGTCGCCTGTCCTCCTGACATTTGTTACTGTACACCACAGTGGGATCAGATCAATAAACTTTAAAGTTCTTGAAAGTAGGGGATGTAGAGACAGGAGGAGAAGAGAGGAGAGACAGGAGGAGAAGGAATTCCCCTTGTGACCTTTTCACCAGTGTCCGAGGGAGAGAAAGATGGAGGGAGAGTTAGAAGAGAGAGGGAAAGAATGAGGGAGAAACTGAGAGGGAAAGGGAGAGTTAGAGGTGGAGAAGAGAGAGCGGCAGAGAGGGTGAGAATGAGAGGTTGTTTAATGTTGGTAGTCTTAATCGAGTCCTAAATCCGGGAGAGTGAGAGGGTGAGAGTGGGAGAGAATGAGACATACAGAAAGAGAGGGATGGGGAGACAGGGAACAAAGAGCAACACAAACTCTCTTTGCAAGTTCAAAGTTTGACATCATGACCCTTGATACAGATTACTGTGACTTGACAAACATTCATGCAAAAAATATGCTGAGTTGTTTGGATGACCCAACTGCTGGGTTGAAAACATTGATCGAGTTGCTGATGCTGAGTTACTAAGCGTGTTGTATTAGAAGACTGGAGGCATGTCTTGGAAGTGGTGTGGCATTCAAAATGTTTGTTTGTTTATAATTTCCAATTCCCGTTCAATGCCTACCATGGTAAAGGCCAGCTATTTATAAAGGCCAATTCCTGGGAATGTGTGGGAATGTGTTCATTTCAATGTGTTAATTTATGGCACACAAATAAACCAGATGCAATCCTATCCCAGCACCGAAAGGCACAGAATCTGGCATAATTCACGTCATGTAGAGAGAGTGTAGTTTGCCTTCCTAAATGTGCACATCATTAGTTATTAATAACAGTGAAAATACATTGAACCAGTCGAAAAACAAAATCAAATCATAAAATGAATTTAATCTTTTTAAATTTGCACGCACTCAGATATTCCATGATACACGGTAATCGCCCAGGGCACAGAATGTTGAAAAGATGGAAAGATGTTAATTTTGGTTGAAAAGACACCGAAGACATTGAAAGAATAATAGCCACAAAAACACCCACGACCTGCCCCTGACATTTTTCCTGAAAACTTCTGTTTTTTGGGAATCCTGCACAGTGATTGGTCATGATAAGCCTGCTCAACTTACTCTAAAATGCTGATTGGCCAAGTCATCATCCTCAGTCATGACATCATACTTTGGCTTACACCTCTTAAACAGTCTGTGTGAGACGCAAATTCAGGCTTACTTCCGCCAATGTGCACTTCGGCCACAAAGAAGAATATAGGAGTCAACAACATTGATTACAGAACAGCACATTAACTTTAATAAGTGAGAGTTTTTATGAATAGACACATTTGGGCATCCCAACAAAACAACAATTTCTGGTTATTCCCACAAAAAAAGCCTTCACTCGAGCAATTTTAAAGAAGCATCAGGTCACCTTCCAGAGTATGAGATGCTTCAATGACAAACGGGGCCAGATTACAGAGAAAACATTGTCTTTTTCAAAGGCCTGTTCGACATCTCTGCACTGTCTGCACTGTCTGCACAAAAGGATATATGAGAGTAAAAAGAATATGAGAAGAAATATGAGTAGAAACATTGAATATCATGTGTTGTCATCTGATTATGCTCAGGTCTGGGCAGGAAACCATACATCATTACATAACTGAAGGTCACTTGTCTGGGGTGTAGAGCTTCCTGGACCAGAGGGAAAGGACAGGGGCAGTTGGAGGTTGAAAACAAAAACTGCATAAAACCAAAGTGAAAATGGGCTCTACAATGTATGGTTTATTATTTTGCTAAATGTGAAAAAGACACTGTGTCGAGTACACAGACACAAATACACAAACAATGATTGCAAGTGACTTCTCTTTCTATGCTTTCAGGACTATATTGAAAGTTTGGACAATCGGTTAAATACATTTGTGGACTACCTGTTTGGAGAGAGAGGTATGTACTTTCTGAAATCTGAAAATATGGAAACCACTACAAATACGCCTGTCAGGACCAAGAATATGTGTTGTCAGGCTACAGGGTGACATCAGCTGAAGTGTGACATTACAGAGTCCTTCAAGGCTCACCTCTCACACGTGTAGCACTCTAGATCCAGGTCAGTGTTAGGAGTGTTATCAGAATGACTCATCTGAATACTAAAAACCTCCACAGCTGTGGCTTATCACCTTAGCAATGTTAAATGCATTGTACACTACACAGGGTGTTAGCTAGTACAATATACAGATTCAGTACCTCTGCAATGAAGCAGTCTGTTTGATATATGCAATTAATTATCTCCACATTTCTGGTCTAATGTAAGTTTTCATGTGTTGCACTAAGTTTGTGATAGGAAGTCATTTTTTTAGGCGCTGACTTTTGTATCACTATGGAAGGTTTGCAATAAAACGTTGGGATTCTGTCGTGTCATGCACTTTCAAAGCCTCTGGTGAAAACCAAGCTGCTCTGAAATAGTCGTCTCTCCCTCAGTAAGAGCCACAGGAAAAACACATCCCCGACATTACCGATGGAATGATCGTTCAGCCTGATTAGGTCATAGAGAGTGACATGACTAAGACAGCGATCAGACAGTGACATTTATTTTTATTTTGTTATTACTGTTGTTTGCATTATCCGGTTCAAAGTGTATATGTGGCATATGATTACGTATAACGATGTTGTCAAGTAACACTATAATAGTTGGTTAAAAAATCACTCATCAGTGTTATCCTTCATAGCATTTATATTGTATCAATAATCAAATGAACACTGTTGAATCAGTTTGTGTTATAACAGATTATATTAGAACAGTATCTGTTTCTAATCTGTTAAACCAGTTTCTGTTATAACAGATTGTATTAGGACAGTAACTGTTTCTAATCTGTTAAATCAGTTTGTGTTATAACAGATTGTATTAGGACAGTAACTGTTTCTAATCTGTTAAATCAGTTTGTGTTATAACAGATTGTATTAGAACAGTAACTGTTTCTAATCTGTTAAATCAGTTTGTGTTATAACATATTGTATTAGAACAGTATCTGTTTCTAATCTGTTAAACCAGTTTCTGTTATAACAGATTGTATTAGGACAGTAACTGTTTCTAATCTGTTAAATCAGTTTGTGTTATAACAGATTGTATTAGGACAGTAACTGTTTCTAATCTGTTAAACCAGTTTCTGTTAGAACAGATTGTATTAGGACTGGTTCAGCCGTCATGGTTTGAGTGTTGCACTAAGCTGTGATTGGACGATGATGCCCTCTCTCCCTCCTGTTAGACACCCGGGTACGAGGATGGCTTCTGTTGGACTCGTGCCTCCCCACCCTCTGCCTCACCATCCTCTACCTCCTAGCAGTTTATCTGGGGAGTAAATATATGAGGAACAGGACAGCGTACTCGCTTAAGGGGATCTTACAAGTATACAACCTTGGTGTGACTATGCTTTCCCTCTACATGCTGGTTGAGGTAACGTATGTTCTCAATTTTAAAGATATTGCTTCCGGCATATTTTATGTTTTTTTGGACAGGGCAGTGGAAAAAGAGTTGTTACTGAAAGAGCAGTGGGCTGGATTCAAACCCATACTGCACCAGAGGCAGTGGGATAGACCACTGCATAGACCACTGCAAAGACCACTGGACAGACCACTGGACAGACCACTGCATAGACCACTGGACAGACCACTGCATAGACCACTGGACAGACCACTAGACAGACCACTGGACAGACCACTGGACAGACCACTGGACAGACCACTGGACAGACCACTGCACCTCCCTAGGCCACAGGCGGTGTTGAAAGAGAAATCTTTAGATAAGATGGGACTATTCAGGCCCTTCATAATCTGGGTTGTGTTGATTAGGCATCAAACAGAAGAAATTGACTGAAACAGGGAAAGGCTTCTTTAATTTGTCCCAAAGAAAATAGTCCTTTTAATTTTATGTAGCAATTTTATTTTAAAGGTTGACACGCTGACCCTGTCCCTTAAAAACACTGGTTTAGAAACATCAAAATGATGCAAAACACACAGTAACATATTTGGGACAGATGTCAGTTCAACGTCTATTTTAGATTTTTGTTCCATTTGGTTAAGTTGCCCATCAAGAAATCAATGTTAAAAGACAACCAAATATGTTTGTCATTGGATTTAGGTTTAGTTGTGTGAAAAATGGGTTTTTGAATTTTATAGCAGTTATAGATTAGCAGTGAAACATCCATACAGCTTCATTCTTTGTAAGTAATCAGTGAAGTCATGGGGATATGCATTCAGACTGGCTTAAGTTGGATATAGTATTATTGTGAATGGTGTACTGTAAACACCTGGTAGCATAGCCTACCTGTGTATTCTGCCTCCCAGTCTTACACTGCCAGGCCAATGTAGCTTCTATAACTTATTCACATTTTAAAAGAGATGATGTTTCAAAAAGAGATGATGCTTCAAAGTGTTGTTCCTTCACTGCTCTGAGTGTCTTGTGTGTGTGCGTGGTGTGTGTATGTGTGTATGTATGTATGTATGTATGTATGTATGTATGTATGTATGTATGTGTGTGTGTGTGTGTGTGTGTGTGTGTGTGTGTGTGTGTGTGTGTGTGTGTGTTTGAATGTTTGAAAAGGCCATGCCCCATGGAAAAACGGGAAGGTCATGGTGCACTTTTTTCAGGGTAAGAGAGAGAGGAAGGAAAGGAGGAAGAACAAAAGGTGAAGGGATGAATGGATGGAGAGAGAATGGAGACACAGAGATGGAGAGTGGTGAGGAAGTGAATGTTGTATACATATCTCACATACAGCTTCCTTTCCTGGTCACCCTCTCCTCTCATCTCCCTCTGCCTCCCTTTTATCTCTCTCTGTGACCCCCTCCTCTCGTCTCTCTCCGGCTCCCTCTCCTCTTCTATCTCTGTGTCCCACTCTCCTCTCATCTCTTTGCAGTGTTGGTCTCCCTGTCTCCCTCTACTCTCTCCTGTCCCTCTTTTCTGTCTCTCTTCCTCTCCCACTATGACCTCTGGGTATGGACCCATCTGCTGTCTCATATGACATGTTGTGCAGTGGGCCAGAGGCCAGTTCTGATCGCAGGCTAGATGAAGGAGAGCAGGATCATAAAGATAGACTGCCCTCCCTATTGAGGCAGACAGCCACTCTAACAGAACACACAGTTATTGATAGATTACAATTACAGTTCAGTAATTTAGCTGAGGCACATATCAAGACTGACTTTGCACTATTATTGGAATACATGATTATATTTTCTTTTAAAGATGTCACTCTATGCAGGGCAATATCTCCTTTGTTACACTGGGGCATTGGGATTAGGAGGTAAAGTTATGGTTAGGTTTAGGAATAAAAGTTAAGTTGTTGAGGTTAAGGTTAGGGTTAGGTCAAGGTTAGTGTAAGGGTTGTTTTGCACGGTCCCCTCCATGCAAAACATAATACAACAATGAAAAAACAATGTTACTCCTGAAAGGTCATAAAAACATGCTATGTGTTTGTGTGGGATGTACAGTATTGCAATGTGGACTGTGATGTTTTGGTTGCAGCTCATCTGTGCAACGTGGTCAGCAGGCTACCGACTGCAGTGTCAGGGACTCTATGAAGCTGGGGAGGGAGACGTCAGGGTGAGTGCTGTGTTGGTGATGTGTCTGTCATGGTGTGTCTGTCATGGTGTGTTGGGGATGGTGTGACGATTGTGGTGTGTTGAGGATGGTGTGTTGTCATGGTGTCTTGGTGATAGTGTTGATGATGTGTTGGTGTGTTGATAATGGTGTGTTGGTGATGGGGTGTTAATGATAGTGTATTGGTGGTTGTGTGTTGGTGATGGTGTGTTAATGATAGTGTATTGGTGGTTGTGTGTTAATGATAGTGTATTGGTGATGGTGTGTTGATGATGGTGTGTTGGTGATGGTATATTGATTGTGTGTTGGTGATGGTGTGTTGATAATGGGGTGTTGATAATGGTGTGTTGGTGATGGTGTGTTAATGATAGTGTATTGGTGGTTGTGTGTTGGTGATGTTGTGTTGATGATGGTGTGTTAATGATAGTGTATTGGTGGTTGTGTGTTAATGATAGTGTGTTGGTGATGGTGTGTTGATAATGGGGTGTTGATGATGGTGTGTTGGTGATGGTGTGTTAGTGGTGTGTTAATGACTGTGTGTTAATGATGGTGTGTTGGTGATGGTGTGTTAATGATGGTGTGTTAATGATGTATGTATGTTTCCTTTCTCATGTCTTTACTATATTCTTTATTGCCCAATTTTACCTCCTAATTTTTGTGATATCATAATGTCGATATGACTCCTGTCTCGTACAAGCAACTCCCAACAGATTGTAGAGCGTTGGGAGTGAATCCTTGGCATATTTTCCTAGGCATTCATGGCGAGCCCTTATTTCCGCGCAGCACATCCAACCAGGAAGTGTCAGGACTCACTTGCTCCACTGACGACATCAGTTAGCTTCATGCAGGAGCCTGACCCGCCCGAGGGAGTCACTATAGTGCAATGCAACAAGAAAAACCCTGCTGAGAAGGCCTCCCCCCCCACCCTTTCTTGCACAGAATGCACGGCTCCGTGGCTCTCCCAACCACACGTCAGCCGGTGGCAAAGTGAAGGCTCAAACCCAGCATGCGGTCAGCGTGGCTCTACCAATTAGTGCCTTAGAAAGCTGTGCCACCTGATTGCCTGTCAATAACACTCCATAATAGCAAACTGATGACACGCCCACTCATCAGATTGTTACACAGGAAACCATGTAGTGTGGGCAGAGGCTCCAAACAAACACTGTATAGCACACTCTCACATAGTGTGTTCAGAGGGTTTATATATGAATCTAAACTACACATGTACCACTTCTAACAAGTCAATTAAGCCAGTGTTTTTCGGCCACTGTTCCTGAGTGTGAGGAAATGTAACACACCCCTGCCAAAAGTCCCGGCTAGAGGCTTCTGCTAGAGGCCCCTGATAGAGCCTCCTAATAGTGGCCCCTGGGAAAAGACTGATAGATAAGTATCACCATCTTAAATTACCACCACCTAAGAGTACCACCGTCAAAAAGTACCACCAATTAAAAGCTAATGCTGCTACCTACCTCCTTCCAGTTCAACGCATGGCTTTATGATAGGTCAGCTCGTGTCTGAGAAGGGCCCCAATTCGCCCAACTCCAGCTGCCTTAGGTGACCGCTCCTCCCAATCGTCTCTCTGTACTCTCCGGCAGGTGGCCAAGGTTCTGTGGTGGTATTACTTCTCCAAGCTGATCGAGTTCCTGGATACCATCTTCTTTGTGCTGCGGAAGAAGAACAACCAGATCACCTTCCTGCATGTGTATCATCACGCCTCCATGTTCAACATCTGGTGGTGTGTTATGAACTGGATCCCCTGTGGACAGAGTAGGTTAAACCTGGGCAGCGTTCAGTATGATGAGACGTTCCGGATTGTTAGACTTACAGGGAAACAGTGTAAACGACCAGTTGAAAATTTGGGAGAGGTTGGGTTGTGGATTGATGAACGATATAAGCAAGGCTGCTGTCCTTTAAGCCACTCTACACCTGACCTAACAAACGGGAGGAGACGTACCATGAAGTCTGTTCAGGAATGTATTCCCAACAAAAATATATACGTAACATGCAACGATTTCAATGATTTCACTGAGTTATAGTTGATATAAGGAATTAATATATTTTTATCTAAATAAATGAATTAATCCATAAACTATGGATTTCACATGTCTGGGAATACTATAAAATAGTCAGGGATCTTTTATTTCATTTCACGGGAAACATCAAACCAACACTTTACATGTCGAGTTTCCATTTTTGTTCAGTGTACAAGGTTTTGGGGAAAAGTTTTGTTCAATACAGACAGTTCGGGAACGCAGCGACCAATCAAACTGAGCATAGCCCTTCTCCAACCTACGTCACTGTTGGAATGAATCCTTGAAAATATCTCAGTCTAGAAACGGAAAGGTGTGCCAACTGTGTATCGGTGGCATTATTGCACTTGTTCCAGCATGGTGAGCAGCACTGGGGCCAAAATTGATTACAAAGAACGATCAATCCTGATGACCTATTTGGAGTTATCACATGACAAACCTGGTGATCTGGAGGGACCCGCCAAAGAAGTTGGAAGTCCCATGTAATTGGCTACATTAAAATGGCAGATGTTCTGACATCACTGAAGTCAGGTTTTATTCTCCCCTCTGAACACTTTTATGAAGTGCCTGTGAAAAGCTGTATCTTACACGGGCAGAAAAATTCTGATCTTTTATTTACTAACTGGTCTTTAGACCAGCTCGGGAAAGAGCTACCAGCTACTAACGCCTACTCTTCAATTATGGCCAAAGTAGGGAGTTTGGGTTACGCTGAATATGCGAACTTAGTTCAGACAATTTAACCAGTTCAAACAAAATGTACTTGCTGAATTTCTACATGTTCTTTCAAGGTTTCTTTGGGCCGACTCTGAACTGCTTCATCCACGTGTGCATGTACTCTTACTACGGCCTATCCACAGTCCCCTCCATGCATAAATATCTGTGGTGGAAGCGGTACCTGACTCAGGCACAGCTGGTGAGTGCCCCGTGCTTCTGGCTCACTGTTGGTCTGCAGAGCAATGGTCTTCAGTGTCTACATGAACGTGATCTCTGCTGTACTCAGGTCCAGTTCATACTGACCATCACCCACACCCTGAGTGCTGTCGTGGTTCCGTGTGGCTTCCCCTTCGGCTGCCTCCTCTTCCAGTCCTCCTACATGATGACCCTTGTCATCTTCTTTGTCAATTTCTATATCCAGGTACGGTAAGAACTAGGGTCGCGCTTCACATCCACTTGATTTAAACTGGGATGTGAACATTGACCCCTTACATTCGGGTCATGGATTACATACACACTGTACTCCATTACCCAAATTCCCTCTAAATAGGCATTACTGAAGTCTATGGAAATAATCAGGGTGTATGATCATATATATATATTTTTTAACTAACCAATATTATATAGTAAAACCTGCAAAATGAAATGAACAACCCTTTCCAAAGTAAAAATGATAGACAGCCCTGCATTTTAAATTTAAATCACCAATATATTGAGCCCAAAATGTGGTTTTAAATAGTATATTCTGTCTGGGCTTTTGTTGTCTGTTCAGACTGCAGGCAAGAAAATCTGATTCAAATCAATTATGGGAAATGGTGGTTTCACAAATTCCCAATGTGAACAAAGACAATAGTGTTCATTACAGTTGGGTTTGATGGCAGAGTGCTTGTTGGTTTTTCAAATGTTCTTTGTAGTTGACCAATACAAATGTTTGGATCCCAGACCTACAGGAAAAGACAGCCCAGAGAAGGCAGGAAACTTGCGTTTGATCAGCGGGACTGCAAGTCCAGTCACCAAAATGGTCATTCAGTCTCGACAAACGGTACCAGCTTCAAGAAAAGCCAGTAGTCTGGACAAGGCTGTCAAGATGACAACCAACTTCAACAACCACCAGAATCTATATATGCTGTGACACTACGCTATAAAGCTACAAAACAGGGAGAAACTTCAATGTTGCATTTTGTATAGAAAACATTCTTTTTTTGTATGGAATACATTGTACTTCATTTTTGTATCAAATATGTTGTTTTGTTTCCTTGAAGCATTATAACGAATATGTGTAATACTGAACGCATGGGATGATGTGCTCACTCCTGTTAAACTTCCAAGTGTTGAAATGCAAGTGAAAACTCTATCCATTCCTTTCCACACAGGAATCCTTAACACTGAGAATCTACACTAGTACATCGAAATTTCCACTACTTTGTATGAAATTTACTGTTATTAAGCCATATGGTCTTTATTGAATATAGCCCCGCCCCCCCCATGTATATGGCGTGTACTCAACACAAATATCACTTGAGCATTCACACAAATCATTGTCAAACTAAAGATGCCTTAGAAACACTGCAAAACCTTCTACCTGTTAAATCACAATGTATTCGAATGTCTTAGTTTAAAGGTGCAAAATGTGCTGTTAAACATCTGGTTCTTCAGAAGAAAATAACTTTGTCATGTCTTTCGTGGACTTTATACATTGATCGAGAGCTGTAACTACAGATCAATGAATGTCTTTGAACAACTATAAATAAACAAAATAAAAGTACTTGAGAAAAAAAGGATGCATGTCTCTCCTGCTATTGTATCCAACCATGTAATAATCAGCCTATTATCGTCCAGCTATTAATCAGTCCATAATATTCTAGCTAAGTTTAAGATAGTCTGCAGATTTTGTGGAGTTTCTGAAATAAGACGAGTAAGATGGAACCTGTCAATGAGCCAGGTGTTAAATGCCTTTACTCATGTTCAATGTTAGTATTAAGGTCAGAGGTGGGGGGGTAATGCAGAGCATCCACCATCTCAGTCAGCACTTCTCTACACTGAAGGTTCCTGAGGAAAGAAAGAAAATAAAGTTAAAAGCTTTTTTTAAATGGATCTGCTTTACTCCTGCCTCCTCATCCCTCTGTGCTCTCTGGACTGCTTGTGAATAAGGTCAGAGGCAATCAAGGAGAGGTGGGGAGGAGGAGAAACGTTTGCTGAAATGTGCCTGTGTGAAATGAGACCATCAGGAACCTTAACCTTAATATAACATGGTGGTGGCCAAAATAAATAGCAAGTGAGAAAAATGATTTAAACTAATAATAAATAAAAATATAACTAGAAATGAACTAGTGACGTGATAAAAACTAGTGAAAAAAATGTTAGATTACATTTTAGTTAACTCAAAATCTAGTTCGAAGTTGGGGTGGCACATTTTGTCCCAGTCAATTCTTTGCAGTTTTATTTTTTAGTCAGTCATCACTAAATTGTGTTGCTGGGATTCTTAATTTAAACAATTAAGTGGTCAACCTACTGTGTTTCGATAAAAAGCAAGGAATGAGTCTTGAGAAATGTTACTACTCTCAAACTCATAGACAGAGCTAGAGTATAAAGCCAGTCCTGACCATCCAAGATATCACAGTAATATCTTGGATGGTCAATAGTAGTTAATAATAATAGTTAATAATGAGTCAATAATAGTTTAAACCATGTTTAAGTGTTTAAAATTAACATAGTTCACAAGAGTAAAACAAGTGTATACTTTATTTTGGATTCTGATGAAGTATGACAGTTGCACTAAGGTCAAGCGGTACGTAATATTGTTATGTAATAATAACATGTGTAGTAATAAGGTTAAATGGACAAGCGTATATCATTAACATATGTGTATGTAGAAGATGGGATGCTTAGTTTTGATTTAAAAAAAACATTTGTAATCATTTATTTTCCTGAATAACCTTTGGCACTTAAAATGCAGAGTCAGATTGTGTGGGCGTTAGAAAACAAATCTGAACACTGGCAAACGGCGTAGAGCCAACCCCCTTACTCTGATGAACAGTCATTGGTCTATTAGAATCAGATCATATTTGCAACCTTTACAAAGTAGGCCAAAGGTTCTGTCACACATGAGCAGGATGAAATTCCAGGGTTTTCTTTCAAACATGCCCCATTCAAAAGATCTTTAGAATTTCTGCAATTTCAGTGTGTCATTGTGACCTCGAAATACCATTAAAAAAAATAGACCATGACGGGAACTTCTGCAGTAGGACCCAAGTATCCTTGATAAAGGTGGCTGTGGAAATGGGCAGGACACGTCTATTCACTTACTGTACATAACTAATTGACACTGACCACTTATCTGTGTTATGGTGATGGAGGACAGACCTCCCCCCTCCAAAAAAGATCTTTCCAGCCATCTTAGAAGCAACTTGTTTTTGATTGTTTTTAAGTGATGTTGCTGTCGTTTTAACCAGTTAAACTCACAGGCTGCTTATTCAGTCACATCCACTTAAAAACAAGTTTACACAAAAAGTTTACCCTCTCATCTTTCCGGTGTAAACCCCATTACGATGGGGCCGAGGGGGCTGCTGCCTCCCGGGAAGTGCTGCTCCTCCGTCTCTCACTGGGCTCTCCCAGGGAATCCAACCTGGAAGGAGACGGAGGGGAGAGCTTAACTTTTCATCTGACAAGGCTGTTATTTTGCATCTTATTATTACTAGGTGTGATATGGTATGTACTTGATCCCTGTCTTAAGACTGGGTAAGGAAGATGGCTGGTTGATTATTACCTTTCCTGTTGCCTTTCGCAGAATGACCGTACAGACTGAGACTCACTCTGCCAAAAGTCCTGAAAAATGGCAAGTGGACAGTTTCGCAAGGGCCATAAATCCTTTCAAATCCTCACTTTCTCAGAAGTAGGTCTGATAGCATTAAGAACCAGTCAAGAGTGCCCCCTAGTGGATGGAAATACCCTCAGCTGGTTCACTTGCCCTACTTCCCAAGTCATCTCTACAGCGTTACATACCAGCAGTATTACATTATCTCAATATAAACACAAGGCCTTCTGGATGTGATTACTGGGCATCAAACTAAAGAACGTAGACCGAAAAATGGTTTGTGACTACCCAGACCAGTAATAGATGTTCATTTAAATTGCATTGTGTTGCATGCCATAACATAGACGGCCAACAATTTAATTAAAAGATTCATAAGAATTCATGCATTTCTGTGCAAACAGCAAGCTAGTTGGTCAATGAGAAAGACAAACCACAGTTTCCCTCTCGATCTCCTTGAGTGAGATGCAATCATTCTCCAGCCGGCCCAGCTCCTGGACTACAGTGACCTGGAAGCGCTCCAGGTGGTTCAGTCTGCACAAACAGGAAATGTCGCATTTTAAACAACATTCTCAACCAATTACAGGATAGGACAGAATCTTAGTTAAATCCTCCTCTGGCCGTAAGAGGAGAATACGTGGTCTATCTAGCAGTTAGGGCCTGGCCTGGGCACTGAGTTACTGAAAGTGCTTTGAGAATTAAAAAAATAAAACCTTTGAAAGGGGCAAAGAGAATTTTGGAATGATACAGAAACCTCTATTCAACCAGACAATTCTGGGGGCATTCAAAAATGCCGGACTGGCTTCTGTTGTCATATGGAAAATCCGCACCCTCCCGTCTTCCATTGGTGTCACAAATAGATAATCTCTTCGTTAAACACTGACGAACAAATGCTGACTGAGGAGAGCAAAATCCCTCAGCAATTTCCAGGGAGTTACAATCCTAGATCATTTGGTCAATTTCTGTTAATTTGAAAAAACAAGCACTGAATAGTCTAGGGAGTCATTGTGCTATCTAAATAATTTGTAATATACTGTATATATGAATAATTTTACAGCAGTTTTTTGGACTGGTCGGCCAAAACCGAAAGTAAAATAGCAGCAGAATTGAAAAGCGGGGGTATAGGTGGGAGAGTTGGTTTGAATTTGAACGTTGTTGCAGTTCACCCAGCATCAACATGGAGAATACATTCTCATGTATCGGCTTTAATTATTCATGAACGCGTTATGAATATGCAGATGGTTCCAGGCGATGTCTTTACCGGTTGTTGTGAACAGCACCCAGGAGGGAGGTTACGTGTTTCTGACAGTCAGTGAGAGACTGCAGGGAGTGGGCTTCAATCTGCTTGTATCTGGCCTATACAAATAGGAAAGAAGATCAGTCTACTGAAACAGAAATGGTACTGATCAAATATCCCCATATGTAAAGATGTTGTCGTGTGTAGTTTGAGGTCTTATTGAAAGGCTGGTATCTCTGAAAAGTTGCCGGCCAACACAAGACTGTTTTTCCCCTTTGAAGCCTGCAATAATGGAGCCTGCGGTATATTTCCAGAACCAGAGCTACAGCAGCGGCTGGTTCCATGCTGTTGTGTGTGTGTGTGTGTGTGTGTGTGTGTGTGTGTGTGTGTGTGTGTGTGTGTGAGATCACCAAGAAGTGCTCTCTCAGCTGTCGCTTGAAGTTCTGGAAAGCAGTGAGGACTCCCGAGCCCAGCTTGGTCTCTGAATCCACCTCCTCGCTCAGCACTCTAGTCATGGATTCTGGAGAGAAGGGAACAGACGGGGGTCAGAGGAAAAGCCTGCACATCCAGTAGTATGTTTCTACACCGTGTGTGTAAGTTTGCTTGTGTAACAGTATGCATGACTATGAGACCGTGTTACCAGTAGCCTCCTCTAGAGCGCCTGAGGTGAAGGCGGCCCTGGGTCTCCAACTTGGAGGTGACACGTTCCTTTCTGGATCCCTCTCTGGTGGGGCAGGCTTCTTCCCCGCCACACCCCCAGAATCTGATGAGTAATATGACCACAACATGACCATTGACCAGGGAAAGCTCTGGTGCAGACCTTTCTTCTCTGTTGTCCAGTACTGAAAGCTGAAACTCTTCTTTTACTTTTAAGTCATACAGGGATTTTCCAATTGTTTGCAGATGACTACGGAGACACACCTGAGGCGAGAGTCCTCTTCCTGGGAGTTGCAGCCTTCTCGTTGGGAAGATGGCCCTATAAAATAAAAATAATAAGATAGCATGTATGACATCTACCTAGCATGGCTGACACTGTAACTGTGTACTTGTCCTCAGGTTCTTGGTCGTCACAGAAGACCCACGGTTAGAACCAACTGTATAGTACAAGAGCTGGCACATGAGTAGAGACACTCATAGGACAGGGATCATGCTATTCCTCATCTCATGGACTAAGCCGTGTGTTACATGGACTAAGCCGTGTGTTACATGGACTAAGCCGTGTGTTACATGGACTAAGCCGTGTGTTACATGGACTAAGCCGTGTGTTACATGGACTAAGCCGTGTGTTACATGGACTAAGCCGTGTGTTACATGGACTAAGCCGTGTGGTAAAGGATCCGTGCTTTATAGACCACTATGTACGGTGGTGGTCTGGGAAGAACCACAGGCGTCAGTTACACAGCAGAAACATCGTGCCCTCAGATAGCAGCAGCTCTGGTGTACCTTGGGCGTTGACTCCATTGGCTCCTCCTTTAGAAATACTGAGTCATGCCAGCCGTCCCCAGTCACATCAGGGAAGCCTGGAAGAAACACAATGGTGTTCACTACTGGAAAGAAAACTGTGTGATTTGAAACCTGCAGGGGACTTAGGCCACACTGCGACTCAGTATTGAAGGGAAGCAACAGATCTCACAGCCAGCATCATATTACATGAGGTTGAGAGAACTATTCTGTAGAGTCAAAACATCCTAGTAGTCAACAATGGCCCCCATCAGCCCAGGGCAATATAGTGAAAAGGGGGTCCATTTTGAATGCAGCCTTGTTCAGATTAACATTAACTTGCCTGAATCTCGTGATATCACGTTGGACTCCAGAGGTTCTTCCTGAGTGAGCTGGTCGAACAGCTCCTCTACTGTGCCATTACTTGATTCCTCTGCTGACCTAGTGCCGGAGTGCTGCTCAGCACAGGAAAAAAAAAAGAGGTTGTGTGGACATCAAGTGTCCCAACAGCGATTCTCTAACACACAATGATCTGAAGTGTCGCACCTAGACTCAGGACCAAGACTAAGGGTCAAGTTTAACAGGAACACTCATCTACCATTGCATCGGACTGAGGTCCTTTGGGGAATTAATTCTACAGGGCGCCGGAAATTCCAGAGGGACTCTTCTAGTAACCTGTGAAGCAGGTGGGCTGTGCTGCGTTCCAGGATGATATTTAAATAACTCTGCCCTTGTTTAATCAAGTCAGCATGTTCTTCCCAATAAGCAAATCAAATATCAAAACATGCAAGCCTGCTCCAGAAAGAACTCTAATCTTCACCCCAAAGCAGCTTAGTGTAATATTTAATCTTTGAATTTGACTGGCTGATGGGAAAAATGGGAAGGGTTGTTTAAACATGGGCAACATTGCCTCAAAAATCAGCCTGGGAGACTACACTGCCTCACAAATTATTTTGAGGGCAAGAAAGACCCTGCTGGAAGGTCTGCTGGAAACATTTCGCATGGAGGTTGGTTCATGCTGACTCGGTGGTATCAAGCAGGTCTTTCAGATTGGATGGCGGTGTATTCATGCTTCCAACAACCAATTCCATCTCATCCCACACATCCCATGCTTCCAACTATTGGGTTAAGTCCTGGGAACTGTACAGGCCACTCAAACTGAACCATACTGGTCAGACCAGTAATGTTTTTCCACTCCTTTATTATTTTAGCTGACAGGAATACAACCAGTGTAGTTGTCTACAACCATAGCCCATCTGTGACATGGACCAGCGAGTTCTGCAATCTGAGATGATGTTCTACAACCCATTTCAGTTAGCGGACGCTTTACCTAGGGACACACAGTAGGGAGTGCATTTATTTTTATACTGGGCCACCTTGGGAATCAAACCTATATCCCTGCCATTTCACCACTTATGTACTACCACGCTTCTCCTTTGGCCTCTCTCATTATCAAGCGGTTTTGGACACTTTCAGAGCTGGATCACCGTGACGCAGCATGGTCTTATTCCAAGCAGAATCGGTAAAGCTAGTTCAGAGCTATGTCTGAAGCGGACAATGGCTGGCGATCCGCAGGAGACCTGAGGGGCCCACTAGGGTTAACATCATGGACACTGTCCAGTCCCCAAGGTGCAGTAGGGTGTAGCAGAGGTCAACGTTACCTTCACCACAAAGGCCTCGTCGTCACTGCTAGGAGAGGACAGCGGGAGAACTGTAGAGAGAGTGGGGGGGAAAGTGGCTACAGCAGGGTGTCTACTAGACCAGCGCAGCTCAGCACACTCAAACATAATGAATGGGTGTGAGGGGAGGCGGGGTTGAACAGGCTCACTCTTCAGCTTGCTCTTGGTTTTGGGCTTCTTCCTGGTGTAACTGTAATGGGTCTGCTGGACCTGGATTGCTTCTGGAAGTGTACTGGGAGAACCCTTGGATTTGGACTATATCGGATATGAAAGGTTGAACAGCTCACTCATATGCAGAGGACACTTTTGACATCTATGCCGTGGGCTACAGCATGAATAAAATTGGCTATAATGAGGGACAATATCACAAAAAACAAAATGGGCATGCAAACCTTTTGCTTTTCTTTCTCCTTCTTGGTTGAGTCAGAGTGGGGTGACGACCTGAAACAATACGTGACAAAGATACTGGAAAGATACTGCAATCTATGTATGAACTATAAACAGCACTAATCCTCTGAAACTAGCAGACGCTCATTTGACCAGACGTGGGGTTTTGGGTGTGGTCACTTGTAAGACCATTCAGAGGTTCAACAGTGTTTGGGACTGTGGACGTACCCGCCAGAGGAGAGGAACTGAATGTTGAACCGCCTAACTTTGGCCCTGGCCACCTGGACAACAGACAGGCAGAACACAGTGATGTTTAAGTGTACAGAGAACTACAGCCAAAATACAGCCGAGCACAGGGTTGCCCTTGACGAGCAGTGCAGCACTTGACCAAGTAAACCGTGTCTACAATGGACAGTCTACGGCAACTGGACAGTCTACGGCAAACTAAACAGTGTCTACAATGGACAGTCTACGGCAACTAAACAAGCTGCCCAGTATTCCGGACTGACCTGGTACCTTTTGAAAGCAGTCAAGAATGTAACACTCTCTGGCTTCCTGACATGTGACAAGCCTGTATATGACAGGGCATCGATAGTCTCAGTAACTTCGACCATGACCATGAGACATGACCATCAGACATGACCATGAGACAATCAGACTTTAACACAGACGGTGAGACCTAACAACGTTGACAGTGACATGATCCAGCTGACCAAGCAGTGGCCCGTCGAAAACTGTGCTTATCATCGTCATCATCTCAGGCATACGTAGCCTACCCCGAAAACCAAACCTATCTAGTGTGTTTTCAAAAGGCATCTCAAATCAGTGGCTCTACCATCTCAATAGGTTAATTCTGTCAGCTGCTTACTACCTACTAAAACAAGGCACTGTGTGTACTAAATCATACTACATGCTATTAAAACAAATACAGCAATATAAACATAGTACTGCTATGGTCGTTGAGCCTGAGAAAGCATACTACATTCGGTACCGCACATTTTTTCATCAGCCGATTCTCTCATAAGTGCGCAGTGACTCTACTAGATTAAAAGTCCAAATGAGTGTAACATAGAATTTAAAGTGAGATCAGCAGCGTCCTCCCTGGATGGGTGGGAGAAATGTAACCACACATACTGAAATGTATGGACAGAGACATGGTTACAAGGACAGTCCCTCCATGAGATCACAAGGTTGTTGTTTTTTTTTTTTACATTGACTTAGTTTACAAACATTAGCCTAGCATTACAGTAGACAGTGTGGGGGATGGGTTCAGATGTAAGATGACAAGAATCTAACCGCCAACCTCAGCGTCAGAGCTGCTATCCAATTTAAAAATGTCCGCCGCTGTGGTTTTACTTTCCCTGTAATACAAAGAAAAACAACAACATTATTTCAGAGAAATATAGCCATTCTGGATATATACCACAATCGTAGTCTATTTCAGAGGAATCTAGCAGTACTGGAAATATCAGAACCGTACAGCATTTTAGATCAAAATTATGTCAGTACGGGAAACAGGGAAAAAATTCAGTTATGGATGAACCACAAACCAAGGCTTGTGTTGTGATCACTCACTGAGATGTCAGACTGGTCCTAGACAACTGGGTTGCAGCTGGAGTCTATGGGAGAGAACAACCATTAGCAATCTCAAACACAGGCAACATAAAACTGTTCTATGCCAGTTGGTTACAGTTTAAATAGAACAAGGCTAAAGGCTTGTGAACAGGTAGACATATCTAGATGTGAACTGAGCTGCTAGTTATGGTAAGCTCATTATGGGTGGTGGGGTGTACAGTACCTCAGCGCTGCCCGCAGGGGCCAGAGCAGGGGACCTGGGCAGAAACAGTCAAAAGCTCATTAAAATGCATTCCATGTAGTCCTAAGGACAATAAAAAGAGATATTGACAGCAACCTTTAGCAGAGTACTTACAGTAAGGAGCTCTCCATTGCAACTGGCACACCAAGATTTGTAAAAAATAAATACATTCTATAAATCCATACACATTTTTGGTATAACCTATGCGCAGTATCAGATCAGGCAATTAAAGAACTTAACGTATCTGAATGCCTAGTCTCTGCGACGTGCTGTAGCGATGGACGGCCATCTGATGGTATGTTTTGCTGAGGGGCGAGAAGAAGCCTAGTTTTAAAAGTCCTTCTCATGCTCTTACATGTATTTGTAATGGCACTGTTCTGTCAGGTTGGGGTTACCAGCAGTCGCCTGCTTTCAAAGACACTCTTGGCAGCGTCCAAGATGTCATGCTTGGAATCAAAGCTGATCTGCACCATCCGGCCTTTGGTATTGCAGTGGGCGATGGGCTTGGAAAGGTGAAGAGTCAGAATGGTCCGCTCGTCACTGTCTGGAAAGACATTCATCGTACACCACATCTTAAACCAACGAAGGCTCTGTTGGTACATCAGGGTTAGGTTTTCCAATTTCCACCGGTGAACAGTACGAAAATAACAGAACTCCATTGCTAACTGAGGATAATAAATGTAGTTTAAGCGTCCAACTGATGAGGTAATGGCGCAGGAAACATTCTCCACTCACCACACAAACTGTAATTCAGGACATCTACCCTCTCCACATGGATTGACTCCCACAGTAAACACTGTAGCAGCGAAGAAGAGAGCAAACAGGGACAACTAAATGAAAAATCACATTGGTGATATGAACACAGAAATTACCCACTGAAGTGAAGACACTGTCATCAGCGCTGATGTTCTAGTGTGAGGGTATTTAACTCTATTTGTCATAGTATAATAAACAATGAAAAAGTCAATTCGGTAAGGACATTTGGCCGCTGCTTACAAGCAATCCAAAATTGCTATATTAGTCTTAGGGGTTAACATTATGGTTATAACTGGGTTAGGGTCATATTTGGTGTTAGCAGGTAAGGTTCGGTTTATGCATAGGGTTTTCTTTTACTTTTTAATGGTAATAAATTCTTGCACCTCAAGTAGTGATCTTGTCAGCCTCACCTCAGGGTTGTTGACAAAGAAGCTGATGCTGTGCGAGCCCAGGTTGAAGTCCACCCAGAATTCTTTCAGGTTCTCATCCAGTGGCTTGAACAGCTGAATGGAGAAAAATACTGGATATAAATACGTAAGCATCACACACATTAAACCCAATGAGACCCCCAGCAGGAATTAACACGCTACAGACACCAAAAGCGCTGGAATAAGGGACGAGTCATACCTTAGGCCACCCATATCTCCACTTACATCACATACCTTCTGACTGACATTTTTACACAGAATTCAGCAGTGCATACCTCAGTGGACTCCAAAAACACTTGGAGGCAGGGAAATGTAAAAACCCTGTAAAAGAATTAGGGTTGCCTGAGGCACTTTTATAGAATAGTAGATTAAGTCATAGTAAAACATTTGAATCCTATAATTTGTCACAGTAGTAATTTCAAATATGATTCCATTTGAGCAGCGTGGGAGTAGCGGTTTGAAAGAATAATGGAACTCACCTACGTTCATCCCCAAAATAGCTGTTGAGATCATTGAGGAAATTTCTGCAGTCCTATTTTGCAACAGAAAGAGTGATTTCTTTTTTGGACAGCTAAGCGATTGTTGACCTCATTGTTGATTCTTGAGTGTTTAAACATCATATTCACTGTCATAAGTTCATCAATCTATTGGTCAGTGAAGAACTTAAAATCTGCATGAAACCTACGGTCTCAAATTCTCCATCCTTAATTGCGTTGAAGCCCTCCGCAAAAACTGGGTTGGCAAACCACTTGTTGGCCAGCTCTTCCCTGGACTTCTTTACGGTCATCCGACAGAGTGCTTCAGTCAGTGCCACCTGCATCTCAAAGTCTGACCAAACCCACCTCCGAAGTCAAACAGACAAATATCCATTTTTCCTACAATGACTTGCCATTAAAATAAACATAACTGAGAAGAGCTACTCACCGCCAACATTGAGAATGACTTTTGCAAATTGCTCACTGAAAAAACAAAAGTAAAACCATTACCGTTCTTAGGTTGCGACAGTGCTGTCATAACTGTATTGGTCTGTAAAGGTGAAATAATTATTTATATAATTTAGGGAGGCGAGGATACAGGTGGTCCATCTTCATCGCTGACTGAATAACACAGATACTGAAGAGTGACTGGGTAATAATTAACTGCATGTGAATGCAATGGAAAAGATTTCACAGCGTCTGCTGAAGGACATCCTAGTAGGACACTCCTATTTCAGGCCATTTCCATTCATGATGAACAGGAAGGAGGACAAATGCAGACTCAATCTATCCACAAGAGGGCAATCCATTCACAGACACCCAAGTCAATATGAAAGATCTCTTCTCATACCCACTGAGAGGTCTGTACCGTCTATCTGCTAGAACCAGCATGGCCAGTATCATCGAGGCAATCTCCATGTTGAAAAGACAGTGTCATTGGTCAGTCCCTCGTAATAACCCAGCCGGTTTTGTGGTCACTTGACCAACAAGGTCATCAGAAGGATCATCCAATGACCAACTTTGTGATGTTAAGGGATTAGCAGATGAAATTGGAAATCCCAACTTTTGACTACATTAAAATGGTGGATGCCTATACATGTTTTGTACCACTTGAGTGCTCTAACCATTGACAGGTGCTCACTGTGTTGCCTCATACATTTACCTCAGATTTACAAAAATCTGACATGACTGAACACTTACAGGAGGAGACAGTGATCTTTGGAGAGATTTAACTTCCTTCTTTCTTCTTTTTGGGTACCATCAAGGAGAGTGTTTATAGTCCTTAAAGCCTGAAATTATTACAATGATCTTTTATTATAATATAATAATTTCAGATGGAATTAATTTCCAAGAGAATTTCTTCTTTAGTAAGCATGTACTAAATAAAAGTACCTTCATTTTTTAATACACTGTAAAGCAGACTTTCTTCCCATTTTTTATGAAACCCTCTCACTTTGTAGCGAATTAAATGTCTGTCTTCCTAACCAGTCTGAATTTTGCAGTGAACTAAATGTCTGTCTTCCCAAGCTGAGACAAAGACTGAAGTCTTACCTCTAATCTGAGACCAAATGGGATGTCAGGGTTTGTTCCGACCACCCCAACGCGCAGCAGGAAGACATTGGTTAACTGACTTCTGTCTGTTCTCACCCAAAAACAAAATGCTTTATTGTAGCTCCCAGCAGAAACCAAGCTATGAATGGAAATAGTGGAGTGATCAACAGAAGAGGCTAACCTTCCACAGAAGGAGACAAACGCTGAAAAATAAGGGGAAATTAGTATTAATTAGCTGATATTATAAATGATACCATTATAAATTATACCATTTTAAATGTATTATGAATTTCCAAATCTCCCCAAAACCCCCAAAGTTATCAATCTGGATTTTGTCTTGAATGATTAAAGGCATGGACTAAAAATGAATAGACGAATCACTGACTTAAATGGGGAGTACAGTTCTAGCATTATATTTCAATGCATTGAACCTGAATCTGATCTGAGGCTAAATCCAAGGACAAAGACATTCTGTCTGGTGTGTTTTTATTTTTAGCAAAAATATTACGATTTCTTTACGTGGTAACAATTTCATATAACCAATCTGTGCATTTCCCATGTCATAAAAACATATCTTTACCTGGTTGAAACAAACTTGTTGGTTGTAATATAATTAGGTACAACACTCTACACAGTTCAAAACATGGTTCTAACTGTCATTTCTATATTATGGATGTTCAATCCTTGCATCCATGGCTTTGTCTGTACACTTCGAGTAGTTACATTCCATCTGTGTTTTTTTACAGAAATTTTGGCAAACCAGCTCTTAGATAGCTACCCTCCACACAAAATCGTTAAAAAACTGGACAAGCTACGCAATTCTAACAAAATAAATACTTGTAATTGCTTACACATCATCACCAGTTCAAATCTAACCTGATTCAGTTTAAAAGCAGCTAATAATCAAGAAAGTTAGGAGCCAAATCCAGGCTTTTCTCTAGTGCGGGATTGACGTGTATGCCCAAGAAAGTAATGAGAATCTTAAATGATTTGATAATGTAAGAACTATGGCAAATGGCCCAGTCTATTAGAATCAGAAACACTTTTAATCGCTAGGTAAATTTACACATACTCAGAATTGTACTTAATGCTGCTAATGATAGACAACATTGGGAAGGAATACACAATCTACAGAGCTGACATTCAACTACACACAAACGATGGTGAATAGGCTACATAATATAGGATAGTGAGATGAGTTATGACTATCATATATATGGATTCATAATTGCCGTAAACATTTGCAGTTTCATTATATCCAAATGCAGCGAGATTAGCAGTTTTTCGTGGAGTTTAGTGTAGCTATTTGGTTTAGAGTTAGGAGACGGCTTGATGTGAAAGTGATTAATATTGCTTAAAATATAGTGCCTCGAGGGTTTGGTTCTTCAGGGGTGCCCAGCGGTCGGCAGACTTTTTTGTGAAGAGGGCCAATATACTACACAGTTTAATACAATTTCTACTGATCTACGGGAGAGTTATGACCTTGCAACGGCTCCTAGACCTGGAACGTCATTCGCATCCACACTTAACCACACTAAACTCAGATGTTTAACACTACAGAGAGCTTGAGGTGATTGTATCTTAGAGAATACATCGAGCCTCCTAACGGGAAAACCTCCTTGATATATTCACTATCAGTAAATTATTTTTAATGCACTGCGCAACTTTGTATCTCCCCACTTTTTTCTGCGGGTAGTTCCCTGCTTTGCTTTTCTTATCTGGACACAACCCTCGTGATTTCGTCAGCCCTGTGCCTCATCCGTTTACTCATGCATTTTTTCAAAAATAATACTGTACAGTTGAGGTCTGACAAAAAACAGTGGTCACTACAGAGGAAAAAAATCAACCCCGCCCTTAGTTAAACTTAAAAAAAGTATTGCCAGTTGCTAGCAGTGTCGCTCGTCAGCAATGTTTAGTTTTGAATTTAGCTGGGATCAATTGCTGCCTCATCATAATCAAGGCTAATCAAGATTTAAATGCCGTGGGAACTAATCTTGCAGTGAAACCCAATGCAATTACAATCATGAAAATAGCTACTGAAAAGAATTAAAAAATAAACATAACATTTTAAATTATAAACTTAAAATAATTCTAATAAATCTTTTTTTTGCAAGTCTTTGGCATGCCCAAGGCAAATACCTTCGCGTGGCACTATTGGCACTCGCGCTGACCCCACGTCTAAGGGGTAAGGGCTAGGGGTTGAAATTCATTTCTAAGGTAAGTTGCCCGTACTACTCACACTTACCAGGAAAAAATCGTAGAAGGCCTCGATCAGTCTGGAAAGTTCCTTGCCCCCTTTGTTTTTGTCCATTTTCATAATTTCTACAGCTTTTTCGAACCACATCAATATGTAAAAGTTAACAAAAAGAGGACAACGAAGTCAAATTGACAGCTAGAACCCAATAGATAACACATAATAATTACTAAGACAGAAAAAGGGTTGAGCTCGGTTAGATACTCATCTGGTAGAAGAGGCCTTGTCTGGACAGGCAGTTAAAGCAGTCTTCATTCCTCTTGCAAACATCTTCAATTGCACTCAAAAGCATACTGACGCTTTTGAACTCTTTTCTATCGAGTTCCTGCAACCAACAAAGATTTTGATAACGTCTAGCTTATTGCTAATAACGTATAGGCTTATTTCTTACACAGAAAAGGGCATGTACCTACTTAATGAATTTCTGTGTGAGAAAATAGGCTACCTTGTACGCAACTTGGTTGAGTCTGCTGACCAGCGACTTGGAGGCTTTCTCCCTTATAAGTGCATCCGTAATGGCTGCAACATTGTTGTTGATTACAGCGTCCTCGAAAGATATTTCGAACTTAAAACATTAGAAAAATACGGATGGCTTTAATCAAAACAAATATCGATGAAGCAACTGTAGTTATTACCGCTCTGTCTTTTCGATATTCCCCAAGACGTAATTCGTGGTTGCTTCAAGTCATAGGCGGTAAATCTTAATACATTTTGATTGTTCATTATGTTGTATGATAATATTTCAAACCAATTTTCGACTGGTTTATTAACTCTTGAAGAAACAAATGCATTATTATTGTTAAAAAATGGTGAAAAAAACTTACGCTCATTTCGTTGTGCCAGTGTTACTATAGGGATACTTCTGACACAGGTGAGTCTAATTAGGCTAGTGACTCCCTTGGAAAGACATTCGTGAAGGACCATCATTTGTCCAAATAATTAAACTGTGTAGTATCTTAACTGTCTTTTTCAGTTAATTAAATACACAATTTAATTATTTATTTATATTTAACAGGCATTTCAATGAATTATTCATTAGGCATATATTTTAAAAATTGAGTTGTGGGAAACATTCGTTTTTTTGTGTAGAGACATTCGATCGTATTCATTTTTGTATTAGCCTATTTTGTTTGTTTATTTGTTTGTTCCCCATCTAATTTGCATGAGAGGGATGGACAATAACCAAGGTAAACATCCAACGGTGTTTGATAACATTTTAAATATGTTCCAGTGACTTTCAGTGGTAATGGCTGGCTTACTGTACGTCCGCAATGATCCATTTCACTTAAACTGCCTTATTTGTGGTTGTGCACTGTAGCCTATACGCTTATGATGCGCTTTAAGAACAAAATAATAATGGCGTGCACGCTTGGTTGGTTGTTTGATCTATAAACAGTGACAGATACAATCTGTTCATTTCTATTGTGTATTGTGCTTTGCCCTTTGTAGGTAAATATAACAACAACTGTTAAGCGATTGACTATAAGTTACAGTATTTAGGCCTTCAGTTAATTGACAACAGCAAAAATACTTTCATTTCACTGTGAGTAAAATAATATACGAGGTATATTATTTCACAATGGTTATTTTGCTAATGGAAATAGTCAAACATAAGCTGAAAATCTTGCTGTGCCAAATTCGGTCAGAAAAATGTCAAAACTATACAGATACTTGATCAGAATCCATAATAAAAATATTCCATATTAAAGCAACAGCAACAGGTACGCTACTATACATGGGTGTCTTGTTCCGACTTAAAAATAAAATTCGTTAACAATGCCGCATGATTGATGCTTTGTTTGTTGTTAAAGTGCAGCCCCAGCTATTTTGATGTTTACACGTCAGTGTGGCTTTAGGTTTACATACAACAACTCCAAATTATCTCCGACAGATCAAGAAACCTGACAATGTACTTATGGAATAAGGTTATTTGAGAGATAATTCATATTCGTTTTTTGCTGATTTATGATCTCTGTGGACTCTAATCCTAACCAACAGGTTTGAAATTCACATCACAGATAACTTTACTGTCAGAACTGCAAGCATCATCGATTTTTTTAATACATAGGACTACGAAAATATAGCCTATAGGCATAAATCCATCATTCGTCTGCGGCCATGGTAATTTAGTTAAATGTACGTGTGTTCGAGATACATGTAGAGATAAGATACGGCATTATTAGCCCAATAGTTTTTTTTTCGTGTTTCATGCATACACAATGCTAGGAAGAAAGACGCAGTAGGTTAAGTGGAGGTCAGTGTTACGGATCAGGTGAACTGAAACTGCAGTGTTCAGCCTAAACAGAGCTAGGGCTATAGACAGACTTTCTAGTCCTGCCTCCTGCTTTATATAGACGAGACAGCCCTTACCTGTAGTCATTCACCTTGCCACTCCCGTGGCTTCGGGTAACACACCTCAGCACGCGAAGGAACCTTGGATTAACCCCCAGAAAAGAGGACATCCGAATGAAGAACCCTTTACATCTGATGTATTTCTGGATATACATTATCAGTGCAAGTTGCTGAAATTTATAATTGTGTTATATAGTTTTGTCTTTTCTATGCTTCTTATTATTTACAAAAACTAATCTCGTAAGAAATGGCGCTTCCAAATTGCGCGATTACGGAATGCTAGCTGCCTGGATGGGTCCTGCTGAGTATCAAGTACAAAGCGCATAAAATCGTGAGAATTCACCAATATGTCAAAGTCTTCGGATCAGTTTGATGACCCAGACTGTGTTTGTTCCTTCGGTATGAAGTTAACTTGGGATATCAACGACCCAAAGTTGCCTCAGGTAATGCCAACGTTTCTACGTAATATACCACTAAATATGTTTGGAACGAATAAATCATTTTTTAATTGGTTGAGTTGTACGGCCTTCAGGATACATCCGCGTGCACGCCGGTTGCAATTTACCTTTTATGCTTTATAATTCAGATAGGCATGTCAGATATTAATTTTCAGATTTTGGACTTGTCATGTCTTGGGGTCTCTCTACAATAGTCTAGTTGCAGACTGTATCATATTCATTGACTTGTGTTTTGCGTTTCTACCTTCATTATCCTCTTACAAAGCACATGAGCATTTGTAATCAACGTAGACATCTTTTCATAATTCCGACAGGACACAAAACAGTATGACTCATTCCAGGAGTGGACGGATGGATATGTTCGCTACATCTACAATGGTGAGGACAAGAACGCACAGCGGCACCTCAGCGGATGGGCCATGCGGAACACCAACAACCACAACTGTCAGATTCTGAAAAAGTCCTGTCTGGGCGTTGTAGTATGTGGCCGAAACTGCACGCTGTCTGATGGAAGCAAACTCCAGCTCCGACCGGCTATCTGCGACAAAGCACGACAAAAACAACAAAGTGAGTAAAATGCATTTGGCACAACTGTAAGGTTTATTTTGTACTCTATACGTGAATATATGAACTTTGTAGGCTATACATGAATACGGTTGATGCTGTAGCGGGTCAATTAAATTATTGCCCAATGTCTAGCGGATGGAATCTGGGTGAGATCCCACTGCAACTGCATCCAACTTTTTTAGAATAGCGTAGAATTCCGCTTTGTAAAGAGATACATTTTACACCGCAGTGTAAACAAGTGGTTTATGGCTACATCTAAATTATTCATTGTCATCATGACCTTGAAGCCCTATAGAAATATGGCATTGTGAGTCATCATATGTCCACTTACGTTGTGTGTAGTGGAACCAAGGTGTCCCCCGCTAGTTATCTTAAATCGTGAAAATAGAGCACCTAAAATGTATAGCATTTTTATAAAAAACAGTTGGTTGTTTGAAAAAGTGCACGTAAACATAACATCATAACATAATAACAAACCCATTAAATATATTTACAAACAGAACACCTAGTCTGTTTGTAAAAAAGATAACAAGATAACAATAAGACAACTAGATCTGTCTTATTAAAAATAATTCGTAGTAATGATTATTATGTTTCTTTTGAAATGTATTAAAATCAGTATTCACTTTTAACCATTATCTATATAATATTCTTCTCCTCATACATCCAGATGAGTATACTATTTCAGAAATAAACGTAAATAGGCTACTTTAATATACATTCAATTTGTATACCGTAAGCCTAACGTGAAATAGTATTAAACATGTATTTGAAGTAAGGACATCATATAATATAGTTGTGTTTAAACTGTATGGTTGTGCGTTTTGGTGGTTGTTCTCCAGAGAAGCTGTGCCCCAGTTGTAACTCTGCCCTGGAGTTGATGCCCTGCCGAGGACACAGCGGTTACCCCGTCACCAACTTCTGGAGAATAGATGGGAAAGCTATATTCTTCCAGGTTTGTGCGCTCATGTTCAGAATTGAGATTCTGGTAACACTTTGAAGTCCTGCTTTCCTCAGCAATTATTAATGAAATATAATTAAACAAATGTATCTCATAAATCATTTATAACCCATGTATTACTTATTAATTATTAATATGACATATTTTTTTAACGAAACATTACTTATTACAATAATGTACAACTGACATTTTATATATATATCTTATATATATATCTTATGTGAGGGTTTAGAAACAATGTATGTTTATTGTGTTTTTATAAGCAGACCTTCAAGAAATTTGTTAGATTTTTTTTCATTAATTTCATTAATTAATTTCATTTAATGCATTTTAATTAATAAAAGCAAGGTAAAATAATTAATAATTATAATAAATTCAATAATAATGTAGGAAAGGTAAAAATAATATGTAGAAAAGGTAGAAAGCAAAAACAAAATATTTTGAGGTTTAGATAAGTTGTATTACATGCGTGGCCAATGATGACACAAAGATGTTGTGATGTATCTGTGGTAGAAGATAATTTAGTCTGAAGTGTTGATGTCATGATAGGCTAAGGGAGTACATGATCACCCCAGACCAGAAAGTAAATCGGAAACAGAGGCGCGGAGGAGTGCAGTGAAACGGAGGATGTCCTCGCCACACTTCTCCCAGAAGAGGAGGCTTGTGGAGCCAGATGTAAGTGGCTTTGTCCTCGATGGTTATATCATGTCTGCTTCAGCCCATAGTTCCCAGTCACATATTAAGCCTAGTCCTGGACCAAAAGTCAAGCATAATGGAAAATCTCCATGGAAATCTATTTTCAGTCATGCACTTATTTTAATCTGTGTTTGGGGAACCTCCCCCTAAATGTGCACGCCTATGCTCATTCAATGTGATGGATCAGTAAGGAATTCACAAAATACACCAATTCCATTTAGTCCATTGGGAGAAGCAAGTGACTTTCAGGTGTGTTTTCCACGACTAATAAGTTCTGTTACTTTCCAAGGCTGGGAGATACCATGACTTGGCTGCTCCTTTCCCCAACCTGCATCAGCTGTCCTGCATGGAGGGCCCTGACCGCTTCAGCATCATCGCTGAGTCCAACTTCCCCATTCAGACCCAGCACTACCCGACCTTCCAGAACCCTGAGCCCTACAAGTTTGCCTACGACACACACGGCGCCTTGGGCGAGTCCCCGTCCACACTCCAGAAGCCGGCCAACCATCGCCTGTACATGCCCCGTCCTCCATGTGGCTACGACTTTGCTGTGCCTGGCTATTTAGGCTCTGGTTCCTACACAACCCTCTATAAGGACCCCAGTAGCCCCCAGGCGGAGGCCCCTGATCCTGGGAAGGTGGCCTCGGGCCTGGGTACCAGCACCGCCACACCCCACACCACTGGAGCCCTCTCGGGGCATGACCGCACCAGCTACGATACGCCCAGCAAGCACCACGGCTGGAAGCAAATCTTGGGGAAAGGAGCATACGGGGAGCGGGGAGAATATGGACAGCTGCCTGGCAATGCCAACCACCACTACTACAACAGTGAGTACCCGTGTAGATATCCGGGCCAGGCGCCGGCCACGCCTGCTGCCCTCCAGACCATCATCACCACGACCACCAAGGTGTCCTACCAGCCCTGCCCCAAGCCCTCAGTGGTCAAGTACGGTGACAACATCTACGACGTGAAGGGCCTGCCCAACTGTAGTTCCCTGCTCGAGGACGACTCGCCAAACTCATACTCAGATCTCAAGATTCCGGAAGATTCCGGGGTCATCAAGTCGGCACTTTCGTACCAGCCGGAAACCCTGCCGGCCAAAATCGAGAGGGCAGAGAACTTTGACACTTACCGATATGGCAACTATGCGTCAAATAGCTATCCCGAGAGGGTTTCCCATCCGTTTCGATATGATGGAGGAGACTACTGATGGACAAGGAAGCCACTGAAACAAAGACTTCGATGTCATAGCTGTGCACTGTATTCAAATGATCAGAAAGAACACTTGAAACAGACTTTTTTTTGCCACTTTTTATCAGGTTTGTAAATATCTATTGTTATTTATACATTGGAGGTGTTGGAATGCATTTTAACTGCAAGTGATGACACTATATGTTGAATCCATACTCATTTAGGATGTTCCCAACATTTCCCAATTTGCATTTGATGCATAAGGAAAATACGCAAATTAGTAATTTTGCCTTTGGATTAATAAAAAATTGGTTCTTGTGTTTTTAGAATATTAATATGTATTCTTGAGGTATTTTGTCTGTGTTACATGATATTCCTGAAGTAAATGTTCTTTAGAAAGCCAACAAAATATCAAGAAAATTCTCTTGGTATCAGTACAACTGTAAATGCAGTTTCAGAACATTATTATGTGACATTAAAAATCACTGAGCTCCCACCCTAGTTTTGGCCAATTCTGATGTTGTTATTTTGGATGTAGTCCTTTTTATTATTCAATTATCATTCACTTCTAGTCCTTTGAAATACCTAGCAATTTAAACAAAGTAATTAAGGCTGTTATCGACTGTCTTAAAATGCTGGTGGGATGGGAACATAACACCAAAACATAGGCAACTTGCCATCCTACACATATGCACGCACTCACTCAGAAAAGGATGTACGTGTGTCTAAAGGGATGAAGTTCGGCAATTAATCGTCAGGTTTGTCATCGGTACCCTTTTAATCTTCTGGCTCAGAGGCGTCCTGACAAGCATTTCCCCCTATTCTGGGGTAGGGACAGGTGAGAGAGAAGAGTTTAGAGGGAACAGAGACTTTTCTCCCACCCTTGGAGAATGCCAGTAATACCTGTTGCTGACAGTATCTCTCCCGGCAGCCAGTTCAGCTAGGAAGCGGCGCCTCTTCAGCTTGCAGCTCAACACTCACACTCGGCCGGGGAGTTTTCCTCTGATCTTCCGTCTAGATAAACAAATGACTCTCTATTATTGTAAAGGCAGAGCCCTGAAAAATCTTCTCTTGTGTTGCAGATAACACGAGACAATGGTTCTTTTCCGAGTAACTATATGTCAGCAAGCCTGATCACAGACAATTATTGTATTGGCTTTAACCCAGATTAAGAACTGTATTTTCAATATGTAGGTTTCAAGGTATTACATATAGTTTAGCTGTTTGTGTAAACCTATACATGATATAATAATATGAATAATTTATTGAGCTTTTATAGAGCTTTTCAATAAATCCCCAAGTGATCCAAGAGCAAAAAAAGCAATCTATCAAGTATTTGTCTGCTGCATCCTCCCAAGATTTAACAGTTCAGGTCATGGCTTGAAGGGAGAGAGGTAGTTAGAGGATGATAAATGATGGGGATGGAGTCCTACTGGTGATCTTGTAGAAGTAAAGTCTGTGGAACAACCTAATCTTAAAGAGGTAATCCACCCAAAACCACACATTCTTATGATATACATGATGTACATAGTTAAATAATCCAATTGAACGACAACAAAATATGACATTTTCTACAATATATAGTTATGGCAATTTAGCAAGCAACGTGAAATGTGTTAAACCTGTTAAGACTCAAGTTTACCTCAAAACCCACAATGCAATGCTCTCTCTAGGTTTATACCTCAGTGGCTAGGTAGCTTGAAATTGTACCTACGCAATAGTACCAAATAATATCAGCATTTGAAGTAGTTATGAAGAGCACATAAACAAACGTCACTATGAATTTGCAAGTTAATGTCTGACAAAGCTGTGGCAACACAAGTCTGTTCTCAGGGAGACAGTGAGGCCAATGTGTGAACTGCTTTGTATCATGCTGGTTGGAATTTTATATTTGATTTATTAATTGTTTATTAATCTGATGTGGCACTTTGTTTGTTGAGGAAATGTAAACCAAATATATACTTGATCATGACAATGCAGACAGATTGATGTGTTCTAGACCGGTATACCAATAATGGCAAAACCAGCGATAGGGAGAGCAAGTGATTGTTTAAAGAGCATTATGAAATGTGATAGTGTCTTATCCCCCACCTTCAGACACAAGAAAATACAGCTAATTTCAGACCACTTAGAAATTAAACCACAGTGAAAAAAGTTATTTTTGAATCTCAATGTTTGAAACATTTTTTTTATATACAGCATATATTTACACACACAGTATATTTATAAATTCATCAAACCTAATTTGTTTAGCAGAGAGCTACAAGCATACATCATTTACAATGCAGTTCCCCTCTGCTGTATGGCGGTTTGGATGACCAACAAAAATATCAGAAGTGGATTTTTTTCACAGGCCTGTTTCCACTTGTGCACTAAAGCATGAAGAAATTCTTTAAAACAAACGGATACTTTCTAATGATGCATCATTTCAGGTCAACAGCTTAAGTCCATTGACCAGTGTCAGAGGCTCTCTTTATGGTAAACCTAGAAAGCGGTCTTTATTATTTTTTTAAGCATTGCTTTAAGCTGTGATTCGAATCACGTTGACATTGGACAAAAAACGTGTCAAATAAATATTCACCAATGGTTCAGATTGTAGAACAAATAGTAGTAGTGTCAGCGGTGTAATGATAAACCTGCATGTCACGAGTGATGTTATAGTCTTCACAGAAACATGCCACACTTTGACCTCTGGGCCTCCCAGACCCCTGCTTTACCTTTGCCGGGCTGAGTAGTGTTATAGCCTCCGACGGTGCTGCGTTATAGTGTTCCCGTCAGGCCGGTACTGTAGCAGTGACTGTCTGATAGGTGGCTGATTCGTGTTGGTGGATCACCCCTATATTTCTCATCCAGCCCTCATGTTACACCATAATACTTCAAGAGCTATTATTTACAAACATTATGGTAGAGATATGCCATGCTTAAAAGCAGGTGCCTGGTTATCTCTGCAACCATATAGCGCTTCAAAGAGATCCAAAAGGCACTAAGAGGGAACATGCTTTTGACTGTTGGACACATCACGGGTTTGGCATTGCCAACCAGGAGGCAGCGTAGCACTGTGGACAGTAGAGAGTATGCGTCTGTATTTTTATGGAGTCTGCATCTATATTTTCAAAACTGAGGTTATTTAACCAAGCGGTAAAAACAGATTGGCACTGGGAAGGAATTACAATTCAATTTGCACAAAAAAATACACAAATATAATCTTTCTGCATAGACGTGACTCTTTGTCATACACTTTCACCCTTTCAAATCCCTTTCACAAAAAAGAATATGGCTTTGAAAAACATTCCTGTGAAGATTAAGATGGAAGGTCCCAGGTGGTGGGCCCATTAAACCAGCCTTCTAACATCCTGAGAGACAGCCTTTCGGGCTCAGCCACAGGCCATTTACTACTGTGGCATTAGCTGCTGTGTGGTGCTAATATTGGCAGAGGTACCTGCAGCAGTGGCTGG
>JACXGI010000084.1:132379-202056 GCA_016801175.1 Esox masquinongy
ACACACACACACACACACACACATAGAAACACACACACACACACTCACACACGCACACACACACACACACACACACACACAGGGCCTCAACCACTTAGAGCTTTTCAGCCTTTCTGATCTCTTTGACTGAGAATCACTGATGAGTGACGTGTTCTTGAATCTAAAGCAGCCCAGTCACAAGCTTTTTTGCATTAACGGCTAACTGAAAGGGTGGATTTATAAAAACCACAAATAGCTAGACAAAATGTATCTATGTGACAATAGTGATGAACTATAAACCCATCAATCTCCAAGGAGAATTTAATCTCATTGTTTTCTTCTTGAAACAACAACAGTCAACGGCGGTCATGTCACTGTTCAAGCATCTGGTCTTCAAACACGTACTGTAAGTCTGCTTGCCCAGGAAGCTGTCCTAACTGATGGATACTGTTGTTTTGTCCTTAGCTGTGAACCGAAGCAGGAATCTCAGACATGTCAGTGTGTAGATGTCACATAATTGTTAAGAATGGATGGTTAGGAACAGGTTGTGCTTTACGCCTGGCCACGATATCTGTCGCTGAAAGGCGGCTGGAATGTTGGTGCTTCGCGGAATGCAGCAGACAAGTAGAATCAATATAAATTGACTGAAACTGATACTGAAGGGTGCTGAGCACTAGATTTGATGTCACCACATCTCCTGCAACAACAAACCGGCCGGCAATTGTTTCCCGTTAGACCTTCACCCGTTGCATTGGACTGTAACATCAGAAACAACCGCGGACGGCCAGCGGCTCCGGCTGGCAACTCAGATGTTCTGACACTGGTTAGGGTGCAATGCCCGTCTGATGTCCGACCTCTAGACCAAGGGCCCATTGGTTTAAAGTGGCTAAAAGACAATACATTTCACTACAATAAGCTGTATTGGTTAGTAATTTCTGGAAAAGTGTCAGCAGTGGAAGTAAAGTTTGCTATTTGTAGTCCTAAAATGTAAAAATTGTTGTGGCCTTGAGCAAGGGCCTTAACCATAAATGCTCCTGTAGACTGCTTTGGGTAAGAGTATCTGCTAAATCAGCAGTAATCAACCTTTTTCGGTTATTGTACCACCTACTGGATTTTAACCTTTATTGAAAAGCCCTGAAGTAGCCCCCCAAGTGCATTTTACCAGTACACCTATGGCCTAATAATAGGCCAAGTCCCTCCAAGGATCCTCATACCGTGTTTGGCTACCAGATGGCTGGCTGATCTCAACAACTCCAGCTCCACGGCGTTCATACAGTCATACAGTCATATAGCCATCTATCAAAATCTATCCCAGAAAGAAATGTAATACTTTGAGCAGGGATCATGACATAACCGTGCAGTGTTCCAGAGAACCGAGAGCACCTTGAAGGCAAGGGGAAAGAGAACTGTTTGATTAAGGACAAAGCAGGCCGCCATGCTTGGCTTCCTCAGACACGGCTGGGAGTAAATGCCCAAGCGCTGCCTCAGATCTCCCCATCTAACAGGTCCCCTGACCCCCAACGGAGCCCTCTAGCATGGGAAAGATTAGCACCTGCACTGCTGAAGATGGTACGTTTTCTCCACCCCTGCCTGTCTGAATTTCAAATACTCAGACGGATGAGAGGACTCCAAAGAGGCCCTTTAAAATCCATGTGTCAAGTTGTTTTCATTGGCCGTACAATGGCACAGAGTTTAATCTCAATTTCTCTATAACAAAGTAACCCGTCAGCAATGGTTTTCTTAATGGATCTTGTGCAGGACCATGCAGATGGGTTTCACTGGGACCTCACACACAGATGTGTCAAAACAGAATTCACTTCGGTGTAACTGTGTAAATATGGAAAATAACCCTTAATAAAGATGACCCCCCCATCCATAATTGTGCTACAACAGGAAGTCCCAGAATGCAAAGCTGTCATTGGTCATGTAAACTGGCACAGGAAGACATCCAACTGGTATTACTGTGTATTTCAATTTCCTCCTGATGGAGTTCTTAGGATCTGGGCAGAATCAGGATCAGTTGTTTATCCGTAAACCAATGACTGGTCCAATGGTCCCAGAGAGGAACTAACTAAAAATAGACAATAAATAAATAGACCAGAGAAGAGAATGGCAGAACACTGGAGAAATTGTACAGGGTTTCTCAATACTGCATACTTCCAGGGTAATGAAAAGAGTAATGACCAGGGCAATGATCAGGGTAGTTATGACCAGTTAGACCAGAGTAATTATGAGAGTAATGTCACTCTGTAAATAGGTGACTGAGGCTAATGATACCTGATGCAAATGTCATCAAAAAGGGGCTCATATTAAACTGATCAGATTTAAATGAAGAGCTGCCAGACCATATGTAGCTGACAACTACATTATAGTGACACTGTCTTGGTATTCTATGTGTCGGTCACTGAGCTTTGCGCATTCACCATGACATCCTGAGAGGTCTAAATAATGGCCTGTCTCACAACATAAATACAGCCCTCATTTCCAAATGACTAAACTAATCCGTAATCTCCATGATGTTACATTGCTTCTGTTTACCATATTAGCATTAGAGCTAAACTGTCAAACTTATAAATACAGTCTAAGATTGTATCTGTGAAAACCATGATTTTGCATCAACACAGTGTTTGAATAGAATGTAACTAACCAGTGATGCATGGGTTTTTTCAATAGGATACAGACACAATGAAAATCAGAATCCTACCACATATTTTGCATTAGAGAGCAAGTGCTGAAGATACAGAGTAAATGTAATTACACACAAGAACCACTCATACAAAATAAACACAATTTACATTAAGAGCACAATCGCTGAAAAAACACGCAATCATTCTAATGTCCGGGAAGATATGTGGTTCAGACGTGACCGAACACCTTCCTGTATCAGAGCATCAAGAACATCCACTCCGCTTCATTTGACTTGTGTACTGTCTCTGGGTCAGCAGCCAGTCATTCGATCCTTATCATAAGTTTAGAGTGATGATTCAATGTTGCAGACATCAGGCCTAGTACTTCTGCTGCTGCCGGGCTGCATGTTCAGGCACTAAATCACTTCAGCCTCGCCAACTTACCAACAGGTTTTGACAGAAAACAACTCCACTTGTCTTGAGTCAAGATAAACTTTGCAAACACAGACTTTATTCATCTCAATTGAACCAGAAAGACTTCCTCTGCTGTGAATGGAAGCTCAAAAATACAGTATAATATTGGTATTATACTGTATTTCTGCAACCATCATTATTGTCAGTTTAAATCTTTTATTATCACCTTCAATCAACCAGGTAAGCTTACTGAGAACCAATTCTCATTTAAAATGACGACCTGGCCAAAGACAACAATTGCAAGACAACACTCAGTAAATTTGGTCGTTAATCATTCTTGGATAGCAATATTCAACCCTGGTCTCAGATTTGTTTAAGCAAATTTAAAAGCCATGTTTTGGTGGGTCTTGCATAGAAATGTGTGCATTGTCTCAAAGAAATATAACATTTTAACTCAGGTTAAGGCAGGTATCTGAGGGTCCTTAGTTTTTTTTTTTTGCACTTTCAACATTGACTTTGCTCGTTTTTATTTTGATCAAAACAAACTCTTCAGTCTCTGCCAGCGTGACACATACCCATAACATGATGCTGCTACCACAATACTCGAAAACACAAAGGAATCAACAACATCACACTCCCTCCACATTCCCGGCCTGTATGCCAACGTGAAAGCCTGTGTTTAATAAATCCACTACAAATCATACTTTCTGTTTGCAACATGGCTGGTAAGGAATACTAGGAGAAAACAAGTTAAAGAAATGTTTTACCTAAATTATAAATGACACGTTGGGGACAATTTCAATACAAGTACTGTGGTAGCATCATTGTGTTATGGGTATGCTTGCAATCCGCAGGGACAGTGGAGTTTGTTTTGATCAAAATAAATAGGAAAGGAGCAAGGTCCAAGTGAATAGACAGAGGAACGCCTGGGATCTCTGCCTTAAGAGTTCAGGTTTCTGTCAGTTAACTGCTGTAATGACACGTCAGTTACACTAGAACGGCTTTCCAACAGGTGTGTAATTTTTATATTTTAATATATGATATAAATAAGAACTATCAAAATAACAAATGTCAAATAACAAGACAAGCCATTCTCACCATCAATAAAGAAACATGCAGCATGGTGACTGAGGCAGCAGTCTGTAATGGTAACATTTCTACCACCGCTTACAACTGTGGGAATGAGCACTGACCTCTCAAAAATGCCTGCTAAGGTGGATCAAAATGACAGATGTCATGTGCATAAACCAGTGCCAAAAATGACTAACCAGAATTACTGACACTCAAAATAAATTAGTAATGAGGTATGATTATTTAAGCAGAAGGGACCCTGTGTTTGTATATTCACTGCAACCAATATTATTATTAAAATTTCATGTTTTTTCATGTAAAAAAACATCATTGTGTAGATAATTTTGTTCTTCCAACACGTACAATCAAATCCTGTAACTCAATGCATTGCTTTGTTTTAAAGTGTGGTATCACTCATCTCCAGTGGTTTTTCTGCTTTATTGACAGACAGTTGTGTAGGTAAAGGGGCAAGAATAAAAAATATATTTGGGGCAAAATCTGAGCAAATAACAATAACTGCACATAACTATAGAATGCAGTCAGAGTAAATACAACCAGTTTTAGAAATGGCTCCTGGTGCATTTAACTACTTCAAAAAGTAAGTTAAGACAATGATTTCTCCCCCCAAAAATAATGTATATACACTTCATACATAGTTATATGGTGAATCCATCAAGGTCTTAGAATACACCACATGCAATTTCTAAATGTGGCTGTGCATCAGCAGTTTTTCTCATTACCCGATTCACTGCCACCCAGTGAGCCATGTCAGTGAACAATTTTTAGATTGGCAGTTAGTATAGCAAGCTATCTAAATTGTAGTGATCATGGCCGAATACCAACAGGGTACCGCAGGGCACCGCAGGGCATGTCCCAGGGGGTCCTGACTTCCAGAGATCCCCAGTTCATAATGTCAAACATTCTCAGTAAGATGGCATATTAAAATGGCATATTAAAACGGCACAATGTGCTGAATTGCAAAAAAACCTAAATGTCTCTTCACCGACAATTAGAATTGATTAGATTAGAATTGCAGGATAGAATTGCATGAAATTCACTGTAAACTTACTAACATTTTCTCCAAACCCAATGGCAAATTTGTACAAATGCAAGTAATTTGTTATAAAATTGCTACATTAACTTTATGCCACATGGCCAGCTCTTTAAAATTGCAGGAATTTAACTTTAAAACATAAATGATCTTTTAGCTATCAAGAAGGGGCCCACTTAAATCTTGGCTAGGGCCCCCAAAAGGCTAAGGCCGGCCCTGCCTGCAGGTGACCCGCAGGTCCCATGTCTTCGTTGCAATCCCACCAGCATGACTGCATGTCAAAATAATGGTTGAATAAATAAATAAATAAAGAATGAAACTGCTCTTTCCTATTTGTGCCACTTGTAAAAATGTAGCACTAAATGTTAACCTGCCTAGCAAACTATATTATTGTGTGGAAACTATTTTCATACTACATTCATAAAACTACATGGAAATGTTTCGATCAGAAATAGCTTTATTTACTAGTTTATTCAAGTACTATACATTTACACACAGCCAGAATTGTGATATTAAATGTCATTCTTAATGCGCTATGTAAAAACAATTATACTCTGAAATGTTATTTGCAAACTGAGTTTAAACCTTACAGACCACTCTAACTGAATACCAGGCTACCCCACATCACCTACTGTATTGGAAGTCTCTCCTCTATGACCTATTGACAGTTGAAACAAGTCAAATTATGATTCCATAAAATTAAGTTGGTGATTTCATCCCTATATGATTCCTTTAAAATTATATTGAATAAAATTAATGTAATATGTCTTATTGCATATTGAATGTTGAGGTGGACTGAAAACAACTGCATCACAGCCTGGGGAAAGACAGGACAGGTGCAGAAACTGAAAAGACAGAGAGGATGTCTCACACCTGGCCAAACTCTCTAAGTGCCCAGCAAGACAGAGAGACAGAGGGTGTGTCTCCTCACAAAGGAGCCGGGGAGAAGAAACAGTGTCATTTCTCTTCACCTCCTGACATATTGTTGTTCTCTATCGCTGTGTGATCAGAATGGCTTGTTACTATTTCATCACAGGGACCTTTTTAAGTTTTTGAGGGGTGAGAAATTGGTGTCTTCAGGAGAATGTGAAATCCAGTTTTTTTGGTTGTTGAACATAGTAGTCACGACAGTGGCGGGGGCTTGTGTAGGCTATCAGTCTTTGTTCTTTTATGTCTGTTATGAGCTAGCTGGTGGTTGAACTTTACACTGTCTGTGTGACTGACAGCATGCGTAAGTGTGTGTGTGTGTGTGTGTGTGTGTGTGTGTGTGTGGATGTGTGTGACTTCCTCTGTTCTCTCTGCCAACAGCCATGCTATTTACTGTGTCCACATGCATCAGATTCATCATCACACAGGTCAGGAGACTGAATGTTGGCCATCAGTGCCAGGTCCTACATGCCATGTTATCACAACTAAACCCAATGAAACGGGCTGCAAGGGCACACATCGAGGATCCAACCTGTAACTGGAGAATGACACACATTTCTATAAAGTGAAAGTAAAACGTATTGATGTGCCAACTGCTTCAGTATGTAGGCGGGTTACTCAAGCTTCCCCAACTCAGCCCAGTCCAGGCTGGCATGGCAACAACGACCGCAACAATAAACAAGTTGTCTAAGCAAGTCCCATGTGAACCCAAATCAAAGAGAGACGTGCTCCTGCCGAGCCTATGTCCCCATAACAGTATGTAAAGTTCTAAATGACCGGGACTTGATTAGGATGGGTGGCTGGGTTCTGGTGCTCCTGGTGCTGGATGGGATTTGGTGATCCTCAAAGACACAAATCACCAGGTATGAGCTTTTTTTTTGTTTTTAGGCAATTTTTTTTTCCTGGTGTAAAACGAGAAGACGAGCAGGTGTGCGTATGTATGTGCGCTTGAGTGTTTGAGTGTGTCAAGCTTGTTCTAGGACACTTATTTTTTGTCAGGTTAACTCGCTCTTGCCCCCCCCCCCCATTCAGCCATGTTTCTCGCTGTTTCCTGGTTCAGTTAGTGAGCAGTAGAGCACATTAGTTGTGTTATGTCTATGCGCTAAAATGAAGTGCTAATGGATTTGCTGAGACCAAGGTCTCTCAAAGTTCTTTGGGAGGACCATATACTGTGATGTTACCTTGTCACGTTTAATGGGAGGAGCTATAACGCTTGACTTCTTTTTTTTCATGTATTTCAAACACTCGGATGACGGAGGGTTGAACAAAAACAGTGTGGGAGAAACAAAGAAACAATAAAAGAGCCAGAGGAAGACAGAGAAAATATACAGAAAGTGAGAAAGCAGGTGAAAGACAGAGCAGGGGTTGGTGGGCAATATGTGTTTGAAGTAACCAGTTGTTTTTGCTGTATCGTCTGCCTTTGATGAGGCATTTTGTCCATGGCCCTTTTGTTGAGGATAAAAACAGCACAACTCATCAGTGTCATCCGCAGCCACGCAAACCAGGTAACATCTGTGTGTAGGCCACAATGAGTTGTGTTTAAAGAAACACTGGAGCACAAAGCGATTGCCTCATGTCGAGGATTAGGTAACCACCCAGGAACAAAACCATTGCTTATGTACAACAACGACAGCTGTTTGCTTCTTGGCACTTGTACGGCTTGTTGTCATATACTGCCTAATTTATTCATTGGATCTCCACGGCGCACTGTGCAAATTAATACGTAAACATTGTCTTGCCTATCTGGTTCAACATATAAAGGCTTAGAACTAAACACAAGAACTAAGTCAAGCTTTAAAGCATGATCTAAAAGTCAACATGCTGAGAGCAAAACATAAATTCTAGAGAAAAAGAAAACAAATCCTATAAGTTGTAATAGCAAAAAGCCAGCCTCTTAACAGTGAACACCATTTAGCCTGAAGGGCATGTACACACAAGAGTGCAGGCACAGAGCGAACAAGTTGTAAATGCATCTAGTTAATCTCTAATTTAATCCTGATGAAGGTGGTGAAAGGGTGTCTCTGTAGCTTGGCGGGGAGGAAGGGCACCGCGGTTGAAGATGATGATGATGATGCATCACCAGAGAACGCAAGAGGGGAGGGGGGAGAGGGAGTTAAAGAGAGAGCGAGAGAGAGAGAGAGGGAAAAACAGAGACAATGTGAAAAAGAGAGAGCCAGAAATAGAGTGTGAGAAAGAGGTAGGGAGAGACAGAGAGGGACAGAGGGGGAGAGACTGAGAGGGAGAGAGTGTTAGAGAGAAAGAGAAAGAGGGAGAGAGTGTGAGAAAGAGGCAGGGAGAGGGAGAGAGGGCGAGAGCGATAGAGAGAAGGAGAAAGAGGGAGAGAGTGTGAGAAAGAGACAGAGAGGGAGAGAGTGTTAGACGGAAGGAGAAAGAGGGAGCGAGTGTGAGAACGATGCAGGGAAAGACAGAGAGGGAGAGACAGAGAGGAAGAGAGGGCTGGAAGAGATGGATCAGTGCCACAGGGTAATCCCCATATCAGCGGCAACTCATGAGCTCACAAGAAAGGGCCAAGACGCCCCTCTCACCACCCTTTAACCCCCTCATGGCTGTCTCCCAACACTAACAGGGCAGGCAGAGGTTATACAGGGATGAGTGTGACTAAGCGCTAGCTCAGATGTGGGTGGCAGGATGCCATGGGTTCCATATGTCAGTCATTTACCTCATTTGCAAATTAATGAATAGCCATTTTTTACATACAGTAGGTACTTATAAATGTTTAAATATTTCACACTTCAATAAATGAGGAAAATTACTGACACATGGTGAAAATGACTTCATCACTGACACAAAAAGCAGTGATAAATAAGGGCCTCTGCAAGCCTTAATGACTTTGTTTTCCCTGGCAGCCCAATTTCTTATATTTGGTTTTCTCCCAAAAATTGATATTTTGGCAAATCGAATCAGATATTTTGAAACCTGATCTTGTTCAGATCTTGTTGGTTCATCTTGTTGGTAAAAAGGCCAATTAGTAAAAAAAAAACAAATAAAAAAACAAAAAGATCACAATTGGGTTGCCTGTGTAAATGAAGCCAGTGACTTGTCAAGGCTGTAGGAGAAATAATGAGGAGGAATGTAAAGGATGTTGCTGTGACTGAACTGCAGAGACTCCACATACAGCTCTGGAAGAAATGAAGAGACCACTGCACCTTTTTCTTTCAATTCCAAAAAAGTCGAAAAGGAAGGTTCTGAGAGAGGAACAGAAGGGTTAAGATTGAGAGACCACTGCAAATAGAACGCTTCTGTTCCTCACTCAAAACATTCCTTTTCAACTTTTTTGGAAAGGAAAGAAAAAGATGCAGTGGTCTCTTAATTTTTTTCCGGAGCTGTATGTAGACAGACACTCAACTGCAATGGCCGTCAAGCCAAGACAGAACTCCTTGACATCCGTCTGAAAGCCTGCAAAGGACATTCGGTGGGTAAAAGAAACATTTTTCATAAAAAATATATTGTTTTTGAAAAATAATTTTCTTAGAAGTTTCTTTTGTCTTTCCAAAAGATGCTAATGTCTTACAATATGACTGTTACATAACAAGATCATCATCGTCATCATTCATCATCATTTTGGCATTACCACTGATTACAGTCTCCAAGTTCTCCACCTCACAAAACTACAAAGAGTTATCAGTTATTTTATCACTACATCAGTGTACGCCACAAATATCATTAAGTCACCACATGTCTAAAACATCTGAACACGAAAAGTGACCAGTTAGCATTATGTCATGTGATTCAGAGGGCAACCATTGTGACCTCATTGTAGTGGGGTGAGGCGGCTGCATTGACAACCCTTAGCAACCACAACAGCCAGGGTACAGATTTCAGCCATGCATAAGCAAAGGTGGAGCCAATAGTTGAAAACCAACCACTGTGAAATCCTTTACCGTTCAATCTGATGGTACCTGGGAAAAAACTGTGTGACATTCCAATTGAACCAGATACTCAACTTCACACACAATTTTCCTTTTTTAATCGTTTGATCGGAACTGAAAAAATATGCAGTGTTTCAGCAACCACGGGCTGAAGTCATGAGCAATTTTTCATATGCCAATGAAGCGCTGTTTATGAACAGTTGTTTTATATGATTAAAAGATGGTGAGATCAGGCACCCTTATGACACATTTGAGTCAGCATGTTTGAGTTCCATTGCCTTTGAAATTCTACACGGTCACTGATTTTGATAAGACTAGTATTTGCATGTTCTCTAAACTCGAAATTGAGCATTTAATGACTTTAGAAGATGATGTAATAAAACAATGTTTACGACGATCTCCAGCTTAATATATTGCTAGTGTATGTATGTAGTGACACAGTACAGTGTAACTACATAGGCTATACACTGAAGTTAATAGACTACATTCAACCAAAACTACTCATGGATTTACTGTTATATTTGCGCATACGTTACCCATAGTAAATGTTCCCAAGAAGTAAAATACTTTTACTTTATTGCTAAAACTGAAATGTTTTTTGTAAGTTACTTCTCTGTTAGTGGGTGCTTTAAAAAAGCTGAGGTATAAATCAAATGGAATATCTCTCTGTGTAGAGGTATAAATATCTTAGAGGAGGATAACGTCCCAGATCTAAAGATGAGATAAAACCCAGTCCTGGCATTCTCCAGACATGTGACACAGATGAAAATTCTCTCAAATATGTAAACTGAAAGAGTGCTCAGGTACCCACTAGAAAAAGAGTGCTTTGTCTCCCCCTGTGATTGTGCAATGCAAACTTCTGACATGCTCTGGTGGCAATAGATTAATCATCCCAGTTAGCACCACTGTCTTGTATCTGAGATTCGTCATAGTTGAACCTGGACACTGCGGCAGAGACTGGCTACGATCCAGACGCCCGCCAAGCCGACCTGAAAACAGTGCCAAAACAGTCCCTCCGAACCTTTTGAAATCCAAAACCCTGATAAACCTGATGGATATAATGCCCGCAAGTCCATACAGGAGCACAATGGCAAATTAAGAAACCATTCCACAAAGAAGATCCAAAATGGCTGCTACTTATTTGGAACCTTTGCTAGTTTGTCTACAAAAGTTGGTATACAGTTGCATTCTTTCTATCTCCAGACATCACTCATGCATAAAGAACACACATTTGTTTAGATGATGTAGAGAAACTGATACTTTATCAAAGCTACCAGCATGAACAGTTTTTTTGTTGTTGTTGTGGTTTTTTTTCTCCATTTTGGCTCCAGTCCCACCAGTGTGAGAGGCGCCTACGTGCAGTTCTTCTTTTGCCGTAATAGTGTGAACCGGCAGTCATTACAGGGCTGACCAGGAGATAAAGAACTTTCAACAGGTCTAACCTGTGCAGTTCGGCATCAGTAACTCGTGCATTCAAAATAAACATTCTGCAACCCTATAATTTCTTGCACATTCTGCACTGGATGAGCAACAACCCAGCTAAATGGCGCAGACTAACACAGCAGAGGTGCAGGGAGAAAATGGTTGATGCCCCTTCAGGGGCGCTCCTCCTGGATCACAGAGATGTTGCCGCCATACTTGGAAAACATTGGGAAAGCTCCTTAAATCTTCTGAGATTTACAGATACCCGGAAACCGGACAGCGAGCACAACGCTCCTTTCTCCAGCAAGAAATACAGAGTAGTTAAAGTGGAAAATGAAACAAATAAAATAAAAATTGTGTGTACTCTGTAGATAGTCGTCAGATAAATGCATCAGCAGCTGCATAGTTTCATAGCAGAGATGACAGACTGTGTTTTCCAGAGATGCATGATTCAGACAATGACTAAGTTATTTACAAAAGGCAAATAAAAGACTTCCACCAAAAACCAGACACACAGGAACTACTGGGTAATGTTTTTATTTGGAACTCCCCGTGGGTGGAATCTCAATGGTGTGTAAAACGTCTTCCTTTCCTTTCCTTTTCAATCCTTTCCTTGTGTCCTTCAGATTCAGAACACTTTACTGTCCTCAAGAGTGAAAACAAGCGAAAAAGAAATAGATACTTCCACAATGCATTTTTTCCACTTAAAAACAAATAACCAAAAATCTAAAATAACATTTTACAGACTGGTGGCAGTCTAATCTCAGAATCTCACATTAATCTGAGCTCTGAAACGTCTCAGTTTACCCTATCCATCCAACATACTGCTTTGACTTTCAGGTTAGTGCTAATGAGAGGAGATGGGAAGAGGGGACTACTTAAGACTATTGACACACAGCCATTGTTTCATGTGGCCACGTCATTTTATGATTGTTCTGCTTCAACTCCCGGAGAGGAGACTAGCGCCCCCTAACCATGGAGCCTCTTTGCTGCAGCCTCAAGGACAGCTCAGCCCAAGCCACTCATTCTGAGACAGCCTGATGCGCCAGCGAGATAAAGCTAAAGAGGACACCTTTCCGTGAGAATCCTTATCTGAGCAGGAAGCGAAAGCCAAAAATGTACTGTCTTCTTAAAGAGGCATGAAGCTGCTGGTTTAGGCCATCGCCTCCCAGATATCCATCTTATAGGCAGGATATTGTGCATCGTTCCCGATAAGCAATCTGCCAGCTGCCTTGCCCCATGGATTCCACCAGGCTCATTTGATATTGCTCCCTCTCCAGCTTCTTCCTTCTAGCGCTCAGGCCTTCTGTTTTTGATCATCACCAAGTGGCATTAAAAGGAAAACAGCCATTAGTGCCTGGCCACATCTGAGACACAGGTAAAGGGGGAGGAAGGCTTTTTCGGGAGGGTGCACTGGACTGTTTGACAAGTGATAGCATTTCATAAAGATACGTCGATTTATTTATAAGGAATAACATGAAATAATTTGCGTGAACAAAAGGTAGAGAGGTACTGATAAAGTCTTGACACTTTTTAACAACATTGAGAGAGGGAAGGAAAAAACGATTCGCCAAAACAATCCGCTTGTCTGAGGATCCCTGAATAGGGCTGTTGTAGACCACTCCTCGACTCAGAACACAAAAGACCATAAAGGGGTGTATGGATGAGGATTGTGTGACTCGTCTGGATCCAAGTCCTTCAGCAATAGGGGCCATTAAGAACTTCAAGATGAAGGGAGGGTACAGACACCAGCTGTCCAGGTCCAGAGTCTTCCACCTAAAAGGACATAGATGTCCATACTGTAACTCAGTGCACATTTTACATCCACTATATATGTTAACTATATGTGGGAGATTTTTGAAAATTATTATTTTTAAACTTTTTATCACAAGGTATAAAATAAGTACACTGAACAATGTTATTTTTCCCATGCACTATCGACCATAAGACTGATTCCACGGGTAAGAGACACTTCTATGAAACTGGGCATTGATATGTTTTGGTGATTTGAGCTGTTTTCTTAGATGATGTTTTTCTGTGCGGCTCCTCGCACACTGTCAGTCTTGACATTATCCCTGCTGTCCAACAGATAGTTGATTGCCAGAGGATTGCTAGAGATGATTTCAGCTAGGAGGCCTTTGAAGGACCAGTTGTGTTGGTTTCTCCCCCATTGCGATAAGCGTCGGCTGTGATCTCTCTCTCTCTCACTCTCTGTTGTTCATTCTGATGAAAGTGGACGTAGATGACAGAAGCATAGTCAGAAGGATGAAAGAGCTCTATAAGGATGATAGTGTAAAGTAAGTGCAGACAGGGGTAGTTGGATATAGACTGTTAGATGGACAGAAGGAGTTGTATGTAGACTGGTAGATGGACAGGGGGAGTTGTATGTAGACTGGTAATGGACTGAAGGAGTTGTATGTAGACTGGTAGATGGACAGAAGGAGTTGTATGTAGACTGGTAGATGGACAGGGGAATTTTGATTAGTAAATAGCCACCATATAGTTTTGGCAATAATCAGACATAAAATGTATTAAGCAAACCTTTTCCAAAGATGTGGCATGTCAGGTTTTGTGCAGATAATCATTCAGTACCCAAGAAATAGTGTTCTTTACAAAATGCAAATACTTTTTAATGGAACAATTTCACCTCAATTCAAACCATTAAAAACATATATTTATATATTTTGTGTTTATTTTGTGTTTATCAACAAAACGTACTAACCTACACTAACTGCACCAACACCAGTGTGCTTGCCCTCAGGGTTATCTACACTGCCTGTCCAATTTATTCTCCGCTGTTGCCATTTCAAAGTGGTTTTCATGGTGCCAAAGTCCAAAGACAGGATTACCACCACAATTCAAGAATGACCGTTAAAAATGTTTACTGGCAGCCCATTTGTTGTGGTCCTTGCCGTTTCATTACCACTTTATAAAGGACACCTTCACTCCGTCTCTATTTACACAAATAATTTGTAAATGTTGCTCTTCCTAAACTGAAACACACACTGGTCTTTGAGAAACGTTTCTTACAAAATCTGGAGCAAGCACCACAAACACGAATCTGTAAAGAGACCAATTTAAGTATAAAAATATTCTACCCGTTTAACATTCAAACAGTATACGGACAGACAAGCCGCACCTCAGTGTTGCGCGTAAACAAGCAGACGTGCCTTTTAAGAGTCTATGACCCATTCTAGCTCCTCCAGCAAGTGTTTAGAGCGCAGGCTTAATGAGGGAGAAAAAAAGAAAATAAGCAAAAATGCCCATACAAACACAGGAGGGGAAAGTATTCAGTCCAAACGATGTGCTGAATACTGCTGAGCCAGACCAACGGACCCGAATTCTGTCCTTTGTAACGTGAGACCCATCATAAACACGGTGGGGACAACAGTGTCAACCTCAGCAGGATCAAGCACACCTGGCCTGGCTACAGATACTTACCTGCAATGTCTACAATGTCACTGAACTCAGAGCATTGTGATTGATTTTTTTTACTAGGTTTCATTCAGAAAATTATTGAGAATTACTGAAATGTAATGAGAATTCAGTTATTCCATGTGAGTAAATTATATACATTTATGTGTACATTAAAAGCAATTCTGAATATTCAATATACAGTGCCTTGGAAAAATATTCACACCCCTTGCACAATTCTCTTTTATTACTGAAACACTAAAGGTAAACTGAAATTATGTTGTGTTTGATATTTTATTTGGTAACACTGAATCTCAAAATCAATGTTTCTAAGTTGATATTGGTTTTATGCTGGGAAATATTTCTAAGAAAAACTCAAATATGGTGCTTGCACAAATGTTCAGCCCCCACACATTGGCATTTTGTGGAGCTACCTTTCACTGCAATAACACTTTTAAAGTCTTCTGGGATAGATTTTGGCCAAGTTATTTTGAAAAGGTGACACAGATTGTCAGTGGGGTTTCTGTTGTAGCTTTTCCCTGTATATTGCTCCATCCATTCTTCCTTCAATTTTAACAGTTTTAATGAAAAGCATCTGCACAGCATGATGCTGCTACCACTATTCTTCAATGTAGGGATGGTGTATCTTGATACATGGGCAGTGTTAGATTGGCACCACACTTAGAACTTTGAGTTTTTCACAAAAAGCTCTATCTTGACTTCAGATGTGACTTCAGATGATGTTTTATTAGTAACGGTTTCCTTCTTGCCACCCTCCCATACAGGCCAGTGTTACGCAGACCTCATGCTATGGTTGACTGGTGCACCATTACTCCACTCCCAGCCACTGAACTCTGTAGCTCCTTCAAAGTGATTGTTGGCCACTATGCGCCTTATCACACAAGTCTGATTCTGGTTTGAGGGACAGTTTTTTCTTGGCAGTGCCTGGGTGACATGATGCCATGCCCATTTCCAAACTGCTGACTAAAATAGTATGAGCCAAAGTCCCCATAAAACCTTGGTATAATGACACATAGAGAAACTTGAAGTGTCTCTATGTGTCATTATACCAATAATTTCTTCCATAAAGCATTTTATCACCCACTTCAAATAAGGTCTATTTTCTGTTTAGGCTTACACCACCTCAGCGTTTTAATAACTGTACATATATATACGACAAGGTCACTTGTATCAATATGTTTGCTTATATTTAGCCAATCATGTTTAGCGGCTTAGATCACTGGACAAACCTATGTCACCGAACACTTGCATATTATTACATACCTTTTCCTAATCTAAGCATTTGTATTAATTTATCTCTACATCTGTAGATTGCTCTTTGGTATTAATTTTCCTTCGTATTTTCAGCCTGACCAATCATCCTCCTGAGAGATTATGGGGATCAAAAGTGGACAGAAGCCAACACTCCTTCATCCAGAAAATCTGACAGCAACATTAATGGTTCACAGGTGGAGACCAATGGCAAGGTAAATGTGTTTTTTTGGGGTAATTTCTGTCATCTGTGTGAACTGGGAGCTTTCAAGGCACAGGAGTTGAATACACCTTACAAACATTTTTATCCTTACAAACATAAAACCAATGTCACCTTATAACAATTGATGATGAGTTTCAGTGTTTTCAAATAAAATATCAAACAACCAAATGTCTGTACCATTTGTAGTTAAGTGATACAAGAGAATAGGTTAGGGGTTTGAATAGTGTAGCAAGGCACTGTATACTGTATATTGAACAAAATTAATTACATTTAGTAAGCCACTACTTCCAGATTCAGGAATGAACTAATATAGTAGTTCTCACCTTTTTTCAGTTACAGTACCACCAACAAAATTTTGCTGTGCCCAGACTGCCACTGAATTACCCCTCCTGTTCATTTTACCATTAAGCCACTACTGTAGTCTCATCAGTCTTTTCAAGTACCCCCTGTGGATAGATCAAGTACACCTAGATATCCTAGTATTATGGGATGGGAAGGGCTGAAATACAAAATACAATTAAACTATTTCATACTGATACAGGAATAGAATTCTCCCAGTTAAGTAAAAATCTGTTTGTTCCCGTATAACATAGCCAGTAGTGGAAAGATACAGTAAATCTGATGTTTGATAAACAACCACTGTGACTGAGCACATTCTACAGTCACAGCCATTTTAGATGTCTGAGATATAGAGGTTTCATGGACAACACCCTGCGATGCAGACCACGAGCTCTCCATTCCCACGGGTGTGTGTTAAAAACGCACAAGGATCAGCGCTTTTGGATCCAGTCTGACACACAATCGCAACACCCGACCCTTACGCACATACACACAAAATTGCACACACATGCATGCACACACATATACACAAACGCATGCGCACATACGCACACACATAAACACACAGGGGGGGAAAAAATCCCCAGGGCAGCTGTGAAAAGGCCAATACTTCAGGCTGGTTGAGGGATTGGGTGGATAGATAAGCATCGGTTGGCAACTATTCTTCACCACTGGTGTGTGCTGTCAACTGCAAGCCAAGGCCTTTGAGCACTGGAGAGTGTGAAGTGCTTGTCACTGAGCTCTAAGAGTTCTTCCCTTGTGGGTAATAACACGTTGCTCAGGTGTTTCACATTTGACGTGTTCCATCTTTTCCCCTCTACCCCCGAAACAGCCACCCTAATCACCCTCCCAGGTCAAAACCTTTACTTTCTTAACTTTCTTCTTGTTTCATTGTTCGCTGCAGGTAAATGTGGGTAAGGACACTATCGTGATAAGTATAGCCTCAAAACCTTTTCAAATTGACAGATTAAAGTGGACAAAATGTCCACTTGTTCCAAACAATCTCAACGTTTGTGTATTTCAAAGATATTCATATTACTTCATGCCCTACACACCATTACATCCGAAAGGCTGGTTCAATGGCAGAGTGCACATTGTACAACCAACCTTGGGGAAACAGTTTTTTGGGGACAACTGTTGTGTTTTATTATGATCTGTGTCTTTCAGGTTATCTAGCCACCATTCTAGTGAAAAAATGATTCTGGAATACTACAAGTCAAACACCTCTGAAGGAATATGCAGGCCAAAAACGCAGACACCTATTTGCTGAATGGCTTTTGTTGGGGAAACAAACGTGGTCCATTCCACGCTTGAAGATGTTGATTTACAGTATTATGAACCAAACACCAACCACTGTTTGCTTTGCTTCAGGTGCTGTCCCTTGGCTTGAAAGTCATCCAGGTCAGTGATCACCTTGCCCTACTGGGTTTCAAGTGCTGTCGAGATTACCCCGTCTCCTCTGCCCTGCAATTGAAAAAAAAAACGCCCCTGTCAACACATCATTACTTTTACTGTGACAGTAAACAAATACTCCACCGGTTGTAAAATAACTTATAACAGTGTAAGTGACAACAGCAGTAACTTGGATGACTGCTGCAGTATCAGTCATAGTAGTAGTAGCTGTATTTAGCATTCATATTATGATTAGTAATAACAGTATAATTAATATTCTTATTATTAGTAGCTGCATTATTAATATTAATTTTATTATGTGTGTATTGTTGCTTTATTTTATTATTATTGTGGCTTTATTTTATTATTATTTTCTGTCTAGCTACATTTTTGCTTATAGACTCTCCTTCTTAACTCTCTCTACAAAGTTGTGGGTGCCATGTAATAAACATTTCGCAGGATGACGCTGTGTTGTTTGGTGCATTTGACAAACCTTGAAACCTGCTAAAACAAATTAAGGGAACATCACAGTATAACATCAAGTCAGTTAAACTTCAGGGATATCAGTCTGTCCAGTTAGGAAGCATAAGTGATTGTGAATCAGTGTCACCTGTTTTGGTACAATTGAAAGTGACAATTGATGCACTGGAGAGGCAACAGCAAGACAACCCCGGAAAAGGGAACGGTTTTGCAGGTGGTGGCCACAGACAATTGCTCTCTCCTTATCCTTCCTGATTGATTCTCTAGTTTTGCATTTTGCTAGTGTCCTTGTCACTTCTGGTAGCATGAGATGGTACCTGCAGCCCATTCAGGTTGCACAGGTAGTCCAGCTCCTCCAGGATGGCACATCCATACGTGCCATCGCAAGAAGGTTTGCTGTGTCTCCCAGTACAGTCTCAAGAGCATGGAGGAGATACCAGGAGACGGACCATTACACGAGGAGAGCTGGACAGGGCCGTAGAAGGGCATCAACCCAGCAGCAGGACCGGTATCTGCTCCTTTGTGCGAGGAGGAACAGGAGGAACAATGCCAGAGCCTTACAAAATGACCTCCAGCAGGCTACTGGTGTGCATGTTTCTGACCAAACTGTGAGAAACAGACTCCATGAGGGTGGCATGAGGGCCCCACATCCTCTAGTGGGACCTGTGCTCACAGCCCAGCACCGTGCAGCTCGATTGGCATTTGCCAGGGAACTCCAGAATTGTCAGGTCTACCATTGGCACCCCGTTCTCTTCACAGATGAGAGCAGGTTCACACTGAGCCCATGTAACAGATGTGAAAGAGTCTGGAGACGCCGTGGTGAATGTTAGGCTGCCTGCAACATCATCCAGCATGACCGGTTTGGCGATGGGTCAATGATGGTCTGGCGAGGCATATCCTTGGAGGGTTGCACAGACCTCCACGTGCTAGCCAACGGTACACTGACTGCTGTTAGGGACCAGGATGAAATCGCCAGACCCATTGTCAGACTTACGCTGGTGTAGTGGACCCTGGGTTCTTCCTGGTGCAGGACAATCCCCGGCCTCATGTGGCCAGAGTGTGTAGGCAGTTCCTGGTTGATGAAAGCATTGATGCAATTGACTGGCCCTCATGTTCCCAGACCCATTGAGAATCTCTGGGATGTTATGTATTGGTGCATCCGACGCCACCATGTAGTGCCACAGACTGTCCAGGAGCTCACTGATGCCCTGATCCTGGTCTGGGAGGTCGCCCAGGACACCATCCACCGTCTCATCAGGAGCATACCCAGACATTGTCGGGAGTGCATACAGGCACGTGGGGGCCATACACACTACTGAGTCACATTACGAGTTGCCATGATGAAATTCACGCAAGTTGGAACAGCCTGTGATTTCAATTGTTTACTTTGATTTTCAGTGTGAGTTTTGATCCAGCCCTCAATCAGTTGGTGTATTTGGTTTCCATTGACCGTTGTTACGTCATTTTGTTCTCAAACGAATTACACAATGTACAGTAAAGATTTTGATCTTTAATATATTTCCTTCATCGAGACCCGATGTGTGATTTACGTTTTCCCTTAATTTTTTGAGCAGTGTATATATAATATTAGTTAAAAAGCCAGAAGCATTTGAAAATAAGGTAGCCTAATGGTTTTAAAAAATGTGAACATTGGATAACCTGAAGGTTTGAAATTCAGTCTTGTATCTTAAATGGCAAAAATGATTACAGTTAAATATTGTCCAAAAACTCCATGGCGATATAAAAAAAAGCCCAGTGATAGTCAGAAAAGTGCAACGTTTGAATGACATTCATTCAGATGGTAATCCCAAAAACTTTTTTCACTTACCTACACATCAAACGTCACATTTATGAAGGGGATTTAGAAAAAAAAATACAGTCATAAACAAAAAATACTTTTCTGTACAGTGCTCTATTTATTTGTTTGCACCAGTCCCTGACAATAAGAAACACCCCCATAGCATGATGCTGTCACCACGTTTCACAGTAAGGTTATTCACGTACCATGTTAGGTCTATGCAAAAGAAACACATTGCGTTTAGGCCAAAAAAGTTACCTTTTTGTTTCGTTAGACCACAAATCTTCACATAGATTTTTGGTCACATAGCTACAGAGTTGTTTTTAAGTAATGGCTTTCATCTTGCCATCTGCCATACAGGACACATTTGTGTAGTGCTCGGGATATTGTTGGCCTATATACGCTTTGACCAGTCTTGGTCATTGAAGACTGTAACTCTGTAAAAGTTGCCACTGGCCTTTTGGTAACCTCTATGATCAGTCTACTACTTGCTCAGTCATCCTGTTTGGAGGGATGGCCTGATTTCACTGTTGAATTCATGTGAATACAATTAACTTGTATGATTTTTAATATGATTGGTTACTAAACAAATATGATTATGACTGCTGTTAAATGGGGTTGGCGCCTTATCGAATTGGACTATTTTAGTTGGGTGTTTTTAATATATTATTTCAGACATTCTATAAGCACTGTACCTAAGATTGGTACAGTTGTCTTGCTTTTAGCAACTCATTAATTGAGAGTTGTTAACATTTTCAACACGTCTTTAAAACTGAATTAGCAATACAAACACAACAAAATAGGATTTTCACACACTGCCCATTTCTAATCCAGGTTTATACAGAGTGAACTTACATGTGAGTTTATCAGATCCTTTGAGCATGGGAAAAAAAGGAAGTTAAGGTTCCATACAAGTCATGCTGAGGTTACTTTGTGTGTGTGGCCCTAAAGACCCAGTGTATTATGGAGGTGCCCAGCAAAAGTATGCCCCTATGAAACCCAATCCTCACATCTGCAGGATACCCCCTTCCACACACACACACACACACACACACACACACACACACACACACACACACACACACACACACCAGCCGGCTGTAATGGTTAATGAATACCAATGCAAAACCAAATCATGTTGAACATTTCCTCGATTGATGGATTACTCCTGCATGGAAAACAAAGGAGATGAACTCGCTCATCGCTCTTTTCACCCCTTCAGCTCCGGTGTGTGTCATATCGTATGCTGGTTAATAGACTGTCATAGAGGCAGCTGGCTTATCAGTAGACATCATAATCATCTATTTACGTAATCTAATATACCGTATGTCATCAGTGAAGTAGTTAAATACCACTAAGTAGAATTCATAGGCGTCTCCTAGCCAAGTTGCATTGTAAAAACCAAGGTGAAAACAATGTTTTTTTTGTGAGATTTTTTTTAAGCAAAAGCAGTTAAATGTTTAAAATATATTGCATTTTTTAAATGTTGTTTCAAGTTTACAAAATATAAATAATATACAAGTGAATAAAAAGGAGAACAACACAACCTTACACAGACCCACTTAGGCGAGGAGTTGGATCGGGAGGTAGCTGTTCCTAAAGATCTGACAAAAGGAAGACTGATTCTAGAAAAAGGAATAACAGGATAGTTATACATGCCTCATTTCCAACAGATCTCATTATACTCAGTGATAGTTCAACATCTTTTATCAACTGGATGAGATCATCAACACTACCCACCAATAAACTTTTCAAAGGTTTGGATGCACGACCATCTCCTCTAACAAGGGTCAATTTAAGTGCTGACAAAAAGGGATAAATAAAATACAAATGTGTAACAACGTTTGCTATGATAATATTCACAACATTTGTGTAAGCGACCTTGATTAGAGCGACCTTGACCCCACCCGGGTCAAGAGACGAATTAAATAGTGCGATATTTGGTTGCTTGAATAATACAATAACACAAAGCCACAGTTAGTGTCCATAAGTCACCCTTGATCCCAAACACATAGAAACTAAGATGTTCAGTTGGGAGTTACACCACTCCCTTCCAATGTCTCCTTGACCCAAGGACCAACATAGTGTCCACTGCACCTGAGCTCTGAATCTTTTAACGAAGTAGGTACCCCATCGCCAACCAACAGTCAAATGAAGGATACCAAACTTCAATCGGAAGAGTGCTGATAGTCAGCCGGTGCCACTTACTCAGAGAGCTCAGCCCAGACTTAAATCACTCTGAGGACGTAACCAAATCCACTTCCCTGTGCCTTTCCTCCCCTGGTTTCTGGTGACGTGTCTGTCTGAAGAGCTTCATAAATCTAGTCTCAATTTGCTGTGTTACTTTGGGGGGGGGGGGCGGGGGGGGGGTTGTGTTGATTGGTGAAAAAGAAATTCAATTCCAAATATTTTAATTGAAAACACACAAAATCTACAGGATGTTTCTTCTTTGTAATACTTTTCTATATATAAACAAACACAGGGGAATGAAACATGGATTCATTAACAAGTGAAAGAAACTCAATGCATCTGTTTCTTTGTTATTGATTTCTTAGTTATTTCATTCATTAACTATTATCACGTTTTTATTCTCTCTTTCTCTAAAGTGTGCTGAGGGCCTTGTGAACATTTTATAAAATAATATATAATAATAATAATACATCCAAAACAGTACACACAATGTTTTATTTCTGTACATTTCAGGAATTATTATAGCATGGTCAGTGTATGCCATGTTTGATCACATGCTGAAGAGCCTCCTGGATTCCCTGTAATGGAAAGTATAGTGGTCTACTGTGAACATGTGTACCCCAGAGCCCCCTGGTGGATAAGGACACAAACAACTGGTACATTTTCACTGTGAAGTCCATGCTAATCAAAGCGGCCATACGTAATTTCTACTGTACTACTAGCGTCAATACAAGCAAAAATTATCAGTAGATATCTGAAGTTAATGTTTTAAGCATTATTGTTTTTCTACAAAATTGTGCCTGAGAAATTCACAATTTAAGCTTACTTGCCGATCCTTCAATCAGTTTGATTTGACTTTAAATCTCATAGCCTACTCACCTTCGAGATACTCATAATACTATCAAGTAGAAAAGTCGTGCTACTGTTTAAGTTCAGTCTTGTAAACGTTAGAGGTAGGATTCTACACAGTGCCCCAATAGTGGTCATATCATTTGGGGTTATAAGAAACTGTAGATATGATTTGGACAAAATATTTAGCAGTTGAAGCTGGTATATTTAATTGTAGCCAATACAAACTGGTCACCCAATCTGTGTTTTGGTAATAAACTACTCTCAAATTCATTGACAGAACTATCGAAGCAAGTTCTGACCAAGGTCTAACCATCGGTGATAGTAGAGGACAGTTTTAACTGTTTTGAGACTGTAGATTGTTTGTTTAAATTTCTACATCATTTACAGACAATTAAAAAGCTTATATTAGTTGTTTTGATTGGGTAAGAGAATACATCGTCCACTCATGTATAAAAATGTATGCAGAAACTCTGGATGCCAGCTTTAAAGTGGAATTACACAGCATCAATGACATGACTGTAATTGTGAAACACCCCTTTAATGTATAACCTACATAAAACGATACATAGGCTACTAACAAAACAGTTTCAAGGCAGGTTTCGGGGGTTTCAATGTAGGTATGCTGCTCCACCTATTGGCTGAGGCAAAATATTTTACTGGTTTTGAATTACTACGGTGCCATACTTGGCAAAAATACTAAACAAAAAGAGGAAGAAAGAAACCCGTGTAACCCTTATTTGCTCTTAATAGCAAATGTTGCGACGAAACTTGGTTTAACCCTCCTCGGACTCGACTCAATGTTTTGCGAAGCAAACAGATTTTACGCTTCCCACTGGCACGAGACAACAAGTCCCACAAACCCTTGCGTTTCCACATGGCCACCTGTCAGTTCACGCGTTGCTCTGTGTACGTTGCCACGGAGAAGAGTCACACACACACACCCACGTCTTATCTAAATACGAAGGACGTTACATTACTTGCTTTATCTCAAGAAACTTCACCGCAATCTGCAAGCTCAGGAAACGGTCTAAGGAAGGAACAACGCCCTAAAATGGTGAGTTTGGAGAAAAGATCAATACAGAAAGAATAGGCAATAAGAAACGTCTTCCCCAAGCAAAATTGACAGTTGAGAGGACTATTATAAGAGAGGGATACTATTTTCAATACTGTGTATAGAAAATATGCCTTGCTGTGTTCGTTCAAACTCACAAATAGCCCTAAATAATAGGTTCTATTAAATCAAAAATAGTGTTTCAATTCTAAATATTAAATAGGTTTTAATGATGCTAGTGTTGTATTCATTTGAAATGCAAGTCATCCTGGCATATTAGGCGTGTTGGAGTTGTTAATGACAGTTGTTTTGTCCACGCCTATAAATTCAAAACTTAAATTTAGTATGGTTATTAGGCGATTATTTCACTATTGGTATCATAGAACAGGATTTCAGATTTGTTACTGACATTCACTAACTTCTTAATGTCATCTGCCCTTGATACATCTATTTAATTCCTTCTAAACCCCTCGCTAACAGATTACAATACTCTGGAAGCTTAGTCGACTCTAGCCATCTGTTACCTTGGCACTTCCTTACTGGTGTGGTTGGCATAAGGTCTTAAGTTGGGGAACCTAGACGTGCACTGTTCTCTTATTATTATTATTTTTAAACTGGAAACTGCAAAATATTTTTAGACATTATGGTCATATTTGATGGTGAGGAGTCCTCTTGCCTTTGTCACGAAATTCATTTGAATGGCTCAGTCTTATTTAATACAAGACACTAATCGTATTCAGCTCCCTTGAAACTGCTAGCCTTAATACAGATATAGGCTTTATATGATTATTGAACCTCGATGCTTAATTTTTATTGTGTTATAAATAATTATACATATTTGTAAGATGTTGGTGATAACAATATTAGAAAATTGTTCTGTTTGGATATGTAGGGTTGTATTTGCTGCGCAACATTTAGAAATTGACCTTTCTAATTTTAAAAACAGGGCAGCTAGGCTAATTGTTATGTCCCGTTCATAAAAACTGCTAGTTTTGCTAGCATACAGAAATCAATGGTGGTAGTGAAAGTCGTTTTAGCTGTTATGTAGTTTGACCGGTGACAATGACGTGAACGGTTGACATCCATACAAGCATACTCTGACGTTACCTGAACATAGTGTGACATACACTTAGAAACAAACTCCTTTTGTTTTGTACATTCTAGGAACTGCGTCAGAAATCACACCCCAGTCGATTCTTTGATTCTTCATTGTCAATTCCGATAAGCAACCTCTATCTCAACCATAGTTGTATCGGTTACAGTATCCTATACTAAGGAGACTCCGCTCTTGCTTGTTTCTTTTTGTGTTCTAACATCTAACTGTTGGATATATTTATTCTAGGTAATATCTGTCCTTCAGAATGGAAAAATTAAGCAGGTCAGTGTTGGGGTCATAGCCTAGGTGGGCAGTGCTGTATCCTTGTGCTAGGCGTGATGTGACATCTGGTCTCTGTGGTGTGATAGCGCACACTCTGACAAGTCTGACTGTGTTCTCTGAGAAAGAAAGAAAGAAAGAAAGAGAGAGAGAAAGAGAGAGAGGACAGCTCATAGTAATGGCTGGAACAGAGTGAATGGAGGGGTATCAAACACATGGAAACCACATTCATGTATTTGAGACTTATTTATTCCATTCCAGACACCATTGTGAGCCCATCTTCCCGATTTAAAACGCCACAAGCCACCCCTGGTATGGGGGTGATGTAATATCCTGTTTATGTCCCAGTGCTCCTAATCGCCAGCAGGCCAAGCCACTCTGTGTCATGTCCATGGGTGATGATGACGCTGTCAGGTCAGGGCCCTGCTGTCACACACTTAATCCTCTTCATCACCTCTCACACACAGAGGAGCATCAGAGGGTGTTCTCCACATCGTTATTCTCCTTTATTCTCCTTTAATGGTCCTTATATCAGGAGAAGCAGGCCTATACTCTGTCTGGGAGCTTCCACCACTGTTGTCCTGTTAGGTTGTGGGCTGCCGGTTACCTCAGTATTGACCCTGTTGTGTTTCTTTGTGTTGCTGAATGCCAGGATCAGGATGGATAGTAATATTTGGCTGACCTCCAACGTGCACGTCCCGTCAGGAGAGAGAAATGGCACCGTGCCCGTGGGACCTTCCACGAACCCCACCAATGAAGAGCATCTCCGCGTACTGACCAAGTGAGACGGAGAGAGTAATATCTCTTAGGAGGACCCCACTGCGACTCCCTCAGGCTGACAATGAATCGCTACACACAGCTGAAGCAGCTGGGGGACGGCACCTATGGCAGCGTGCTCATGGGGAAAAGCAACGAGTCAGGAGAACTGGTAGCCATTAAGAGGTGCGTATAGTAATCCACCGAAACTGCTTGTCTGGGTGGTTTGCTTACTCCCGGGGCTTAGCCTGGTTGGTTTATTTGCATCGGTTTGTTTTGAGAAGTTAATATGGTCTTAACATAGGACTCATAGTACCCCCCCACCCCATATGGTATATTGTATATGGTCCACTTGTATATAGTCAAATGTTTTCCCATTTTTGTGGGCATGCTCATTTTACTTAGCCATTGTTGTAGAGGGGAATTCTGAGAGGGACTGGAAGCAAGGGAGTCTCTGGTGACCACTGTAAAATGGCCGCGTCATCCACGGCCCAACTTTCACGTGAAAGAGAAGTTGGAGAAGTAAGTCCGTTGTAGACAGGCAAAGTGGATAGATTTGATAAGGAATCAGTTTTCTGAGCTGTCTGTCTGCCCAGCGCTGATGATTTGTCTGTCAGAGGAGGGGTAATATGGCCTCTATATCGAAAAGGACCAGATGGTAGCGTGGGAAGAGATTGGGCGGATTTTGGGCTACAACCAAATGCCAAGGAAATGCCACACTTGGTTAGAAGCATGAAACTGTAAAAGCCTACCCACAAGCAAATGTGAAATTCACAATAGAAAATTGTTCTGTAACGTTAAAACTTAAGCACTTAAGGGTGAAGGTCAGTGTCACGGGGGACAAGGTAAGGGGTGAGGTTAAGTAAGTAAGAGGTAAGTGAAATAATCTGCCAATGGAACAAGAAAATTTAGACGATATTCAAGGCATATTTTCTAAAAACAAGCGGTATAATCTAGCTTGCTAAGAAAAATATACCACATTTTAAGGATGGTTGGGTTTTAACCTGAAAATAAGATAAATATACATGATAAGCCGTATATTTTTTGCAGCGTGTAAACTCTGCCTAACTACAAACAAATGGGGCTGAAGTCTCAATTTAGGTTTCCCCATGACTAATGCAAGCCAGCTTACAAGGCTGCCTTTCATCGTGGGAGGATAGGCTGAATAATAGATGCGGCAGCATGGGTGGAGTGAATGCACCGATGAATGTTTGGTTGCCATGCAAGTGATAGCCATGCCGGTGCCGGCGACAGGAGTGAAAGTAGTCTGTAGTGTTGTGTTGCCGTGGAGAGGAATTATCCGGCGGCCAGGAGGACAAGGAGGAGTACGATGTTGGCATTTTCTGTCCCGGTTACATAATTCCCGGCAGCAGTGTCAGAATGAAAACGCCTCGACAGATTGGGTTGCACCAGAGTGCCAGTTATAGGAGGCGGTGGACCTACTACCTACTGTACATAGTAACACGTATTAACTGACATGTAATGGACACCTTCAGTGTTAAGTGGGAACAGGGTTTCATTTCATGAACACCTGTAAAAGACAAACCAGTTTATGCTTTAACGCCTTGTTTTACAGATCTGTTTCACTTTGTGTTTACATGGCATTCATTACGATGCCAAGTTATTAATTAATAAAAACAATTTAGTCACTGTACGGATCCATTTGGGGAACAATAATTAGGCCAAATAATAATTGGTGTCTTATTCAAATACTAATGGTGCTTGTATTAACTACGCAGAAGGTTTTAATATTTGGCTACAGTAGCATTATGAAGTTGGATATGTCCTCTTCAGCACATAATCATTATGATTTAGCTGATATTATCTCAGTAGTTAGATTTAGGGTATACAGTAGAAACAGCATTGTTGTTCCTCTAGTAATGGAAACATAAATCACCATAATGTAAAAGAATGTCCGCAACTATGGTTGACACCCATTGTCAACTTATTTTAACACACAAGAAAAGAGTATCGAAAAAAGTCTGTGTCTTGTGCGTTGAAATAAATTCACCATGGGAGCATACCAGAGTTGCAGACATTCTTTAACATTTGTATTTGTTTTTATGTACTGCACCGGATGGGTTGGATGTGCAAATGTTTCATCTTCCAAAATAAATCGTAATGCCACTGGTCTTTTACAGGATGAAAAGGAAGTTTTATTCATGGGAAGAATGCATGAACCTTCGAGAAGTAAAGGTAAAGATTGTTATACTCACAATCGTCACTAACAACGACATCCATGCTGGCTTTCTAACGGTATTCAGTTTCAGTTCAAATTTTTATGATTATGTTATGACGAATGTGGTTCATTTTATTTACTCTGGACACTTTGATATTCCTTTTGGTCCATCCCATAATGTATGTACAGTCGCTGAAGAAGCTAAACCACGCCAACGTAGTGAAGTTAAAGGAGGTCATCCGAGAGAACGACCATCTCTACTTTGTCTTTGAATACATGAAAGAGAATCTGTATCAGCTCATGAAGGACAGGTGAGGTTTTCATTTCATTTAGAAATGCTCATACCAGGGGTGGGCAAAAAGGGAGTAAAGTTAAACTTCTTTCTGGACTGCGGTTTGCTTTTGATGAGTAAACCGTTAAAAAATCATCTGAAATCCTAATGTCGACCTCTAGTTAAAATTATTGCCCAGCCATGCCTAAAACCCAAATTTATGTATTTTACTTTTTGAACATGTAACATATTTAAGTAGGAAATAACAGGATTGTGTTGATTGATTTTTGGGGGACTGAAACAGAGGACCACCCTGGACTAAAATGCATATTTGTTTTGTTTTCCATTCCAGAACATAAAACATTTCTTGCCTTAGTGAACACATTTTCAAATTTCGTATAAAGTTTTATATCAGTTGACAATTCTATCAATTCTTCGTTTGCAGAAACAAGTTGTTTCCTGAGTCAGTGATCAGAAACATAAGCTTTCAAATATTGCAAGGCCTGTCATTTATCCATAAACATGGTAGGTTTTCACCATGATCGCTTGACTCGCTACTCTAACACGCCAAAAACTATTTGGGCTACAGAGGTCTCTGCTATTGCTGGCCCTCCCATCATTCATGGAGTTGGATATTGTTTGTAAACACTGACAAGTATTTAGTTTGTCAAACAAAAAATGTTGGGACTGCCACAAGCTTGCACCTGGCTGGCTGTAGCCCTTGGTTACTCCGCCGTTGTCTTGTCTTACTGTTTCTGTTAACGGACATGTGGAAGCCTCAAGTGTGCAACCCAGAGCTGAACGGTGAAAACACTTTCAACTCCCGAGTTAAAAAGATTTCAGTCTCACAGAGGAGGTCCCGTTGTGGATTCTATCTGGCCTTCTACACTGTGAGTGACAAAGGCAAGATTTCATTTCTGCTCGCACACCACGCTAAGTCTGTGCTTGTCCAACACCATCACAGGTATCCACAAGTCCGGGGGCTGTCTCCATAGTAATAAGCATGTTCTATGTATTCTGTTTCTTTGGCTGGTTCATTATTTTTCTGTTCTTTCTGTTCCCTCTTTTCTATTTTCTTTTGTGTGTCTTTTTTTTTTAAATTTCTTTTCCGCCGCCAGGGAAAATAAGATGTTCAGTGAGAATGAAATTAGGAACATCATGTTCCAGGTTCTATCTGGTTTGGCGTTTGTGCACAAGCATGGTAAGATGCTTAGTCCTCCTCTTGCTGCTCTGGTCTGTCCGTGTGCTTTTTGGCTTCTTGTGAATTAGCATAACCATTCCAATGTCACAAAACCCCATAAGGTGCTTATTAAACAGGTTCATTCCATTATCTTTGGGTTAAAGGGATAGTTAGTTCAAAGTTAGTCAGATTTTGAAGTCAAGCTAAAAGTATAATTGTTCTCTATTTCTATAGTTTTTGTGTATAGATCCCTTTACATTAGAATCAAACTATTGGCCTCAATCCAAAACCAATATATTGAATAATCTATTTAAGGAGAATGTGAATCTATTTTGACTGACTGATTAGTTTAAAACTTAAATCCATAACATTGAAAGACCAGATTTCATATTTGATTATTATTATGGATGAGTTTTGCATTATATAAGTAATTGTAAATATATTATTAACATTACCATACAAAAAAAAAATGTCTTTCAATCTTTCTGGATGACTTGCAGAGAGGTTGAGCTGAAGTGTTCTATGACCCCTAACACTTCCGCAGGGTTCTTCCACCGGGACATGAAACCTGAGAACTTGCTCTGCATGGGCCCTGAGCTAGTCAAGATAGCCGACTTTGGATTGGCCAGAGAGATCCGCTCCCGCCCTCCTTACACCGACTACGTGTCTACAAGATGGTAAGGGACCCTCCACAGTTTTTCAGTGGTAACATTTGGTCCTCATATTTCATACGATGCATAAAATGTTGAAAGGTGGTGTTTGTGGCCAGGTATCGAGCCCCAGAGGTGCTGCTGCGGTCGTCCATCTACAGCTCCCCGATAGACATGTGGGCTGTGGGCTGCATCATGGCCGAGCTCTACACTCTCAGGCCCCTGTTCCCTGGCAACAGCGAGGTGGATGAAATCTTCAAGATATGCCAGGTTCTGGGGACAGTCAAGAAGGTGAGAGGCAGAAGAGAGACCAGTCCTCTACGGAGAGATAGTGTTGTGGTATAGTTTATATTGGGGTTTGGCAGTAGGTGGAGTGATTTGTTTGTGCCCCTCAAAATTAGTTTTTGGTCACAAAAAGATTGTAGAAAGATTTGAGTTTCGCAACTAAACTTTGTATCTCGTGTGGGGTCTCCTGATTTTAAAATGGGATCAGAAGTACAAAATGGTTTCTGTTTTCTTTCTATGAATGTAGCTCCAACTTTCAAATGGTTTAAGATAAAAGATGTTCTGATGCCATCCCAGACAGGACAGGACCAGGCAGTAAATCAAACTGAAGGGAACAGAACATCATCAATGTGCTTCTATTAACAGAATATCATACCAAATGATTGCTTCATCATCATTACGGAACCACTTCAATAAAATCACCAGGAAAATGAGCACCAAAAAATAGTTTAGTTTATTGGATCTGTTTCTAAGTTTTGCCACAGAGAAAAAAAGACGTATGTGGTTTTCTGTCAATGTTCTGAAGGTATAACATAAGTTTGCTTAGCTAAGGAACATTTGTTGTGTACAATGTATTATTATGATCTGAGCCAAGTGACCATCCGTTCCATCAAACATCGGCCAACGGCTAAATATAGTTGCCTACACCTGGTTAAATGTTAGTCTCTGTTGTTCAGTGTGTAGGGTAAATTATGAAAATGTGTGTGTTGGAAGTAATCCAGTCTAAATTGTTCATGCTCATTTGAGCTGATGGAATGGAATGTGTTTCTAATCAAAAACTACTGAAATTGCCTCTAATTGGCATGAATCGTGTACATACTGAATCACATCCAACATACACACACACGCGCACACAGCATAGGACAAAATTCACATGAGAACTAGCTACTGACACATCTTGTACAGAGGGAACAATTTTTGAAGCCACAATTTGCTATTACGATGTCCGTGAAAAAGACGTTCCCTCTTCTGTTCTACCAGTGTGACTGGCCAGAGGGCCACCAGCTGGCCTCGGCTATGAACTTCCGCTTCCCGCAGTGCGTGCCTACCCACCTGAAGACCCTCATCCCCAACGCTAGCACGGAGGCCATCTCCCTGATGAAGGACCTGCTCATGTGGGACCCCAAGAAGAGGCCCACCGCTGTGCAGGTACACAGGCATCACAAACAGGGACTTGTGTGCTGTAGCCTGGTCCCAGACCTGTTGGTGCTCCCTTTCCAACTCCTTGGGACACTGGCCCAGTGTGTTGGGGGGCCGTGGCCCACAGAGACTGTCTGATTGCCCTTTGGGTTGACTGTAATACTGCCCTTTGAGCTGATCCTTATGTGATAACTGTTTAAGGCTTCTTAAAATGTTGACTGTGCTTTGAGTCTGGTCTAGTGGTAGTGTCTGGGGACTGATGTTCGATCACGAAGTTGGCCACTCTTCATATTTTATTTTAATTGGATGGAGAAATTCTGTTATGAATATTGCTGTGGTAAAAGAGGACACATCTCTAAAGTTGGACATGTGTGCTCAGATGCACATAGGATCAGGATTCAAGTTCCTGACTACAATGATGCAACTGTATAGCGAGGCGGTAACTTAGACAACTGCACCACTTGCTGTGAAACTTGATAGGACCAGTGTATGGACACAGGTGCAAAGCAGTATTTTTCACAAAGCAAGATTGCCTCGACTGACCAATAAACATTCACATGTACGTGGTCTGATACATAAATGCATATAAATCACTCAATGTTTTTTTATATTTCAACAACATTTGAATAAAAATGTTGTTAACAAAGTCAAGACTCAACCTTCATATCTACCACATGGTCGTGCTATAACAGTAAATAAAAAGTAATGTCTCTCTTGACCTTTACTTTATGTGATTCAGTTTGGCACACAAGCTCAGGGATATTTACCTTTGCGAATACAGGTGATATCTTAACCACTGCCTGGTATGATTTTGAATAAACTTGGGGAAATGATGTGTCTTGCCAAAGCGTAATCTGACATTTACAAAATAAGCCTGATTGCCTAGGCATAATTTGTGGGTGACAACATGTTTGCTATGTGCCTTGCTCATCATAGTCATATACCAGCTATTTGTGTTTTAGGCCCTGCGGTACCCGTACTTCAAGGTGGGCCAGGTGTTAGGGCCTCGGCCTGGGAGTGAGTTATGCAAGGCCACCTTAAGGACTCAATCCTCAGCCTCCTCTGAGCCCAAAGCTGAGCTGCCCTCCTCCTCGGCGGACTCCTCGTCCCAAATGTCCCAAAGCCACCACCCCAAAGCATCCAGCAGACACCACCAGGCCACCCAACAGCCCCTTCAGCAGACCTCCAAGCCCCGGACAGACCACCAGACTGGGCAGACATCTCCGTGTGGCCCAGACGATAACCCTAAAACGGTGAGTGGCAGGGTCGTGTCCACGCAATGAAATTTAAAGGAAACAACGGAATAGCTGCAAAACATGTCGAAAACATTCAAAGCCGGAGGGAAATGCACACAGTATAACACAACACCTTCCTGGAAGCAAACTTGCAGAGGCGTCTGTGTGTCTGTCTGAGCCAACGCGTGACTGGATGACTTCTGACCATTTGACAGACGCCGGCTGCCGTGGCGACGACTGGGTCTGGGAGTGAGAACAGCGCGACGGTGGGGCTGAAGAGCAGCCGCAGGCGCTGGGGCCAGACAGTAGTGAAGGCCTCAGACAGCTGGGATGAGTCTGAACCTTCCGGAACCTCCGTGTCCCACTCCAAGAAACCCAGCCTGGGACCGGGGGACGAAAAGGGCACTAAGGATCATAGTAACACACAGTATGATCAGTTAAGGGTTTTTCTGCAACCTCCGTCATGCGTAGATGTCACCTGCTGTTGATTTACTTCTATGTTTGTCCTTCTGTGACACTTATACTATGATTAATGATTAAACTATGATTAATATGCAAATCACAAGGAGAAAAAAAAAGATGTGTTCTTTACAGCTAGATGCTTTTTTTGGGGTTGACTAATCTGCCAAAGGTCATGTTCAGTCTCACTTAAAAATGTCATTGACAGATTTGAATTACTTCAGTTAGATATTTTCTTTTTTTACCTTCTTGTCTTTCAGACCCAAAGAGCAAAAACCGATGTACTCATTTAGCACTGTTACTAAATTACCAAGCCATATTAAGGTTGGTCAAAAGGATTCCAGTCTCCCAGGTTCCTCAGCAAGACAACATTACCTGAGCCAGTCAAGATATCTGCCAGGTAAGAACAACTTGGAATGTGCTCCTTATTTTCTTTGTTTTATTTAAAAACCTATAAACATGAAGCATCTGACAACAAGTTACTCCCATGTTTGTTGCCACCGTCCACATTTTTACAGCCATTTTAAAGCTTCCTCTTCTTGCAGGGTTAATTGGCAAGAACTCAGTAGACAAGGAATCCAGTGGGCTGACACTCAGAGATCTGTGGAATAACTCAGCCAATGTAAACAAAGTCCTCTGCCCCATTGGTGCTGGCTTATCCATTAACAGAGGCCATGCAGGTAAGTCACTTTACATTACACATGCCATGTTACTCCTAGAGCCTCTTTCAGGACAGTCCTAAATGCCATACTCTTTTGTTCTGCAATGCTAATTTGGTCCGCCCTAATGTTTTAGTTCTGGCTGGGCACCAACAATGTTTGGAGTGTGCCACTTTGGTGTCTGGGCCTCTCTGGAGACGGGATCCTTCATTATTCATTTGTCATGTAGACAGACACACAATATGTGTGCCTCTGTGCTCTGCCCCCCTTTCCTTATTCATGAGATCAGAGGGGAATCAAGACAAGTATCCCCAAAGGCCCCCCTCCAACCCACAACCTTGAGTTTTTGGACTGAGTGGCCTAATTTAAAATCTAGTGCACCATCTTTCTCATTGTTCCGTCTCCCTAACACTTGCTACATTTATTCTAACTTGTTGTTAGAATGTTGCTAGAATGATGTTGCTTTTCATTGATTTTCTTTTCTTTCTTCAACCTGTCTTTTCCTCCCCCTCTCTGCCTTCATGTCTGTATTGGCTTCATCATCCTGTCTTTAGCTGAGGGAGCAGACGATAATGTTACTGATAACCCTTCTGATAAAACTACGGACAAATCTGTTCTAAAAGAAAGATTACCCGATTCAGCTAAAGGTACTCCTTGTAAAGAGAACGTAGAACGAATGTTCAATGTCATTGTACATTGCTGGTTCATGATGTATTTCCTAACCTATAAAACATTCCGAATTAGCCAATATCCAGAGTGAAATTAATTAGTTTGTTTAATTATTAAGTATTGTTCGGAATAATGCCAGATTCCAATAAACATTTATGAACATGTTGTTAGCAAACTGTTATATGGTAGTTGTGCTAAAGTGGTATAGCATTTCTGCAGATGTAACCATTATGCATGCAGACTGTGGGAGTGGGTTAACATGTTAATAAGCCAAGCCAATTAACACAGCAGGAGAGAACACCCAAATACACATCACTATGGAGAACCACGACAGAGAACCACAGTCAATATTACTAAACATTTCTGTTGGTAAATATGAAATTAACTGCTGGTAAAGTTGTACAAGCAAAGCTTTATTTCTTTTATAAAGAGTTTGTAGTAAATGCATTTTCTAAATAAACGTTTGTCAACATTAAATCAATCTCTGGTTTATGTCTTTCAGGAAACTTTGTCAGTACCAAGTACAATCTCTCTGGGGGTTATATTCCCTCAGTTCAAAAGAAAGAAGTTGGATCCGTGGGTCAAAGGATTCAGCTTGCTGCTCTTGCTGGCCAGAACGCAAGTAAGATGTCCTATATTTCCTGTTTAAATGTACATACAAATTGATAGGTAGAAATTGTAGTGATTCATACAAGTACATTCTCTCTATTTCTCTCTATTACATTCTCTCTATTCACCATTTCTGCCGTTTCAACATTTTCCCTCTATTTTTGCACTCTGAACTGATCTATTTCCATGTCTTCCTGCTCTCTCAGCTGATCATAATACTCTTGATACCAAAAACATGAAACCAAAACCGTTAAAGACAAAATCCTCCAGCACACCCATGTGTGAAAACACTGAAGGTAATACAAAGTGTTTCAGTTCAGGTGTAACAGTATCAATGTGCCACCTTGCACTTGTTTTTATCCTGAAATGGTAGAACATTGTGTGTGTAATCCTTATGCGAAAATAAACTCACTACCATAGCATTGTGTTCTCTATAATCATACTGAAAACCTACACAGTAGCTGCTGTCGATGTTATCTGTCTATTTATATTAATCATTTGTGAGTCAATGGTTTGCCCTTAAACCTGATGAGAAGCCGGTCATAGTTGTTGAGGCCCAGGTCGAAAGGAAGCCCAAATACACACTGGCAACCAGTAACTGGGGTCTGCATTGCCTAAAGAGCTGGAGAACTAAACCTGCATTAACATTCATCTACATTACATTAAATAGAGCCGTTTTCATGTATTGTCATGAACACTGATTGGGAACGACATGACTGATTGAAAGTGATTGGACTGTCTGCCTTGATAGATACTGAGGCTGGAAAGAGTCGCAATTGACCAGTGTCTCAAGACACAGACTAAACCTGGTTCAGGACTAAAATAGATGTTTAATGGAGATGCTCATGCTTAGTACAAGCCTAATCAGCGTCATTAGTGGATTGAAAACCGGCCATGTTTGTCTGATGTCAGTACAAATATTTTCTATAAAGGTGATTAACTTATTGAGTTATAAAAGATTAAGACATTACACAAGTCTTGAAATTGGCGACTTAAAAAATACCAAATACATTTTGCAGACAGAAGCATAAAAGCCCTTAATTATTCACATTATAGGTTCTCTCTTATTTAAAAACTGTTTTCTTTCACCATTTTTCAGAAGAATGTCAAAACTCTTTGGGCCAGTTTATTCAACACATTAAGCCTAGACTAAAATAAAAATCAAGCTCTATGCAAAATCTCCATTGAGATTGATTCTTCAGTTCAGGACTAGGCTTAATCTATGTCCGCAAAACCGGTCCTTTATGAGATAAACAGAGGTTTAAGGGTCATTGCAATGACACTGCTGCTTTCTTTTCTGCATTATACAAAAGCCACCCAGAGAAAGGCTTTCACAAACAGGACATCTGAAGGACTGCCTAGAGCAAGTTGTTTACTGCGTAGCAAACAGCAGCAATGTTGTTAGTGCTTCACATGAAATTCTATTTGTCATTTTAGCTTCAACCTTCTGTATTGAACATTAATCCATAAGCTGTTATAATTAAATGTATTTATTTAAATTGGGTAACAGTCTGTGCAGATAGAACCTTGTTGTTGAACCCAGATTGACATTTCAGAACTGTAAGGTTTGATCGCACAATCCTTGACTTTTCTCCTCGCCTCTAAAAAAATATTTTGGACACTGCACTTTAGGGACCCTTGAAGACCCTATTGTGTTTTCAAAGTACAACTCACTACAAAACTGTGCTTTGCGCTGATGGAATTTTCTGGTCACAATGCCTTGACATGGAGAGGTCCCCCACATGAGTCTGTGTCCTTTTTCAGATTACGAGGGCTGGAAGAGGAGGGGGGACAGGTCCCAGATGAAAGGCCAGAGCTACTCCGCCCTGGGGAAAACCTCTGGAAACCTCCTGACTAGAGGTCCCCCTGCACAGCCGGTCCATGGGAGGGTAGACTGGGCCTCAAAGTACGGAGGCAATCGGTAGCTCACCAGGAGATGCTATCAACCCAACTGTCAGTTCTGGCCAGTCTGAAGTGCACAAAGAAAACCTGTTTGTAGCTATACTATCCTCAGAGCATGTCCTTCTGAGAGGCCTCCAATAAATTATTAAAAGTAACACTTATAAAGGCCAATTGAGGATGTCTGTACATTGATAGGCTTTCTTTACATGTTGATCGTTTTATACCGGCATTATGGGGTAATGTATGAAGACCCGGAGGACAAGTCTCTGTAACTTTACCAGAACACAACCCAGAGCCATCTACGTATGGTCATTTCGGATTGACAGGCTGATCAGAGTGCTCTACGACATCCGTCAAAAAACAATAATGTGCTGACCCTTGATGGATGAGCTGGGCTGATTGTACTTAAACGTGACAATCCTCAGCTTCACGACAATTGCTTTTATGATAAGGTTAGGCCCGCTAACGGTGGATTTTGTATTCTCCATTTTTATAATGTAGTTATGTATTTGGTTTCTATTAGTTTTAAGCCTTTTGTTTACATTAATCAACGCAAAGGATATTCAATTTGAAAATTCTTCCTAAAATAGTTATTTCACAGGCTTAACACTCATTAATCTCTTGAATAATGTAATTGATGTTACCAGTGGCTAAAGAAGCACTGACTTTATATTATGCATGATACAATACACTGGTAAGATGTGTCTAATAAACACTGGCCATTTCATTTACCTTTTACACAACTTCACCAATCATTCATCTCTAGTTACATGTAATGACAATCTAACAATATGACGGGAAAAAATGCATTGCAGTCCTTGATATTTTAGAAACAAGATATTAGAATCAATGTTTTATTATACATTTTTACAAAATAACATCTACGTGTCTAAATGGTGACAGGTAGCAATAAGAGAAAAGAAAGGGATAATAGTGATTTTTACATCAGTGTGTAAAAGTCTTCATGTCAGTTTGACTCATTATGACTCATGAGGCTTCTGCAGCAGCACTCCAACTCCAAGCTTGCCCACCATAAGGATGCTAGATAAAATACATGTATACATAAAAGAAACATGTTAAAGGAAAGTAAGGTCATGAATGGTCTCACCTGCATGCATCCCCATCATCTACTCCTCAAACAAGGACAAAGGGGCTATGGATCAAACCTTTTCCAGATTGTTCTCCAGACTATGTTCTGCACATGTTTATTCTGTATTTACTGGCAAGTCTATGATCTACTCACAGAGATCAATCTACTTTGGTGAATTTTGCTTGTTTCAAAAAAGGTTTGGTCAAAGCCTAATACATGTTTTACATTAGAGCCAAATATTACAGCATGACATTATGTTTAATGTAAGACAAAAACATGTTAAAGAATTACGTAGTGTAGCCAAGAATGAACACTGTTTTAGTCAGAATACACAGGTAAGATATTCTACAGTTAAACACCATCTGCTCTGAAATTAACTTAGTATACGTTTCTCAAAACAAAGTAAGGAGTAGGTCCAACTACCTTAAAGCTGCCATCAAACCAGCAGGCATTACTTTCCTAGAGCTGTAGAATCTCTTCCCCATTACGCCTGCCAGGGCTCCTGACGTGACTGGAACACAATGGGACAATGACTTAGTAAAGTAGTCCTATTGTAAAGCTACAAATTACCCTGATGCTGGTGATCAAGAGAGGCCTGGGCAAAGGAAGTATGTTGTATGTATGCATTTGCCTGGCAACTAAAACTGCTCCGACCAAACGGCACGCTACACTGATGGAAGTATATTTCCTCCCTTACACCTCCCTGGGTATTCTCGGTCGCAATAAAAACGATGGGTTCTGTCTAAGTGGTCCCAGAAATGTATGTGTTGGGCCAGAGCCAGAACATATGTTGGTAAAGCGACATTTAAAACATGTGTTAATTGTTTTGATAATCTGGTTGGTTAGAGATGATTTATATAACACCATTTTTACAACACCTAAAAGAATGTAATGAGAGTAGTTTCACACTGAAATATATAACAAGCAACACTGTACTTTGAGTTGTCAGGCTATGTATTCATGCCGTATTAGGGGTCTAAACCAAATATATTTCCCTATGCTGCTTTGGGGGTTCACTCTTACAATTTTCCCAATAATAGTGAGATGCTTTCACTGCTAAATGTGACAGAAACTGTACTAAAAAAAAGATTCATAAAGATTAATGTTTACCAACCTAGAGACACCCAAATATTTTGGGGATCTTGCGATATCTGGTAGGCACCAACCCCTGCTAAGCCCCCGAAGAGAAGGCCAGCTGCCAATGATGGAACACTGCCTGGGACAAGACAAACCAAACACAGGAGTGAGTGACAACTGGTTACCAGTTTATTAATCAAAAACATGGGTGAGTGACAACTATATACCAGTTTATTAACCAAAAACAGGGGGCGAGTGACAACTAGTTACCAGTTCAATAACCAAGTATATGGGTGAGTGACAACTAGTTACAGTTGTGTTCAAAAGTTTGCATACCCTTGGAGAACTGGTAATATATGTACCATTTGTAAAGAAAACATGAGTGAGCAGGCAAAACATGTCTTTTATTTATTATGGGATTCACATTCAACTGTAGGTCATAACAGAATGGCACAATCATAAAACAAAACATGGGAACAAAGAAAAAAATGAACTGACCCCTGTTCAAAAGTCTGCATTCCCTTAGTTCTTAATACTGTGTATTGCCCCCTTTAGCATCAATGACAGCATGCAGTCTTTTGTAATAGTTGTCCATGAGGCCCGGAATTCTTGCAGGTGGCATAGCTGCCCATTCATCTTGGCAAAATGCCTCCAGGTCATGCAAAGTCTTTGGTCGTCTTGCATGAACCGCACGTTTGAGATCACCCCAGACTGGCTCGATGATATTAAGGTCAGGAGACTGTGATGGCCACTCCAGAACCTTCACCTTTTTCTGCTGTAACCACTGGAGGGTCAACTTGGCCTTGTGCCTTAGGGTCATTGTCGTGCAGGCAATTCCAAAAGCGTACCATGCGCAGCTTTTGTGCAGAAGAATGCAAGTTGTCTGCCAGTATTTTCTGGTAACATGCTGCATTCATCTTGCCATCAATTTTCACAAGATTCCCCGTGCCTTTAGAGCTCACACCCCCCCAAAACATCAGTGAGCCACCACCATGCTTCACAGTGGGGATGGTATTCTGTTCACTATAGGCCTTGTTGACCCCTCTCCAAACATAGCACTTATGGTTGCGACCATAACGCTCTATTTTGGTCTCATCACTCCAAATTACAGTGTGCCAGAAGCTGTGAGCTGTGTCAAGGTGTTGTCGGATATTGTAACCAGGCTTTTTCATGGCATTGGCGCAGTAAAGGCTTCTTTCTGGCAACTCGACCATGCAGCTCATTTTTGTTCAAATATCGTCGTATTGTGCTCCTTGAAACAACCACACCGTCTTTTTCCAGAGCAGCCTGTATTTCTCCTGAGGTTAGCTGTGGGGTTTTCTTTGTATCCCGAACAATTCTTCACTAATTGCAATTTGAAAAGCCACAGGTGTGGGAAATTCATCTTTAATTGCCATTTTCACCTGTGTGTGTCACCTTGTGTGTCTGTAACAAGGCCAAACATTCAAGGGTATGTAAACTTTTGATCAGGGCCATTTTGATGATTTCTGTTATCCATATGATCACTATCCTTAAATAAAAGACAGTTTTTTTGCATGATCAGTCATAATTTCAAAATCAATGCCAAAATTTCACAATTTCTGCCAGGGTATGCAAACTTATGAGCACAACTGTATCAGTTCATTAACCAGGTACACAGGTGAATGACTAGTAGCCACCAGTTTATCAACCAATGGTAGCCAGTGCTGTGTAATGGGGAAGGGTGACGGTCCCAACTAAAAATCTGTAGTAACCACTTGTGCAGTTTCTTTTTAAAAAGTAATTTAAAAAATATAAAGGAGTAAACATGATCAAATAATAACAAACTTACGTGCTTTGACATAGCCCATCGCTCCCCCAGATGCAATGAGGGCTGCATATCCATATCCAACCCAATCAGTCATCTTAAGACAGCAAAAAGAGAAAATGTTACAATTGCCACCATAGATATAAAGCCATGTATATCGATGATTGCCACATATTCACTACTGTGGGTTAAGGCCGATGACCCAATGTAGCAAGAAATTCATAAACCACAGTCTTCCGGTGAGTTAATGTTATAATTTATTAACCTACATATTAGCAAAACACTAACAAACATGGCCAACCTCTATCCGTAGCTAAGCTGTTCTTGGATACAATTACGCAGTTATTAGCTAAACTCGTCAGTGTAATACTGACCTTAATTGTCTCAATGTCGTTGCAATCAAATTCAAAGTAGCGCAGAATGTACAATATACATATTTGGTTCATATTGCTTGGGTTGGTTAAACCAGCCCCACAACAGAACCGCTAGCTCATAGAGCATAGCATATCGCAAGCATGTTTATGAAAGATAAATGTGCACAACAACAAGCAAGCAGATTAAATAGCATACTTTAGAATTTTGACTAGCATCTCAGGGTAACAATAACGTGCAGATAATGTCTGGCAACATTTCAGGACTAAAATACGAGCTACTTAGTACAACCTTGCTGCTTTCGATGTCCTTTAAGCTGCTTCGTAGTCACTACCGAACCACCAATGAATGATGACGTACACGCTCTCCTACACTAGACCTAAGCGTACAACCTTGTCGAAGACCTGATGGGAAGTGAAGTTTTTTTTTTGCAAGATAGTAGACCACATAACACCTGCTGTGTGGAATCTTTAGAAGATCTATTTTTCCAAATTCAAGAAGAAAATAAAATATTAAATTGGCACTCTTCAAAAAAAATTAAACTGAAGATGCTTTGACACTGCTTAAACCTCCCTTTGGCTCCAAAATGAGTCTATCTTTTCCATTAATACAGTGAATATAGGAATGGAACCTTATTTTCAGTCAAATCTATGGGACACTAAGGCCGCGTTTTTTGTTTACAGTCCTATACAAATACTTCCTTTTCAGAAAATGAAGCTTAATGCACTATTCAGTCATCTAGATCGATTAGAAAACAGGCCATGGTTATCAAGTACGGAAGTAACTAGGTAAATTTAAAATGCTATAAGTGTCCTGGTGAATTAAATATATTAGGCCAACAATAAATTGACAGGTAAATCGTTCTTGTTGGCGTCGTAAGTGGAATCCTGTTAAATTGTATATGTTTTGCCAACAGAGGGCACAAGAGGATCAGTTACGAGGTACGCCTGCTAATGTCTGTGTTCGGTGCATCTGTCTGTGTTTGGTGCATCCGAGTCTAAAACGATTGTCATTATGAAGGGTTTATGGATAGGACGAAATAGTACATTAAAACAGATGTTTTCAACTATGAAATGTTTCTATTTATGGTTTCTTGATATAAAGGTCATTTTTGGCTTATTTCATAAAAAATATATTTTCTTTCGGTGATCCGGAAACACATTTTTTGAAGTGCACTGCAATGGCTTGATAAGCTATATACTTCTGACACAATTTATTTGGTTTCAATTCGTTTATTTGAAAAACTATTTGCCCTTCTTCCGCACTGCGCTTCTGTCTCTTAGAGCTTGATGGCGCTACACCACAACTTATGCTACTGAAGATCATTGTTCGAAAACAATCATCACTTGAAACGCATAGGGTACATTATTATAACTTCGGAATTCATATCATTATGAGTGGTCTCTCCGTAGATTTGCTGTTAAACTTCAAGCACTTAAATCGAGGAAGTATAATACAGGATAATTCTGTGTACATTGTTTTACTGGATATGTGTACCTAAATGATGTTAATGTTCTTCAAAACAATATAATATTCTTTATTCAGCTAGAAGGCATAGCGTTCCATCACTCCTCTGCGGTTCAATAATTAATAAAGTTATGCACCTAAGTTTGAATACATAGGAATTGCACGGTATGCACGAAAACGGAATTACGCACGAGGATGCGTTTCTATACATAATATGCTATGGCATCTCATTTAGCACGGCGCAAGTTAACTCAGTAAACATCTGACATAATAATATGGCTTGATGATGATGATGGGAATAATAACAACACGATAATACATTTTAGATGGTATTGCCAATATGCATTACATGCGCATTACCCTTGCTAAAGTGAGAGATATATCAATGCCCAAAAGAGGTGCAACCAGTCGTTTCTGTATTGTTGCCTATTAAACATCTTGCACGGTTTTATGATGGTTAACTGAAATTGTGCCGGGGGCTCGTGGTAGGGGTGGAAGTGGTTGAAGCCTTAGACAAACAGGTTGGATATTCACATGGAAACGTATCCTGTCCAGAATTCATAGGCCCACAACACTTGCAGCATTCACAGTGCACAGTATTCCAGTACCTTGCGGATCTAAACTATATTTTATATTGTTCTATTTTCTCTTTTAAGTAAAAAAAAGTGAATATTAAAGTTCTCAAAACATAGGCCAATATAGTATAACGTTTACAAATCACCGTTGGAATTCATAGGCTAGATAATAGAACACAGTCAAATTAAGAGTGGAAATCAAATTTAAGAAATAGTTGCGTTATAAGCTACAAATGACTTTTTTAAAATGAAATGGGTTTTCTTAGGAACATTTCGCTCAAATCTAAATTCCTGTTATAGGCAAGCTATATGGATAAAAAAATAACAGCTGAATTTCAATAATGTATAACATTATGGTTTATTTATAATGTATTTTCATATATCAACTAAACAAGACACCTACTCAAGCGATATATATTGCAACTGGCAATGCAATACAATAATTTCCCTGGTTGAAATTTGAAAGAAAAATAAGTTTGTATCTTCCTTAACCATCATCACCTTAGCGCGCGCATGTTCCTCTGTTTTTGGTGCTCCTGGTGAAGATCCGAGCTCATTCATTTCTGACTCGAGGCGTGTAGATAAGTATGTATTCGTAATAAACAAATGATAAATAAACCATGACCCCAACACACGTTAGGGAATTTGGTAGATTCTGTATAAGCAGCCTAATGACGTTATAGTTAACCTTCAGATTTAAATTGACACCGTTTAATTTTTTATGAAAATAAAACTAACTGATATAGCTGGTTTATTGATACATTGTTATTTAATAGGATATTGATTTTTTTGTTTGGTTTTGTATTTAACCTATATAAATGGAGAAATTCCAAGCACATTATATTGTTGATTTCGTAGTGCATAACTGTCCCACACAATCCGCCCATTGAGAAAAAGTTGTGGCGATTTTGAGCGAAAGTCTCTTCCACAAACCACATACCCCTTTCTCCCACAACCCACAAATGAACACGGTGAGACCCAAATGTAAATTCACCACAGAGTATTACCTCTTCTTCACCTAGGTTTACACAACCGTCCATTGCGCATGCGCCACCACGGGTTTTATGACCAGGTAAAGGTGATCTCGTTCACCACAGGTAAAAGCTAAAATTCGCTTAGGGACGGAAGGGTTAATGAGATAACACGACGTGTGATCTACCTATCTTATCCAGACAGATTGAAGAAAAGAATGTCAATAATGGGCAAAATGGGGGACTGGCAGGTACGTGCGGTTTATTTGAATTAAGGATATTATTATACGTACACAACAGCAGTGTGATATATGTCAACTATATGGCCACGGTTGCGAAATGCATTGCCATCCACTTTTCATTGTAGTAGCACTATCTTTATCTTAATTATTATAAAGTTACTGAATAGTTCGAATTGCTTTCCCTTTACTGTCTTCGTTTTCCTTTAACGTTAAATGTTTGCATTTACGCTTGATTATCAAAAGGCCCTACCGAGTAAGGCTGTAGTGGTGACTTTGCGAAACTATGTTGAACTTATTGTATATTAGGTAATATACCATTTGTATCATGCAATTTAAGACAGTAGACTGCCGTCCCTTACAAGCAAGCAAAGAATACTAATGTGAGTACTGATGTGAACCGTAAACTTATCTTTGAAAGCACCCATCATGTTTTGCAAAAGGCCTTGTTTTTATTATGAAAAATCAAAATTAATCAAAAGAGCACTATCTTACACTGGATATGTTATACCGTTCGTGTTAACTGGTATTAGAGACAATAAATTGCAAATGTACACTACTAAATTCATGGCTTGCCCAGGAGTTATGGGTTTTGTCACCTAAATTTCGAAACAAATCTCTCCGATGTTTTAACTTTGGATAAGTATGTTGGTCTAATGCACGTTATTTGAAGGATACTTTAATGTACATTTGAAAACATAACTTTTTAAGGTGGTGAATCTGATCGGTAAAACAGTTCTAGCAACGGTACGATTAGTAAGATTGAGCATTTAGGTTTCACTCTCCAAAAGAACACCACCTCTAAAATCAACACGCACCATATAGACAGACACATACAGACCCACACACCTCATGTTTTCCAAGGCAAGTTTACCTCCTCGATAGTTGTCATTGTGATCTAGTTTCATGGGCCCTCTCATTAATAACAACTGGTCGTAAAGGTACCCCGCCAGAAATGGTAATCTGGATTAGGGCAGGCCAACGCCTAGGAGTTGACGACCTGGTTCTTGACCCGAAACCCGTGGTGCTCTCGACTTCACCGGCGTCGGGGCTGAGCCCCAAAACTTCAGACCCTCATTCACATTAAACACGCTATGTTGTTGTGTTAATTATTTACATTCCATAAACAGCGCTCTTACATGTAGTCAATGGAACTGTATACCCACTTTTGAATAGTCCCTCTTTTGCATGACAGTGACAGAATAGCTTCTCATGGTCTCGATTCTCAATAGGACTAAAACAACAGTACGAAAATCAGGTTGGCAACAAAGTATTAGGGAAAATTATAGAGTTTGCATAGTGTGGCACGCTCTTTGGGGGGGAGATGAAGATTCTAAAATTGTAGTACTAGCATATACTTTCTGTAAGTAGTTTGTGATGTGATGGAAATGTTTATGTATTGTTTTATAAAAAGTTATTCTTTCTAAACAACATTTCTAAACAAGAATATACACAAATGAGGCTAATGACCCCAAGCTAAACATGAATTATCCAATTATTGGTTAGAGCACATAAACCTGGAACACTCTGCTTTAAGTTCAGACTGTGCCTTTTTGTCAGACTACATACTAATAAAATGTCTGCTACTTTCAGTTGGTGCTGTATATTCTCACTGAATGTGTGAGAAGTAAATACATGTTAGGTCTCGCTCCATTTTTACCTGTGTTGTCCATTGGTGGTGGGCAGATGGGAATCAAGCGGCTGTTGATATGCTAATGAGGGAATGCGAATGTTATTACAGTGGTGCGCGAGCCTTTTACTTCCACCATTAGAGGGAGATCTCAGAGCGCAGACAGCCAAGCTCAACTAAAATAGTTTCAGCTAGAGCACAATTCACTGTGTAAAACAAGGAAAGGCGCTCTCAATATCCACCACAATCCATGAAAATGCTTTGGAAATTAACTGATAATATAAAATATGAAGATTGCGAGGTAAGAGGCTCATATTTGATTTATTGTCTTTTTCATATCATTAATTGAGGTACTGCTTTGTTTTTATTTTGTCAAAATCTAATTGTTCTGACAGTTGTCTGGGAGCATATTTAATTGAATTGAAGGATATAGATGCATAATGGTTATACGTTAGATATGCTGCTGTTTTGATATGGTGTCATTCATTTTTTATTGTGTAAAAATATATATTTTACAGTTTTAATATTTATAGAGAAAATAATGTAGTAAAAAATAATATCTTAGTATTATGAATTATAAAAACCTATTATAATAAATAAGAATCCTATTAATACATTTTAATAGCAAGAAAGTATATTAATAAATTGCAATAGCACAACAGGCAATAACAGATAAACATATATTTCTATAATTTAAAACCAAAATAGTAATATTGAAGCATTTTTAACACACATTACTGAATGTGTTAAATGTAAAAGACTGCAGCAGAGTTTGGATGAGACTTACCAAAGATGCATTAGCTGATTGTTTCTTCGAAAAATAACTATGTTTTTATAAGTAGGTTTTTAAATGCAGAAAAATAATGAGATGACTAGGCCTTATATTCTAATGAAATAAGGCGTTGCATTTTAAGCCTTTAACTTGTATGTGCACTGCATAAGCTAAGCGTTTGTTATTATAGCACAGACAGAAAGTTTAGCAGTAATATCATGGAGTTGAGGAGTGGTACAGCCAGTTGAACTTGTTTTCACCCGCGTCTAGAGAATATAGGCACGCCAAGAGCAGGGACGAAAAGCAGGGCTATAGGGCTTCTCTACCCGTGTTTGAATGCGTGATTCTCTCAAACATTTCTAGTTCGCGGTTAATCGATATGTTTCATGTTAGTCGAAATAAGTGTTAACTATACTGTGTATTCAAAATGTTTACTCTTTCGCTGTTTTGTCAAAATGGTCGCCTGCAAATTGGTCTAAAGGGGAAGTGGATTTTTTAAGAGTCCGAGGTGCATTTTCGTATGAGAACTTTGGAATATATCTGCTCCGAGAGAACGTAAGCTCGGCGGTGTAGTTTGAAGTCGAATAAACGTGGATTAATTAATTGGGAGACTCTGGAAAGGGCCATGGAACGCGAGGCGTTGGAATCTGAAGTAAAAAACAAAGGGACAGGACGAGCAGACAACCGCCCTCTGAACAGTAAAAATGTGCCAGCCGAGATGCCCTCAGCGTTTGCTGGATTTTCACACGAATCAGAGGTGCACATTGTTTCCTTCCATGCCTCTTCCTCTCTCTGGTCCCCCCTTCATTCTGTCTTTCTTTCACTTTTGCTTGCCCTCGAACCTTTTAAAATGTCCCCCCCTCTCTCTGATTCGTCAGACGCAAGAGAATGTCCCTCTTTTTGTCTCCCTCTCTCTCTCTCCCCTCCTCACTCACTCCCTCTTTCTCTCCCATCTCTGATTAGATATACTGATTCCTCATTCAATGGACGTCATTTAGTGCAGACTCTGCCTTGAGTTGCTTCCTCGCTTCACGCTCGATTTCCGACCATTCTTCTCTTATTAAGAATTCGTGTAATATTAATAGTCATGAATATCTGCTATTAGGAGTCCAAGGGAAGAAGCTGCTCTTTGCTAATATGAGCTCAAGCGAGGGAACAGCACAGTAGCCTAATAGAACCAGAAGACGGAACAGGGATACAAGAAACTTTAAACCTAAATCGGCAAGACCAAACACTGTATTTTAGAATCGAATGAAGGGCAGTGGGAATTTAACCAAATTCTAATGGATTATCGTTCTTCGTTGGTGCTTATCTTAACATTGGGCTCCGAGATCTTTCAGTAGTTTTGTTGCTGGCTTTATTTTGTTTGCTCGTACATTTTCGTTGTTTTGTCAACGTTTTTCTTATAATTCTTTTGAATCGTTCGAAAATCTTCGCAGATGTTAGTGCACAGTTTTTCCGCGATGGTAAGTTGGACTCCGTGGCAAAGACTGGGTTATAGCCTACATCGCCCAACGACTTTTGTTACTGCCTTTTTTAATTTATAATCTAAGCTATCATACATACAATTATAGCAAAAAAAAGAAAAACTAGTAAATATTGCTCTCAAATTTAATTTCCGTATCGAAATATGTCATATAGCTCTCCTATTCATATTTCTTTCCGGGAAATTTAAAAATGCAGATGTGTTATATTATTGTTGTTATTTGTATAATGATATTTGCTATTATTAGTAGACTACTATAGCCCAGTTGACAGAGATGCTTTAATTCGATAGTGCCCACAGTTTCTTTTATAACGACTGAATATACATATGCAACAATGGTAGATGACAGTTCATATTAGCACTTGTGAAAACCGGTACATTTGTTGTATTAGCTAAATTCCTATTATTCCTTTTTCCTGCAGGATCGTCACGACGGTACCAGCAATGGGACAGCAAGGCTACCTCAGCTGGGAGGCGTGGGCCAGTCTCCGTATACTAGCGCCCCTCCACTCTCCCATACCCCAAACTCCGACTTCCAGCCGCCCTACTTTCCTCCGCCCTATCAGCCCATCTACCCCCAGTCTCAGGACCCGTACTCGCACGTCAACGACCCTTACTCTCTCAACTCCCTACACGCTCAACCGCAGCCACAGCACCCTGGTTGGCCCGGCCAAAGGCAGAGTCAGGAGAGTAGTTTGCTGCACCAGCACCGCGGCTTGCCCCATCAGCTCTGTAGGGAGTACCGGAGAGAAGTACTCCTGCCGTCGGGCCACGGAATCGATACGGGACTCTCAGATTCTATCCCAATCCATGGAATACCTCACTCTTTAGAAGATGTTCAGGTAATTCAGCATTATTTGGTAATTATATTATTATTACTATTCCATTACTACTATCACGTTCTTGTTATGTCATCATCGTCATAATCATTATTGTTGTTATTATTATTTAGAAATTATTATACTCGTAGCCTTAGGTTACTATTTGCTGCAGTAAATTGGCAGCTCTGTATGAAATGTCGTGGCCTACATTTTAACACCCACTGCATGCAACTTTATCAGTGCAAAAATAGCCCATGATTATGGCCGTAATTTAATTGACAGAGGCCATTTTTTATTTGAATGTATAAACATCAATTGTATTTTAAAAAAAAAAACATTTATTGTGTGGAATATTTTATGCATGTATTCATATTGTTGATTTGTGTTTGCACTTCATTAGCCTTGGATATTACTTATTATCTGTTGACCCCCTCCCTCCACTGAAAAGATGCATAGTGCTATACAGTCCTTACCCTAAACAAACAGATCAACGCTGAAGCTCTGAGAACTATAATTTGATCTCAAACCCCTTTCACAAAATGGATGGTATACGCTTGTTGATTAATATTCCCTGTCATTTTTGGACATGATTCTGGATATCCTCCCTTCATCTTTAATTCAATTGTATTCATTGAAAAGAGTCGTTCAAACCCCGATACGAACCGGGGTCGGAGTAATAATAAAAATACTCCACTCAAGAGCTTTGCACATCATGCAGGCACACTAACTGAACACCGTTTTAGATTAAGTTCCATCGCTCAGAATATAATACGAAGAAATCAAATGTTCTTAATAAAGAATCTATCTATAATGATTATGCGTTTTTTCCCCTAAAACTAAGGCCTAATCCCCAAGGTGGTTGCACGGTGTGTAATATCACTGTTATTCCTAATACAGTTTGGATTAATAGTTCGTTCAACGTAAGTAATTGTGGATGGAATGAGGTCACGATTATCGGGCGACAGAGCTTCGTTATTTAAGTCTAGTGTGCATGACGCGCCTACTCTGCCCAACAGCAATAACCAATATCCCATCATTGATAATATTAACAGGCATTGCCCACCATATTGTCTGATTGTAGGCTACATGCCAGCCTTTATGTAAACAGCATTATGTGTAACATTAATTCAATTGTATTTTATTTTAAATAATGTATGTTGCATTTGTGTTTTGCAGCATGTTGAGGATCAAGGAATTCACATCCCAGACCAGACTGTAATTAAAAAAGGTAAGCAATTTTCTTCGAGACGCCATGCATGTTTCCACAAGCTGCACACTACACGGTTGCTGCTCCGGAGCTAGTGCGGTAGCTAGTGCCTCACTGAACCTAGTGGATTAATGCGCGGTGTTTTTTTATTACGTGAGCTGGAGTGCATCAAACCAGACCGGTCTAAATACATGGCTTTGCATCAAACTAACTGCACCTTTTCGCCAATGTCAGCATTTCATGCAAAAAAATATCCCAGCTATATAGAGTGTGCTGCTGCATATTCAGCCGTTATGTTTTAATGTTTTGTTGAATCTTTTCATACAATATTGTAGGAAATGGGCCTCACTAGTTTCTTTCGCGCTGCAGAAGAAAATCTAAAATGGCAGTTGTTAATGCGTTATGCAGGCTATTAAACATCAGGATGATACTAGATCCTGCATCAAAGGGGGAAAAATGTCGGCCGGCCAAAATAGTCAAGGTTTCGCCGTCATTTACAGAGTCCCCATTCCATCAGTGATTTACATGTAGCATTGTTGTTTATGGAATAATGTCGTCAGTGTAGCATTATCATATACGGGCCTAGCATAATTACGTGTGAATTTGACTGTTTTCTCCTATATGGTCATTTCGGTCGTGCTAGGCCTACTTCATGATCAGGTTGAACGTTACTCCTCTCTCCATGTTGAGTCTTTTGTCAGGTCAAATTAGATGCGCATAGGATAAATCTTGAGAGATGCGCTTTCCGCATCAACATGATAATTGGCTCTTATATTAGTAATCTCAAGAGTTCGTTTAACTCATATTGTCTCTATTAACCTCCCCTGAGCTATTAATGTCACAATTGATCTATCCAAAAGCGCTAGTCCCTTTGTCTCCGGTTACTGCACAAAAACAGTAACCTCTGTAAAGTTAAATCACACGCGCGACTGTATTTTTTTGGAAGGGACCATGGATATTTGAAATTAGTATTCTCACGGCTTGATGTGTGTGTGTGTTTATTTCACGGAGGCTGCAGCACAACACGTGCCTCAGAAAAAATGTGCCATGGATAGAAATTGAATAGATTATAGATAACCTATCCCTAAGCAAATATTGGGCCTATATAAGGAGGCCTATGATACTGCATTTTTTTTAGCCGCTAGGCCTATAATCGTTGGCTAAATAACAACAATAACAAAACTACAATATAAAAATAATTATCATTTTTCTATTATAGTTATTTTACTAATATGTTTTGATTATTCGTGTCATTATACGGGTTATGTTTATTATCGGGCCAGTCTTACCCTATGCCCATTGTTTTAATTGTGTTAGCTATAGGTCTCTACACTCACACTTTGTTTGATATGAATCGCTTATGGTTAAGGGTCTACATTGAATTTGTTTCACTGAGCGTGGGTCTTTGTTTTCCCTAGGTCCAGTTTCTTTATCCAAGAACAACAATGTCTCTGCCATTCCGATAAATAAGGACGGTCTTTTTGGCGGTGTGGTAAACCCCAACGAAGTGTTCTGCTCTGTTCCGGGTCGCCTGTCCCTGCTCAGCTCCACATCAAAGTACAAGGTCACGGTGGCGGAAGTGCAGAGACGCCTTTCGCCGCCTGAGTGCCTCAACGCGTCGCTGCTGGGAGGGGTGCTTAGAAGGTGAGCCGGACTTTAATGTCTCCCCTCATTTTTTATCCCAGGAATAATTAAAATCGACCAAGCGTGACACCTTCTGCATTTAAAACAGCCGAAAAGGCAGACTGTTAAATTCCATATTAACTTTACACACACAGAATGTTTTTTTTCCTCGCAATACAGCCCACAAATTAATGTAGGCCTGTTGGCCTTACCCTCAACCTTGTAAACTAGTTTGAACACATCACATAGGCCTACACCCTTGCAACGAGAATATTCAGTCTATTGATTTCTTGTACAAAGACAGAATTTGGGGTTTACATTGTGTATTTACTTAAATCATGTAGTTTCAGTAAGTTGACAATGCATAGCCGATATTGACACACAAATAGGCCTGGAAACTGATCGTGTAACAGAAGCATAAGGGGAAGAAAAGACAACGCTATTGTTGCATTGTTTCTTTTGAAAACCAGATAAATACATCTGATTTAAAAATATTAATAACATGCTTATATTAATTCATTCTGATATTTTGCGATCTGGTGGTGTCCAGTTGGTTAAAAAAAATATTTTTTTAGGAATTAGCCTATTCTCAAAACCTATTTTTCTTTTTTTTGCCACAGGGCCAAGTCTAAGAATGGAGGAAGGTCCCTCAGAGAGAAATTAGATAAAATCGGATTAAACCTACCTGCAGGTAGACGCAAGGCCGCAAACGTTACCCTGCTGACGTCACTAGTTGAAGGTAAGTGGCTTTGTAAATGTTTTGAATTGTAAATGCAGGTGCATTGAACGGTTTCAGTGAGGGAACATTTGAAATCAGCATATGCGCTCATCCATGTAATTTGGACTGACTTTGCCTCGCAAACTAACAATGCATGAAGGATATCTGTGTGCTGTTAAGAGAGAGGATGCTGGTATAATTCTCGAGGCTTTGCGTAACATTGGCATGTGTATTTAGCCTACCTGTGAGCGATCCACTCTTTGTGAAAATGGGCCTATGGGCTAGGCTACAGTATTAGGTGGAAGCAGGTTAGCCTGGCTGGCCTAGTTTGTGCCAGACGAATTAGGTTCGTTCTTTATTCCGGGTTAGGGGCATTTGCTTATTTATTGTCTAGCCGGAGTGTGGAGCGGTTTCACCTCTGACAGAGGTGGATCGATTGATTTATTAACCCTATAGTGGCTTGTTATCATGATTGTTAATATGCTATTAGGCCTACATTTGGCTAGAACTGGCAAGTTAGTAGTTGCAATAATAGTAGTAGTAATAGTAGTAGGCCTAGTCCAGCCAACTAGTCTAGCCAACTGCTTAAACTGTAATTAGGCTATCATTGTTATTTACACAGGGATTGGTTTTGTTTCTCTGTGATGGAAGTGGAAGTGACCTATGAAAGAACTATATGCTCGGAGCCTATTAAATAATAAATTAGTCAATTATGGTGAGGATGCCATTGCTATTGAATACATCCATTTTACTTGCAAAGTTGAACCTTGTTATTCGGTGCGGTGGTATTTGGTGAGCTGTGAGCTTTTAAAGGTGAAAACCTGGGACGGTTCATTGGTTCCTGTTAATCATTACCGCCGAAGAGCGAATGCAATATTCATTGGGCTTCATTAAAATGTGGTGCTGTATGGTAATGAGGCTCAAGAAATGTATGATTATTTGCGATAAGCGGGGTGGGGAGGTGGATGTGGAGGGATATGAAGGCACTCGTTTGTTTAGTGAAGAGACACTGCGTTTTTCTGAATTGTTGTTATTGTTTATGATCCGTTCCATTTTATGGAAACGAGTTTACTGGACTTAAGCTTTGATGCTAATTGGCGCATGCGTTCTTCCGGAGTTGAAGCTTATGGCAGGAAGCCCCGCAGTAAAAACCCAACTGTTTCAGGAAATTAAAACCAAAGACTTGAAAAAATCAACAAAAAGACAGACCTCAATGGAATTAACCTATAATTCTCATGGCTAAAGTATGTAGGATCGAGATTTACTTATAGCCTTTTAAAATTGCTTTCCTGTTTATGATCTGCTGGACTTTCAATCATGTTTAGAGATGGTTAATCAATCAGATAAATCAATGGGATATGCCTGACGCTCATTATGAAATTTTCTATTACATTTTTTCTTGCTTCTCTGGTAACTCTTCTTAATACACCCCCCTACACACACACACACACACACACACACACACACACACACACACACACACACCCCACCAACATGTAATGGAAGGTACAGGTGCTAGCCTAGATAATGATGCAAAGAGAAGGCCTTCTCTTTGCTCGAGAACGTTAATTAGATGAATCATGTGTTAAGTGGAAGTGTTAATTGGTCTATATTTGATGTCACCAATTTAGAGCAATATATTATACACTCAATCAATTTTTTTCTTCTTAGGCGAAGCCGTGCATCTTGCCAGAGATTTTGGTTATGTATGCGAGACTGAGTTCCCGGCCAAGGCAGTAGCTGAATATACAAACCGTCAGCATTCCGACCCAAACGAACAAGTCCAAAGAAAAAACATGTTATTGGCAACGAAGTAAGTGCTATATTATCACATTTCATACGTCAAAACATTTGTTCATTTCATTGTCAAGTTTACATCGACAGTGTTTGCAAACACAAATTGGTCGTGGTCATTTCGAAAATTTGGTTTTAAGGCCTTTTGATAGCGTTTACAAATTTTTGTTGTCTTGTTCTCTAACAATGTAGTATTTAATCACATATTAAATGCATCCGGAATGAATGTGGCACATTACCCCATTCGAAAATGTATAGTTGGAAACAAAATAATAGACTACTTTCAAATTATTTTATCTTCTAACGCTCCAGTATCATCGCGTGTTGTTATGCACACACAAAAAATGCAAAAACTAGGCTATAGGCCTACATTTCAAGAATTCGACACTTTGAAATTTTTAGGCGACAGATGTTTCCATATCTTTGCTCTGCTTTTGCACTGAATAAAGCGTGTAGACTAATATAGTCTATATCCATGCAAGCTGAAGTGTAGGCCTACTACTGGGTGATTGAGCAGGCCTCAGATTCAAACACGCAACCATTTTGTTTTTGATTGGGATTGCACTGACACATAGCTGCTTCTACACCAATATGAATCCTTCCCCACTGGATTAAAACCCTCTGACACGACAGTAGGCCTATGACACCATAGCAAAAAAACTACATCCCTTCGATCAAATATGCTATAGGCCACACCAACATTGTGCTATATCAAGTATATACAAATTAATATATATTCTAACCATATCTCATATACTGAATTCACATTAGTAGCAGACAGCCATTCTGATTGTAATTAACACATGTCGTCCCTCCCCTTTTAGGCAAATCTGCAAAGAATTCACAGACCTGCTTTCCCAGGACCGCACGCCCTTGGGGAATTCTCGACCACAACCTATTCTTGAGCCAGGGATTCAGAGTTGCTTGACCCATTTCAGTCTCATTTCTCACGGATTCGGGACCCCGGCCATGTGCGCGGCACTCACCGCCCTCCAGAACTATCTAACCGAGGCGATTAAAGCCATGGACAAAATGTACCTGAACAACAACAACAGTCACTCAGACAGCGGCACTAAAGGCGGAGATAAAGACGAGAAGCATAGAAAGTGATTCCCACCTGAAAGCCCAATATAAATATTATAAATACATATAAATACTATTGATCAAGTAAACGTGCCACTTCCTGATCTCGCGATGATTTTACATGTTTGTTTTTACTACCATTCAACTTTGGATTCACGGGAAGCGACGCAAGATCCCCACAATAATTAAAAAGAAAAAAATGCTGAAAGGCGCAAAGGAACAGCTCCACAGAGAAAAGGTCTCTGCCACATCGAGGACTTTTGATGTACTCACTCTTTTTATGAGCTGCAACGGACTGAAATTCAGCGACCCTTATATCCCAATTTACGATTGTAGCCGTGTGACAAAAAGAAGCTAAAAGAGGATGAATTCTTATCAGTATTGTGAATAATAAACTTGAAAAAAAAATCCACAGAGTTCCATGTCATGACTTCAGTTGTAGACTCTCTCACTCCAAGCGACCAACTTGAACTTTGAATTTCAACACGATTCACAATTATATAAGGGAATCTGTGTTCATGTATGTATATATTTATTTATGTGTAATTTAATGGGAATTGTAAATATGGTGCGTCTGTTGAAACTTCTTTTTTATTTATCTGGTGCCTCCTGTTTTAGTGGGTTTAAATATTCGGTTAGTTCTTCATGTGGTTTTATGGTTCTTAGAAAACAGAAGTTTGGGGTATTTTTTCTCTGGGATATTTCAATTCAGCCCTCTTGTAGCATGTTGAGGCGACATTGAAGCAAGTGAACAAATTTAATAGAAATAAACTTCCATTTCTCTCTATATCATCCTTATTCCATTCAGTTTTTTTATTGAAAAGAGCATAAGCGAGACCCTAACGAGAACTGTTTTGTGTTTCTATTTTCTTGTTTTTATACAAGCTTTTATGTGTTGTGCCAATCAGAATACGTTTCACCTCTTGTTCTTCCCTTGAAGCACCATAAAAGCAATAAATGGATATTGTCTTTAGAATTTTTTTTAATGTTCGAAGAAATTCAAAACATTTGGGACCACCTGATCTTGTATGTCCAATGTCCACATTGGAGGCGGTTTTAGCTGTATTGTATAGACCTGTGCTGGCAATAGTTCCCATGCCTGTCAATGTATTATAGTCCTTTGTTGCCCAGAAAAAAATAAATATTTGATACGCTTCATGTCGATTTTTATTCATATCTTTTATTTTATTTTATTCAGTGGTGGATACGCCCGGGTGTATTTTCGTTCTTGGCAGTTTTTTTTATTCAGCACGGTTACAGTAATTGAGTTTAACTCTCCCCTGACGATTGCTCCTTGCAATAAGCAGCTGAACCCATTGTTTCCCTCAAGTATAATAAAAAAACTTATACTTTCAACTCATAGTTCAGAGCACAGGATCATTCAAAACCAGAGCAGAGCTTTTTACCATGCCAAATGACACAGAAAACAATGAATACATTCGTGTTTGAAGTATATATGTGTGCGCGCGCGTGTGTGTGTGTGTGTGTGTGTGTGTGTGTGTGTGTGTGTGTGTGTGTGTGTGTGAAGTACCAGCCCTCAAGCGGAACCGTTCTTTAAAATCAGTGAGATGTAGACTATACCGCTGTGTTGAACGTTATGTGCCTTTTCCTCTACCAGTCATTTATTTAGATTTTTTTTAAAGACATGCGTCAAATATTTGTTATTACTGGCCTGTCTGTAATTATTGGTGTTATTTTGACAGCATTCAGTTGGAATAAAATCTGGGGAACCTATTTCAGCTGCATTCGGTTAAAGGATTAGACAAGTTGCCATGTGGATATCTCCTTTATTTGATCACAGGCTACTATATCCATATATCCGTTGTAGTCATATCCATTCACATTGTCACGTGTGCTATTGCTAACATTACCTAATGCAGGCCTTGCATTGTTTTGCGTGCAAAAGGCCACGAAAGAATGCATTACATAACCGAATTAAAATGGAGTTTGGATTGTGTATTGATGGCATGCACCTCGAAATCAATCTTTACTGAATCATGGTGGAGTGAAGTCGGTGGATGTGTAGGCTACATCCCGTGTCAATACAGTTCTTTTTCCTGTTGGATTCCAGTCGGGAGCGTTGTAGCATTGGGATGTTGTGGCATCGAGATTTACTGAGCTGTGCTTTTTTTTCTCCATTTTGTACCCCCAAAATAGAGGACATTAATTATCTGCATTTGTTTAGCGTAGACAGCCTGTTTTATTCCGAAGCAGTTGTTTTCAAATAAGGTGAATGAAGCCTAACTGTACATGTCCTTGGCATAATTGCGAAGCACAGTGCTGTAGCAGGTGAAGCGAGCCATTGTCTGTCAGGGCTGTTTTTGTTGGCTGCATCTCAGATTGTGTGTGGGATCCTAACCCCAGGCACAATAGCTCACTCATAAAGAGGAATACCCGGCTGTTCTTTCCATACTAAAAAAAGCATAAATAGTCACTTTAAAGGAAAACAATCGTATTAAATAGCATTCACTGGCATTAGGAAGCCCTTCACGTGTGTCATTAATGCTAATGTTATTTAATAAATGTATCGAGGGTAAATGAAAACAGTTTTTGAGAGCGAAACGAAAGCATTATCCATATATATCACAATGGCAGCTATCAAAAGCACATGTAGACTACAGGCCTATCAAGATAACACCAAACGTCAGTACCGCCCCCCCCCCTTTTTTTAAATACGTGTCAAGGCACACACACAAAAATCCAATTTTCTTTCGTTTGTTTACGTTGATACAAACCTGTAATTTACATAGTTTTAATACGAAATTTTTAATTTTGCCTTGATTTGATCTTAAACAGGTAGAAGTAGTTTTACATAATGCCTTAAAGCTAAAGTAATTTGCAACAACGAAGATGCCTGAAATTTGAAGAGCCAGTCAGCAATACCCAACTGAATTTGGCTAATTCAATCCCTAACCCCTGCATGGTTTCAGCTAGGCCTACATCAATTACACTTCATTCCACTATAATAATTAATACGTGCGTCTATTGTGTACTGCTCCTCGAGTTGTTATTAAATAGCCTTTTCTTAAATAATAAAATGTTGATTTATTTTTTAAAGAATTAAAAAATATTTCAGATTTTCTAATGTATCAACATAGGCAGACTATTGATTTAATGCATAAGAACAGGAACACATTCACGCGCTCGTGTAGGCACGCACTCAGGCACCCACAGCCTACACTCAACGAGTGTGCAAGCATTTAATCTGACTGTAGTAAAAACATTTTTGAAATGTTGTTGCGAGCCATTGGTTGGTGAGTTGTCACTAATGTCGTCTCTGTAGCCAGACCCGTTCTTCGAAATAGACCCAAGAACAAAGTAGACTCACAACATCCGACATATTTTAATGGCAGTAGGCTAGAACATTTTGAGCTGACAGATTGCGCAGTCATTTTGAATTCATTATTGCATGAAATAACCGAATGTAACTCATAACCATTCAAATGTAACTTTCCCCAAATATAAAGTCAAGGGTTAACAAAAATGAACAATGACGAAATAATAGCCTGACACAGGGCACATAACGAAAATTGCATTGAAATGAAATTGCACCAGGTTAACAAACGCAGTGCAACTTGGAACCAGTTAACATGAAGCTTACATGCTAGATGCTGTTTTGTCACGTGTTTTAGGCTACTTCTGGGTAGTTTAATTATAATATTGACCTCCGAACTGAATACTTGTTGGGTCACGCACGCACCCAGCGGGCCTAAAACATTTCACTTGTAAACCTACACTTTATGTGCAATATTTAGAGAGTTAAAGATGTTTACGAGAAATACAGACACATTGTTTATTTACTCATTCATTTTAAACTATTTTTGGTTCCCGTATGAAAAGATACTTTGATCACCTTAATCAATTTCTTCATATCGTATTAATGACGATTTTTGATGAGCAAGTTATTTGCCAGGTAGAGAAACATTTGCTCAGTGCATATATATTACTCAAATGACACTTGACACGAGGACCGGTGCAATCGAATTATGTGACTCTATAAGTTTGCAATGAAGCGCAAAATGGCTAATTGTCGTCAAGTCTGACATCAACCCTTTCGGCCTAGACCCCCCCGCCAATGACCTCATCTAACTGTGCGAACCCGGGCGCAAAAGCCACGTAAGGTCAACTACATCACCAAATCGTTCTTGATTACTTGAGACATCAGGTAATCGATTAGAAAACACTAACGGACTTTGAATAAACAAAAGGACTCTTGAGTAAGCGGAAAAGCTGATAATTTCAACGCTATGGGTCATTCAGAAATGATGATAGGTGTTTGATTAGGTGCCAACTTTGAGACCATCAGACATACACACACAATTCTGAAGCATATAACCAGTAGGTCTTATTTTTCATAAGTTTCAGTTTGCCATTGGCCTATGTGCACAGGTCACGCCATCAATATTTTATTTGATGTTAATGGGGAAAAAACTCCAAAACAATCTGCATTTCCTCAGAATTAAATTACCCAATTAATTGCAACACTTACACAAAATTGTAAGTGATGATATGCATTTATCATCACACGACAATTTTTAATTAGATTGCAGTTGGAAACATGAAATATTGTTAAGACCAATAATAGCCCTTACTATTAGGCCACTGATATTGAATTCGATTTTGGTAAGGTTCAAATAATATGTTTATATGGTGTCATCATTTAGAACGCTGGGAAGCTGGACATACATTTACTTTGTACCTTATCAGTGTTGTTAGTGTGGAGACGACTGCTCACGCTCATCCTAATTCATGGTTGTTCTCTGATCATTTCCATCACCTGTCAAAAGCGGAGGTCGACTAATTTCATGGGCTTGTGTCTCCCAAATATACAAAAAGAGGGGATTAAAAATTGTGTTAATGTTTCCCCTCTCCGTTAATATAGTTTATATTTTCAGTCTCTCTGCCTCTCTCTCACCCCGCATTCTCCGAAGCCAGCCGGGGGGAGTGTCGCCCCGGGCCAAACATATGCTTCTTTCCATTGCACTAATCCAAATTCAGCGTGGAGGAATAATTGCTCGAGTGGCCATGGCTTCGCGGGTCTTTGTCCCTCGCTGGCTCCCGTCAGCCAGGCACACGCCATTTCAATCAACCGACTTTTGAAGGCTGTCTCTTTTTATCAAACCTTAGACCTTGCAAATGTTTCAAACAAGCTTAACGCTACACAAACAACACACCCAAAACACTTTATTCAATATTTTAGCATATTTTACTGTGTATTCATTAATTTATCAATTTTATTTATTGGCCTCATAGAGTTTCTTAACTTTGGTTCTTGTCATTCGATCACATGACGTTCATCACAGATGTACCGGAGACCCGTAAAACCACGTCTATAAGATATTATATATATATATATATATATATATATATATCATATTATGTAAAGTAAAAAGAAACACCTAATTTTATTGTACATAATCTTAGATTATTAAACATTTTCTATACGAAATTCAACAAATGTGCCTCATATAAAGTTCAGGCAAGACAGTTTTGAGAAGACATAACAAGCAGCTAAGAATGTTTTTTAAGGACCCCCGCACCCAAGCGAACAGTTGTACCAACACTTGGAGTGTGCAATCTGAAGATATGATACATTCGAAAAGAACCAAACCCTCAAGCAATGACCCCCATAACATGCTTTGGGGTACTCGCTGGCTTAAACCATGGTCACAGGTCCAAATCAAGTAAAATTCTGGTTGAAAAAATTATATGATTGAAGTTGATGTTATTGTGGTATTAACATTAATGATACTACTAATAATATAACATTATAATATTGACACTAATTCATATTGATAATAACGATATCAAGCCAAATGACATAATAATGATACATGATGATGACAATATAATTACGTTCACACATTCGATTTCTTTACACACCAAACCTGTATTAGCCTATATTAAAAGAATAGGCAATTGATAGACAAAAAAACCGAATTCCAAATTGTGATTAACCTTACTTTAGAATATTATATAGAGACAGCCCTAAAAAGTGGGCATTTGACAAAAGGTATTCATGCTTTATATCCACTAAATTACCTACTTTTTATTCATTTTAAGAAACGACAGAAGACACCTTAGCTTACATGTATCTATTGAGATATTTGAATTCACTTAACAACAACTGTAGGTTATTCGATAAGCGCTGTCTATTGCCTATTTTTCATAACTGAATTTACCGCATACAATATAAACGATTCCAGTAAATTCGAAAAGATGGGCCTGATGACAGAAACGCACAATAATTTGTTTTGGTACACAGACCTCTGCAATGTCACATGAACGAAGCTCCCCTCAGCCTTATTTGCTGTGAATCAACGATGAAAAATTAATCTAGTAAAATGGACCATTTGCGAGGAAATCGTATATTTTCACGGATAACGGATGGAATAGGAGGGAGAAGGGAGAGACGCTGATGTCTGACTGAATGAATAGACGTGATAATTTCACACTAAAGAAGAACACTATTTCATCTAAGCTACTATCGGTTCCATCACAAAGGGTCACCGCGCAGCTGTGGCGAACCCAGCGTTATTATGAAGTTTGATGATAGGATCCCGTTTGCTATCCTAGCACCTTGCTCGAGGCTAGTAATAGCTCTAGGCAACGCCAGTGCCGCCCCGTGATAAAGGACTTACTCTGTGCGCAAAGAAAGAGAGCAGCTTTCACTTGAGACATAATCAACTCACAGGCTTGGCCTATACTGCTTTTCGTTTTTTCCTCCATCTCTCTATCCTTTTTTCATTTTAGGCTACATTTAACTTTTTGCTTATTGCACATTTACTAGACATTTACTTATTTATCCTGCTAAAGAACGTGGTGGATTTTAGGGACCGATTTGCTCCTAGAATGACTCAAAGGTTTGAGGATGGATTCAACAAAAAATGTTAGGATATTAAAAATAATTGTTCTTATATACAGTTTCTCTAAAATACAGTAATGAAACTGGCAGCTGTTTAGAAAGTTACAAGACATGAAGAAAGAAAAAGGACAGAACAGCAGCCTTTCCCCTCAAGCATTCAGGGGGATGGAAAAACAAATGCTTGATGGTAGAAACCATTCTGTCTGTACCTCATTTGAACATTTGCCTTTAAGGTTGATGGCTTAAACTTTATCCAGTAAAGTGGGCTTATCACAGTTTTAAACAGCAAACTCCACTGAAAATGCCAATAAAAAAGTATTGTGATGTATTGCCCTGATGTTTTCAACAAAACTATTTTTCCATTTAGCCACTTAGTCGGTCCTGTTTATTTTGATATATATTTTTTTTTAATAGAAATGTTTCTGTCTGTGATTGAGACTAGATTTCATAGCCAAGGACAAATTCCTACTTTAATGTGAACGGACACAAAAGATGTGAATTGCATTGCAGTGACACTCCAAGTTCCTCTCTACCCGGGCTGTCTTAAACTACGGACTGTATGCCACAGGTGTTACAGTGTGTGTCCTATCTCCTGAGTATGTTGTGAAGACAGGCCTATCCTGAGTATGTTGTGAAGACAGGCCTATCCTGAGTATGTTGTGTAGACAGGCCTATCCTGACTATGTTGTGAAGACAGGCCTATCCTGAGTACGTTGTGAAGACAGGCCTATGCTATTCAAATTGAAGAATGCTACAGCCTTGCCACTTCAGTGGCTTACCATAATACCATCACCTTCGTCATTGAAAGACTCATCGCTATGATCGTTTTCATCACCATCATCATCATCACTATTGTCAATGATAATTTAGCTAACAATACTATGCCCACCACATCTAGTAGCCATTTCCAAACTGTTAACTGAACAGCTGCACTTCACAGCATCAAAACACTGCGCTCATCTCTCCTTATCTATGAATAAATGCATATACTGGGACTGAAAATCTGCAAACGTATTAATAAACTGTATGCACATGATATACTCACCACTCATATAAGATTATCCATTATGCTCACCACTCATTGTATGTCAAATCCAAGTCATTTCTATTCGGTCGCTCACTAGCAGAGCCTGTGCGTTAAGTGACATTCAAGGTGTGTGCAGCCTAGCGAGGTGCAGGGGTCAAAGCTGCAGGCTCTGCTGCCCCTGTACCGCTACAGCCTAGATTCAAATTCGGCCTACTGCTCTTTCAGCAAAAAAATCTTTATATCTTTTACCACTTTTCTGTCTAATAGAGCATAAAATGCTTGAATTTTTTTTATTTATTTATTCATTCAGGTATGTGTAAATGTACTTTGCAAATTAAGGTGATTCTTTATTCTGACCGCCCTCATCAATATCATCACTGTCACAGAATTCATGGTCAACTTCATCATAACTCCTGTCTGTGCAGATCCAGAAGCCACGGGCCTCCTTTTCCATGTATGAACCAAATGAGGGAGCTTAGTTCTAGGACAGATTACTGGTGCCGAGGAGCTCAGACTTGGATAGTGACTTTTGATAATCTACTCCTAAAAAGACTGTGCTAAGTACATTTCTTCTTTAAATTATTATTATTATTAGCATACAAATTGTAATTGTTTATGACTTGTTATTAATACTTCCTGCAATGGGAAAGGGGTTGATAATGTGCAATAACTTTTTTTTATGATGAGTTGCTACATCATTATCTTATTAGAGGAAACCTATACGAGCAGGGAGATTGCTTGGACCTCTTGAGTGTGAGAAGAAACGGTTAGATCTAACCACAGGCTAAACACTTCCAACAGGACTTGACATTGCAGAACAATTTCCCAATTACCTTTTGACATGCATATTGACACAAACGTGCAAAACTGTAATTTTCTCTATGAATTTGTTAGCTTGAGGGGCTCCCTTTCATGCCAGTGAACTGTCAGATGTACAGTAGTTCTGCCTGCCTCCTGCTAGACTGACTGACTGTGGAACGGTCTGAGCTCCCTGACAACCATTGCTAAAGGGAGAGGCCATTTTTAAAATGGCGGAGAGAAAAAAATGTTCCCGTTCCAATTTACTAATACTAGCCAATTCTATTTGGAGTGAAACACTGAATATTACATGAACTAAAGGCTATTCAACTTACTATGATGGCGTAACATTTACCATCTGAACCAAAAGGGTAATTTACTAAAATGTGTGAAATGCATGTTTATGGGGATACATCGTTGCATGTTGTATTCTCTGTTCCCTATGCTCTATGACTAAATCACACTGACCCAAAAAAACTTCACAAACAATTGTTGTCACAAACAAGTCTTGTTGTCTCAGTCAATCATACCCTATACATCCTGCCAGTTGACATTGAAGTGCCATGACGATCGCAAACATCATCCTGTCTTTGACACATCCACGCAGTGAGAGGAGAGGGAGCGCTGTAGCCATGTCATCACACACTCGTCATCCCATTGGGCTGATTGGCACGTGCTAACACAGATCACGCCAGCTAACGTTGACGGAGAAGGGCTTTCCTGATTCCCTCACACCCAGGAGCCTCATGACAGGATCCCCGGCAAAGTGGGTCAGTTGGGCTTCACATGGCTCCAGGGGCCCACTTCCTCCGCTCCAGCCCCATGCCCAGCTTTAACTTCTGCCCCACCCCCAGCCCACGTAGTCTCATCCCCAGGCCCAGTCCATGTTTGCCTGACGGCTCAACTGACATCTTCCTCTGCTCCATTTTCGCACCACTCTTCAATCTGACACTTCTATGCTCTTAGAAAGAAAGAGTTCCGAAAGGCTTTTTCAGCCTTCCCTGTAGAATAACCATTTTAGTTTTCATGTACAATAGAACCCTTTTGGATTCCATGTAGAACTCCCTCATGAAATGTTGCTACCTAGAATCAATGGGGTTTTACCTGGAACCCACAAATTGTTTTTGTTCCCCGATATGGGCAGACGAATATCTGTTTGGGAACCATTTTCTCTAAGAGTGTATTCTTATAGTAATTTGTAAAGGCGTCAAAATAAAGGGTGCTGTACAAAACAAAGTCAAAGAATGGATGACCCCAAACCAGTGTAACTATATTGCTTGCTTTCACCGAATGACTGACCATTGCAGGGCTTCAACCAGAGGTTCTCTGAACACACCACCAACTGTCACCCATGAAACATGATAACCACTGCCCCACAAAAGACACAGAAACAACTACTTCATGGTCTCAAAGCGAGTGATGACAATGTTACCAGCATGCACTAACTGGCTAGACATTTTACCCGGCTAGAAATCCTTTCCTAGGTACTCAGGTCCAGACCCACTGTGGAGGAGAAATTGTGTCTGTGATCGGGACACAGCGTTTGACCACATGAAGGAGTTTAGAAACCCAGACAAAGTCCATGTAATCGTAGCTCCAGGCCCAGTCTGTCCATGCTCCTCTCTGGGCCCAGTCTGTCCATGCTCCTCTCCAGACCTAGTGAATCCATGCTCATCTTCAGACCCAGCCCATCCACGCTCATCTCCAGACCCAGCATGTCCATGCTCATCTTCAGACCCAGCCCGTCCACGCTCATCTTCAGACCCAGCCAGTCCAGGCTCATCTTCAGACCCAGCCCGTCCAGGCTCATCTCCAGACCCAGCCCGTCCACGCTCATCTTCAGACCCAGCCCATCCATGCTCATCTCCAGACCCAGCCCGTCCACGGTCACCTCCAGCCCTAGTCCGTCCATACTCATCTCCAGACCTAGAGAATCCATGCTCATCTCCAGACCCAGTCCATCCATGGTTATCTCCAGACCTAGAAAATCCATGCTCATCTCCAGACCCTGCCTGTCCATGCCCATCTCCAGACCTAGAGAATCCATGCCCATCTCCAGACCCAACCCGTACATGCTCATCTCCAGGCCCAGCCCGTGCAGCTCCAGTCACAGCTCACATCTCTAGCATTATGCTGTGTAAGAGGCTAAAATCAGATCATTGTCCAGTCCGCATCGCCCTTCTGCTCAAAGCGTGAAGCAGGTTGTTGGTGTGCAGGACCAGTAACAACATGATTTTAGGTTTAAAGTTTGGGATGGGCCAGATTGAGGACGACGGTCTGGTGCTGGCAAGCTAAACCAGGAAGTATTTTTGGTGCAAGCGGGATTAGTAGACAAGTGAATTTAAAATTTTTGATGGCATGAATGACCATGTCCTTTTCTAATCTCCATGTGGAACCGGCAGAAGAGGACCGGCCTCCTCTTGAAACCCGGGTCCTCTCTAGGTTTCTTTTTAAGTTCCTAGCGAGTTTTCACTTGCCACCATGTCTAAACATTTGACTTCTTGCTCTTTGGGGTTTAGGCTGATATCTGTGCATGCTCTTTGTGACAACTGCAAGTTATGTAAAAATCGCTGCATATAATACATTTGATTTGAGTCCGTCAGTTTATAAGAAAGGTTTCAATGTGTTTATGGTTCGTAGTAAGTATAACTGAAACTGTATGTTTGGAACAGGTCACAGAAGGTTGAAAGCTTGTTTGCAGAACACTATTAAATCATCACAAAGACAGTATCAGATGACAGGCAACCTCCTGGAGCCTTAAGCTAAACCATTGGCTAAATCTTGAGCTAAACCATGTCCCCTAGATGTCTCACACACAGTGACAGGCCAGTGACAGTCTGCAGTCATGCTCATTCACATCCTGTCTCTCCGCTCGTCACATGGCTGTTACGTATTTCATTCCACCTCCACGGGCTTCAGTTACTTTCCCAAAGTCTTGCCGGCGAAACGAGCGAAATGAGCCTCGGCTCCTTCTAATCACCCAAATTAGCATGGCAGCCTCAACTGGTGGGGACGAAACACAAGCAGCTAGCGAGCAGCAGTACTGTGTTTAACACAAGTTCCATTAAAAGAGCCCATTACTATTACTGAGGGGAAACAGTGCCCCAGGGTTCTCAAAGTGTTGCAAAAACCTCGTTGATAATTAAGTGTTGGTTACCCTGGTATGCATCGCTCCCGAACATTGCTTACCAATCACAGCTCTCTCTCCCCTCTCCCTTTCTCTCTCTCTCTCTCTCTCTCTCGCTCCTCAGGTCTCTCTCTCCCTCTGCTTAGTGTGTATCATGGAATCAAGCGGGCCCTCTAATAAGCGTCAATTAGAGCGACGGGAGACCGGGGTTAATTATGCCTCAACACATTTTGATTGAACGTCATTAGAATGTACAGTGTTGGGGAGGAACGCTGACGAGGGTGGGGGGTGGGGGGGCGCCGGTAGATAAGGCGTTCTTCTTCATGTGTGTACGCCGCTCACTTCCTCCATCTCTTCCTGTGACACCGGTTAATACGGAGATGTGAAGGCCCCTGCGATACCGCCACCAGCCCGGTTTAAAAAACAACTGCTCTTTATTGGATTAGGACCATAGTTTGTCATGTGGCATTTAAAATGAGTGCTCTGCATGGAACCAGCAGCAGGTGTATCTGTGTTTAGTGCTGGTGCAGACCAGTCAGATCCACTGGGGGATGAAAGGAAGAGTTGCCATTAGTCATGTGTTATTAATCAAAATGATTCACCAACACAGAGGACACCTGATATGGAAGCTATTCTACTTTTGCATTCAAACAAAAATACATGTTTTTGTTTTCGCACAGGAGTGCTTTGAAAACAGATTCCATTATCAAGAACATGCCACAATGCCTACCTAGATTAAAACGTAAAGAACCGACGAAGGAATTATAATTCCAATGTAAACATTTGCAGTGATATAAACTTGAAAGGCAGACAAAAAGGCACAATGAACGCTAGGTATCTTGATTGAGGCCCAGCAAATTGATAACAATCATTATCCTATATAATAACACTTCGTTTGTGTGACTGCGAAGCAAAGGCATAAAAGTAACTTCAAAATTAAGCTCTTGACAGCCCGTTAATGGATCGCTGTAGGCCCATCTGCTTCATTGCAAATAGAAATGGGGTTTGATTTCGTGAACTGTTACCACTGTCACTGTAAACAATAATTGTCAAACATATTTACCCGCAATCGCTTTAGCAGATGTTACGGTTTTTGTTTTGCTCGGCTTTTGTGTATCTCCCCTCTGCAGACGCGCCACACCTCCCCCTTCTCCTCTGTACCAGAATATTGAGCAGGTATTTGCTGAAGGTGCTTCAGGGCACAGGGGTGTGAGGGTGGGGAGAGGGCTGAGGGGAAGGGTGGTGGGGTGGGGGGGGGCTGAGGGAGAAGGGAAGATTATCTGGCTCCCTCATCAGTGGTGCAGGGCCCACTCTCCTCTACCCATGGAGCCCCAGGCCTAAGGGTGTGTGGGGGGAGGTTTGCGTGTGTGTGTTGGGGGGGGGGGGGG
>JACXGI010000085.1:0-89638 GCA_016801175.1 Esox masquinongy
TTGACGGTGGGGATGGTGTTCTTGGGGTCATAGGCAGCATTCCTCCTCCTCCAAACACGGCGAGTTGAGTTGATGCCAAAGAGCTCGATTTTGGTCTCATCTGACCACAACACTTTCACCCAGTTCTCCTCTGAATCATTCAGATGTTCATTGGCAAACTTCAGACAGGCCTGTACATGTGCTTTCTTGAGCAGGGGGATTTTGCGGGCGCTGCAGGATTTCAGTCCTTCACGGCGTAGTGTGTTACCAATTTTTTTCTTGGTGACTATGGTCCCAGCTGCCTTGAGATCATTGACAAGATCCTCCCGTGTAGTTCTGGGCTGATTCCTCACCGTTCTCATGATCATTGCAGCTCCACGAGGTGAGATCTTGCATGGAGCCCCAGACCGAGGGAGATTGACAGTTCTTTTGTGTTTCTTCCATTTGCGAATAATCACACCAACTGTTGTCACCTTCTCACCAAGCTGCTTGGCGATGGTCTTGTAGCCCATTCCAGCCTTGTGTAGGTCTATAATCTGGTCCCTGACATCCTTGGACAGCTCTTTGGTCTTGGCCATGGTGGAGAGTTTGGAATCTAATTGATTGATTGCTTCTGTGGACAGTTGTCTTTTATACAGGTAACAGGCTGAGATTAGGAGCACTCCTTTTAAGAGTGTGCTCTTAATCTCAGCTCGTTACCTGTATAAAAGACAACTGGGAGCCAGAAATCTTTCTGATTGAGAGGGGATTAAATACTTATTTCACTCATTAAAATGCAAATCAATTTATAACATTTTTGACATGCGTTTTTCTGGATCTTTTTGTTGTTATTCTGTCTCTCACTGTTCAAATAAACCTACCATTAAAATTATAGACTGATTATTTCTTTGTCAGTAGGCAAATGTACAAAATCAGCAGGGGATCAAATAATTTTTTCCATCACTGTAAGTAGTATACATGCCTATATGGGTTTAAAGTACAGAAATATATGTCACAAATATAAAAATGGCAAATTCTTGTGTATTTTTACATATATGTACATTTGTGTTGATAAAGCCAAATATATATTTACAACATATATGCTCATATAAGAATTAAGTTTCATACATAAATTGCCATATATTACTTTTCCGTATGGCCTAATGGATACAATTTCTTACTTTGAATGGGTGTGTGTTTTGTCATTTCATTGTCATTTACTTATGATCCTAAGTGTCATAGGTAGTTCAACATCTGTTGACAAAATTGAGTTTTGGAGGTTTATATGAAACTATTTTCTGAATCCCATGATTTAACTGTTACTTTGTTGAAAAAAAAATTAAATGTTGGCTTCATGAAATATGCAAATATTCATATTGCATAAGATTCCCTGTAGGCAATGTTGTTGTTTTCTGATAAACTTTAGGAAAAATTCTTATAGAACAAATTACAACCGATTACCCTGTCTTTTTTTCTTCCTTTCTGTGTACCACAGAGACCAAATTACCACAATCCTTCCACCACACTGTTATGGTAGTCATGGCAACTGTGAAGCTAATCTCCAGTGGAAAGAGAAAAAGGAAAGCGATGAGGCTGGTCTGTGCTTTATCTATCCCTCATCCCACTCTACTTGAACGTTTATATTCTCCACTACCCACTCTTTTTCCCACCCCCTCTTCCACTCCTTAATATCTCCTCCTCATTCCTCCCTCTGGCACACATGCACACATATGTTCTGGGTGGTTAGGCTAGCTGAGCTGTTGGCCAGAAACCTTTTAAAGGAGAAAAGACAAGCAAAAGAGGGGGCGGAGTTTGGAGAAGCAGTGTGTACAGATATGCTAATTTTGTGCCCAGTATTACCACTAGGAGGCAGAGTTTGTATGAGTGTGCCTTGAGGTGAGGTTAGCATCACAAAATGTTAAAGCAGCGGGGAGGAGCAGATGGCTCATTGGCTGCTGTGGTGTGTGTATGCATGGATCAGCGGAATGAAGTGCATAGACAGAGATGCAAGCGGAGGAAGGTTGAATTGCTACCAGATGTCTACATTTATATTGATTGAATTACTTGCTTTTCACATGCATTTCAACACCCACTGTTAAACGGGAGATGATGCATTACCTCATACCAAGCCACTGTCCCACTAGATGACCGTGGTGGGTACAACCAGGCAGAAGATGCAGATGGAGAGAGATAGAGAGAGGATGAGGAAGACAGGCTGGAGATGAAAAGAAACAGGAATGGATTCCAGAGCTGCTGCTGGTCTTATTAAGAAGCACCTAGTAAGAGTGCAATTAAAGTGTTATCTAGATAAGTGGAGGGAAGAAGAGGAGGAGGGCTAGCCGCTGTTGTGCGGTGATCGGCTCTGATGGCTCCTCGCTCCCCGGGGAATCATAGACAGAAACACAGCGACTGGGGAGGGACAGAACAAATTTGGAAAGTGACGGTGGATAATAGGAGGGTGTGTTTTGAACAAGAGGAACGGGAGTAACATGGCCGCACAGTCTGATGGAGGGGGATGGGGAGGACTGGGGGAGGGGGAGGAAGGCTTTGACGGAGACACAGAAGGAGACTGTCAGCCTCTGGACTCTGCAGCCATACACATATGTCTCTGCTGCCACTCTGCTGTCTGCTACTGGGGCTGTCGCTCCAACTGCCTGGGAAACCTGCTGGGGGTGGACACTAATGGGTAAGCCTGTGTGATATTATAAATGCCTCTGCTGGTCTGTTTTTTTGTACAGTTTTATATTATTCTTATTATGATTGTCACTATTATAGAGGGACCGGAGTTGGCGGCATTAGCGGTTTAAGGGAGACTCGCTGCCCGCCTGAGGAGGGCCTGTGGCTGGACTGCCTCTGGCTTATCTTGGCTCTCCTCGTCTTTTTCTGGGATGTTGGAACAGACCTACTTCTCGCTGCGGACTATTACACCAGACAGGACTATCTGTGGTTTGGCCTGACACTTTTCCTTGTGCTAGTGCCATCGATAGTGGTTCAGATCCTGAGCTTCCGTTGGTTCGTTCAGGACTACAGCGGAGAGTGTATGACAACCTGGCTGGGGACAGTGGACTGCAGCAAGGGAGGAGAGAGAGAAAAGCTTACCAGGCGAGGGCCAGCTGACCACAGAGGGGTTTATCCAGGGACAGATCGGGTCAGAGTGGTAACAGTGTGGCTTTGGCAGATCTCCATACACATTCTACAGCTGGGACAGGTCTGGAGGTATGGACAGAACATGTCAACTTATTTTCTTCTCTTCTTTCTCTACTCTTTTCTTCTCTCTTTCCTCTGTTTTCTTCTACTCTCTTCTGTTTTTCTTACTGTCTAGTGGTCCCTCCAATAGACTATGTGTTTGCAACACACACTCACGCACACACAGAGAAAGAATGATAGCTGTAAATCTGTTTGTTTACCTCCCTTTTACTTATAGTATAAGTGATAATAACACAAATGTTCAAATTCACCAGTGTTTTACACACTTTGCATTACATGTTTGCCATTTAGTAGATGCTCTTGTCCAGAGAGTTATAGTTAGTGCATTCATTTTAACCTCCTAAGACCTGAGCTTTGATAATGTATGCATTTTTAATTTCTCTTAGCTATTTGGAATTAGTAGGACCTGATAAGTATAATATCTAAGCATGGCGCAGACAACTGTCCTCTAATAAGGACAATAGGATTAAGTTAAGCAGAATGAAGTGCATGGTGCAGGAAGCCTAAAACATAGTGTCCTCATATGCGGACACAGGGTGTCAGGAGGTTAAGACAGCTAGTTGGAGCACAACACAGGTATCGTCAGTACATCCTCCTCAATGAAGCAGCTATCAGCAAAAGTCGGCGCTGGGAGGAAGATACTACAAATAACATTGCAAGCATTGGCGGCTGCACTATTGGGCCTATCGATCCAGATCCTTACAAATTTCTAGGCGGGCCAATGAGTAAATTGGTTGAGCCAAGGCCCGCCCAGAAATTTGTAAGGATCTGGATCGAAACGATACTCAATCATGTTGTCCTTCTGTAGTTGCAATGAAACATGTAATTGCCAGAATGATCCTCATCAGGCAATATATCATTTGCTTATTTTATTATCTCGTTTTACAACTCTTCTCTTAGAGAAAAATAAATGGTTACACTTATCCAACAATGCATTCAGTCTCTTAACGCTCCCTACACTCTCTGCAGGTGCGTCTCATCATTACTTGTGCCTCTTTGGTGCGTCCCTCATTCATGCGCATGTGCGTTCCGTCTTTCCGGGCGCTTCAGCGCGGCTTGTGGCGTTTCGATATTGTGTCCTGTACGTAGTTAAGTCGTAACAACACAAAAGATAAACATGTAACATATTAGAAGTATAGCGGCCAATTGAATCCTGAGTCATCTAGAGAGATTATAATTTAATGGCTCTGCAATCATAAATTAATTTTGTTATTTTGCTGTTGCTATGAAACAGTAGGCTACATATACGCATACAGTACGTCCTAAAACATCATTGCATCCATTAACCAATCATAGAGTAGACTTGCTATAGCTATTCAAATTATATTCACCTACGGTATACGTTGGAAAAGCGCCCTTTTCTTAGTTACAGCCTATTTAGCAACGAAATACCAAGCAATTTTCCTCATGAATCGAGTTGTTGTTACAATATTAACCTGATCGTCGAGAAGATGTCAAAACAGACGAGCATATTTCAATTTGTTAAAATAGCAGGCATTTGGCAAACCATTGCCAGTCCTTTACCTCAACCCGAGAGAGCAGCCGCAGCAGACAGTGCAGGTAGTACCACACAATTTGCTCTAGGTTCATATTACCCTTCCAATGACTACATGCGCAGTTGAGCGACTCTTTTCCAGCGTCAACAGTATAAAGACAGCGGGTAGGAGGAGATTCATGCTCGCCTGAACTCACTGTGTCTGTTGACATTTGACATTCGGACCTTACGGACAGCTTAAATTGATGAGGTTATAGACATTTTTAAACAAAACCTTGCCGCCTCCTACTTTAGTAACAATTAGTAGGACTAGCACATTTGGGTTTGGAACGGATATGTTCTCTTAATTGGTAGGCTACTACTAAAATATACAACAATTCCCATTTCAAAGTTCAAAGTTTATTTCATCAAATGCACCGAATAACACAGCGTCATTCTGAACAACTAAATTCTTGTGCCATGGCACACGACATCTACGCAGTAAGAATTATATATATATATATATTAGAAAATTATAAGAAATATATAAAGCAAAAATATAGCAAAAAATATACATAACAATGTAAACTAGCAGCAATTAAGAGTGTAGAATGGAGAAGTGAGGTTTTCAAAATGTAAGTTAATACTTTTCATTTTCTACATGGAATTATGATTCATGTCTTATTGCCATTACCTAATGCCCACATATTGCGTAAGCCATTAAGAGAATTGAGTGAATTTAAAAAATGTTTAACCTGTGGCATAATATATAATTTGTTTGAAGTAAATATTAAAACTGTAGTAATTCAGTTGTCATTTTATTGTCATCAATGGCATAGTTTTTTTAAAACCATGTGTGTTCAATGCTGCCTCTTGCCTTCACTTATGTACTTTGAGCCCTTAATTTATTGCATGCAGAAAAGCAGGTCAGTTATCAGTATAGCAATATTCTGATAGCGATATGTATTAGATTGATTTTGCAGCCCTAGATGCATTTTTTTTTAAATATATAGGTTTCTGTTATTGCATGTCAGTTGTCCAGGGGCTTTAGGTTTTGTTTTTGCCCATCAATGATTTTGTCCTGCCTGGTCAATTTTCAAATCCTGGAGCCACCACTGACTGCAAGCATCAGTTTAGGAAGGTGTAGTGTAATGAGAAATGTTGAGGAAGAGTGGAAGTGTATTCGACTAACAGGCGCGCCTGGGCCCATGCTGTTGTGACACATGCCATTTTGGTCATCCCTGAGTTCTGGGTTTCTGACCAGTCTGGGTGGACCCCAGGAACACATGTTATTTTAATGTTGGGCTCATGACGAAAGGAGTAGCTAACCTTTAATAAGGACTTCCAACATATGGTCATCTACGATAACATTTATTTACTAAGAATATGGAGTCAGATACATTTATATTTATTTATCCCTAAGGTTATGTTCCCTTGCACTCACTTCCCTAGTTGTGCCCCGGTAACCTTCTAAGAGGTAAACTTTTCGAACCACTCTCTCTCACCCCTCACTTCAAAGGCAACAGTGTTGGATAGCTGTGTAGTTATTTTATGGATTCTTAGAAAAGGTAGGGAAGCTAGTTCTACCATACCAAAATAGCTCTCATACTGCTGTTGATGTCACAAACATATAATTTACAATTAGTTATTTGTCATGTTAAACTGTGTAAAAACCTAACAGTTCCACTTATTATTGTGAGAACAGCGTGTATAAAAGGTTTGCACACAGCTTTTCTTAAAGTAAATGCTAAAATCAAGCCAATCATGCCAAAAGTTGTCCACCTTTAATTAAGTATTGTAACTAATGACATTTAGGATCATTTTTTAAAACAATTTCTCAGAAATACACAAAAAACTGTCAATACCTTGTTTATAAGTGTGCACACTGCACAACTAATAATTTGCGGAAGTATCTATTGCGTTGGATTACAGCAGTGAGTCTTTTTGGAAACTTGCACACCTGAATTTTGTAATTGTATCCCTCTCATTTTTACAGAAGAGTTCAAGCTCAGTGAAATTGGTACATTATAAAGGAGAAAGAAAGCACTGATTAGCGCAGCAATTTCAAATGACCTGGTGTACTCGGAAGACGTCTACAGTGGATGACCAAAGAATACTCTCCATTGTACCTTTGAACAATAACATCCCATAGCTCTTTTGTTATCTCCTTGACGACCATGACTAACTTTACAGTATGCAACCAAGAAACATTCAATTAATAAAAACTAAATTTGGATTATGATTGTAAAGTCGTAAAAATTTTTGAGAATACTTCTACTGAGCTGTAAGACATTAAGACATTAAATATGATATTAGCAAGCTAGCTAATAAAATACTTTGTCATCAAATTCAAATACAGACACTACACTGTAGCTACTTTCTCCTCCTATAGAACAATTCGAGTCATTATTAATTTAGTTTTTTTTCATCAACCTAATTAACCCTTATTATTCCCTGCTAAAAAAAAGGTGAATTGACATACTGCTGTTAGCTACATGAGCCAGTCAATGTAAACTTCATGCGTTGATAACAAAACCACACAAACTTTTTTGGAACAGCCAAACATACAACAAGCCCACAAGCGAACACTGAACCAAGGGCTGGCACACGAAAAGCCAAAATGTGAATGGACACGATCCATGACCGTTCGTACTGATTGCATCAGGGGCTGTGGCTAAATTCACTTCATTGAAGGGAAGCGTGGCAAGTGAGTGGCTCATTGGGCAATGCTTGCAAGCAGTGGCGGTTCTAGCGTGTATGGCTGCCTGGGCGAACCCCCCATATAAAAATATACAGCTCCGGAAAAAAAATAAGAGGCCACTGCACCTTTTTCTTTCCTTTCCAAAAAAGTTGAAAAGGAAAGTTTTGAGTGAGGAACAGAAGCGTTCAATTTGCAGTGGTCTCTTAATATTAACCCTTCTGTTCCTCACTCAAAACCTTCCTTATCAACTTTTTTGGAAAGGAAAGAAAAAGGTGCTGTGGTCTCTTAATTTTTTCCAGAGCTGTATATAAAAATAAGTCTCATAATTATCAAAAAGTAACAAAGGCAAATATAAACAACCTGTACTATATAAATACAAATAAAAAAGAGAATCACATTTTTTCCCTATTGCTAACAACTCAAACTAAATTGCACAAAGCCTAGATGGCTCCTCATCCTGGCCAGTGCCAGAGGGTGCTCAAAAATCTTTCAGAAATGCCCCTGAATTTGCATTGAAATACACTATATGAGCCTGACACCCTTAATACATATGTTGCACAATTAAGTATACATGTCATTAAGCACAATTTATGAAACTTTCAGAATAGGAACCAAATGAACTATACAACCTTGGCTAATTCTAGACATAAGACGGCCCAAAAGAGTCAATATATCACAAAAGATACAAAGTATCACCATACTATTGACATTTTCTAAGTTAGCCTACAGCATTGGAAATTCCCTTTACTGAGCACAGGACCTACTCAGTACAATCACAGAAAACCTTTATGTCACCTCAATGAAAGTTAACCAAATCAATAATGTACTAGCTAGATTGTAATCGTTTTGCTGCAGGCTAGACACATTATCATGATGAAACTGTGAAATTATATCCAATGTTATGTTAGTTAGTTGGACAGAAAAATGAATGTAGTCGCCCTATGTGCAATAGCATGGCAAGCAACGTAGGCTAACAAACATTAGTGTTATACTAATATTACATGTGTAATATTATACTCATAAAGACATGACATAGCTGCATACCTTTATCTTTTGCGCACTTCTCTTCCTTTTTTTCCTAAACTTTCCTTGTTTTCCTAAAACTTTCCTAAGAAAACATCAATTCACCTTGATGGTGTGTAGACTGGTTTTATATTATTCTTAACGATTTCATACAAACCAGAAGAAAATGAAACAGTATGTCTGTGAAACTATATATTCACAGTATTATGTGGTCATTTGTGGTTTATTTCGTAGTGTGACTGATTTTACTAATTACGTTGGTACTGTACAAAGTTAGAGGTGCACTATTTGATAGATTCCCCCACTCCCCCCTACCTCAGACTTCCATTGGGGAGACCTTCCCATCTTGTACTTCTGAGTGGGAGACCTTCCCAAACCTGAATCAGGGTGCCTACTCCGACAAGATTAATTGACCCACATTCACACATGGTGACATGATATCATTTACGTGATGCGCAAACGAGCAATAGAAAACCGATCACGCAAATGTCACCATTACATTTTTTTGTGCGGGCGCCTCGTGCCGTCCCCGACAAGATGCCGGCTGCCCATGTTGCCTATAGCTAAAACCGCCGCTGCTTGCTAGGTGTGGGAAGCGAAGAAAAGTTCAGTTTATTACAAATTTATGCAGTTCACCATTAGTGTAGTCGGTTTCTCCAAATAAATTATTATGGTATGCTTCATTGGACCTACAAAATCTTCAATTACATTGATGTATTTTCTGCAGAGAAGTGATAACAAATTATAGTTTTGTGTTCATACATGTAAATAATATTCTGGGCATTTAGAGTGCTCATACATAGAGTGCTGCTTGAAAGTATGTGAACCCTACATGGATGGTCATTATTTTTGTATAAAATATTGATTAATAATATACTCATAAAATCCTTATCTAAACACCAATTCATAATAAAGACATTCCAAATATAGGACACACACCCAAATGTCTGATATATATTAATTGTTTATTCAAACAAAAGTAGTTTACTTAGCAAAAACTTTGATTTTTGTGTGCAAATATATGCAAACCCCTTATAGCTTGTGGCTTCTCCATTTACAGCGATAACTTCAATTAAACGTCTGCTATAGCCACTAATCACTCTGACATATTTCTGCCCTCTCCTTACAGAACCCATAGAATTTTGTGAGGTTTTAGGGGTTTCTGGCATGGACTGCCCCCTTCAGGTCCTGCAGGCATCTTGATTGGATTAAGGTCTGGACTTTGACATGGCCAAAACACAAACCTTCTTTCCCCTGAGCCATTCTTTGGTAGATTTGCTTGAATGTTTTGGGTTGTTGTCTTGTTGGAAGATCCATTTTTGGTCCAGCTTTAGTTCCTTGACTGATGGCCTGGTATACCTTCAGAATTTATGGTTCCCTTGATGATGTGCAGTCGACCAGGTCCAGAAGAGGAAAAGCAGCCCCAGATCTTGACATTCCCACCACCATGCTTGACTGTTTGGATAAGGTTCTTGTGGTGGTAGGCAGTGTATGATTTTCACCAAACATAGCATATTTGATTGTGACCAAAAAGGTGAATTTTGGACTCTGTCACAGGAATTGACTGTGGACTTCCAGAGTCCTTCAGGTTTGTCCAAGTGGTCTCTGGCAGTTGTATTTTTTTGGCAGCAGAGTCTTCTTACTAGCAATGCCTCCCATGCATCCCATTTTGATTCAGTGTTCTTCTCATGCAAAGTCACCTGAAATGCAGCAAGGGAGGTCTGCAAACTTATGTTTGAGTTGGCATTTACCTGATTGATCATTTTTTGTGTGTCTCGTGGGGTTATTTTAGAAGAGAGACAGAAAAGACATCCACTTCTAGTCTGAGTTGCTGCCATGTTAAATGCTTTCCATTTTGAGATCCGAAACACTTCTGGTCATGTGATGCCTAACTCATTTCAAAGTACTTGTTGCAAAATGCAGGTTTCCACATTTCTACGATGCCTGAGCACACGTCGATGCTTTTAAAGAGCTACCTTTACTAGACATCTCATTTAGCAATTGAAGTACAAACGTGTTTTACGACCCTAACTTCAGTGGTGGTTTAACACGTAGTGTCGCCAACTTCTAAGCAACACTATATGAGATTGAATCCTGATGAAATGTACAAAAAGTTAAAAAAATTCATCACTGTTTATTGTTGTTCAAATAATTTGTTTAATTTAGTGCACCCTATGACACACTTTTCATTCACACACTGTTATCATCAAACATTTTAAAATGGATGAATGTTTAAATAAATAGCGAACTGGAAAGGCAAAAGAAATGTGGGATACAAACCCAACATTCAAATTTCCCTTTTTAATGGGCACACACCAAACCATTGCACCACGAAATCCTTTCCAACAGTAGGTGAAAATACGTGTGTATGTAATTCTATTTCTAACCTAAAATGTTTCAAAAAGCCTTGACGCAAATGTTTCAATTGTCTCAATATTTTGGAAAGTATTGATCTGCCCATCACTAGTCTCACTGATGTCCTCGGAGATCTCTTTGGCACTGTGTGTTTCGCATTTACCTGTATGGGTAATAGCCAACTGAACAGGTTTTTTGTCTCTATCAGAGTGCCACCCAAAATTTTCCCAACAGATCCATCCTTTGTTTGGTTAATTTGGTACACAGTTATTTACCCACCTGATTCTACTTACCTGCTTGATTTAACCAATGTAACTTGGTGTCCACATATTTTTGTACCTGCACTAAATCATTTTAAATTTAGTTTCACTACTACATGCATGGTTTCGTTTAAACCAACATATGGGTTTGGTAAAGTTATGTCAGATAAAAATACTGGTTCTGATTAAATAAAGATTTCATGGTGCACACTAAATAAATACATAATTGAACAAGGGGTTTACATACTTTCAAGCAGCACTGAACATTTAGATTGCTACGAACTCAGCCTTTGTCTTGTCACTGATCACCTCAAAACACCTGTATGAGCTTGGGACTGTGTGTGTGTGTGTGTGTGTGTGTGTGTGTGTGTGTGTGTGTGTGTGTGTGTGTGTGTGTGTGTGTGTGTGTGTGTGTGTGTGTGTGTGTGTGTGTGTGTGTGTGGGTGCATGTGTAGCTGTCAGCTGCAATATTGTCATGGTAACTATGACTTGGGGGAGAAATTTGTCAGCAAAGGGGGATCGTCAGAGACTGTTTCTGTAAATGTATAGTTTTAAATTCATGTCTAAAATGCACTCAAGTATAGGAATTTCTTGACAAAATATAAGCCCCCATGCCACACATACACACACACTTATTTTCCTTTGCTGGAGGTTCCAGCCATAATTGTAATTTGCCAGTGGTATAACTAAAACAGAGCAAACACTTCTATATGTCTTAGGCTAATGAAAAAGGGACAAAGAGAGAACTTACAAGGTTTAGCCTTAGCAGCTTACTACAGTAGTTTATGACTAGCTGCCTTGGCAATCTAGCTAATGTTATGCAACGTCTGGTTTGAAATTGGGAGTTGGGAAATACTACTCTACACTCCCACTGTCTGACACATCTACCTAATTGGCAATCATACCTTAAAAAAAAATGTCCTTACTGAACCACAATCTTCAATATCACGCCATGTTATTAGGTCCACTACCCGCCACCACCCACCACAGTCACACAATCTCTGTCTCTCTCTTTTGCTCTCTTTTAGATGAATCGTTAATAGGCCTATGTCCCTGAGGGATATGTTTAATGGCCTTAAAAGCTGATGTGTGTGAGAAATGGGGGTTGGGAGGCAGGTCAGGTATTGAGTGAAGATTAGTCTCTGAATCTGAGTGTAGGAGCATTTGGAACATCCAAAAGGCCTCTCTCCAAGGTTTTGTGGTTTCTTGTTAGTATGCTAGTGAATTAACACGTTAATGTGAGAATTCAGCAAAGCAGATGCTACCTGCATGTTCCAATTCAAGAACGCCACTTTAACGTGATCCTGGACCAGCTTTGTCCTGACCCATTGGTCAGCAAGCCCAAGTAGATGGCCATGTTCATATGGTTATACAAATCAAATACATACAAAATAAAACAATATAATACATGCCTAAAATAAAGATAAACTGATGCAAAACAAAAGCCGACTGAGGGTCTCCTCTCCCTCTTGACTAGGGCAGTATTCATTCTGCTAATTTAAACATTTATTTTACAAATTCACAAAATGATTTTTCTGTTGCAAAAACAGTACAACGGATTTAAAAAACTACTTATCTAGCTGAATGAGAAGCCTAAGGCTTTTCTAGTTAACAATGGTATTACTACCACCTTAAACTCCAATTTAAAGGGAATATCCCTAACCTGCTCCCAACTTGTGGATATTAGCTGATTTAGAGCAACAACGCATTCAAACCAACTCTGCCCTTGAACCCAGTTTTAACTTCACTTCTAAAAGTTGTAAAAAACATTTTTATGCATACTTAAAAAAATTCAAGGCGAGTTAGTTAGCACAATGATTCCCTACACTATTATCCTGCTTGACCTGAGTGCTGCCTTCGACACAGTCAATCACCAGATCCTCCTCACCAGGCTCAAAGCCTTGGGTGTTGAGGGAGCCGCACTTTCCTGACTACGCTCATACCTCACCAACCATACTCACAACATTTCGGTCCATGGTCATAATTCAGACTCAGCTGTAGTCACACAGGGTGTCCCCCAGGACACCCTGCACTTTATCATCTACATCCACCCCCTTGGTCAGATCCTCCGTCACCTTAAACTGAACTTCCACTGCTATGCCGATGACACTCAGATCTACCTCAGCGCTAAATCCCTCACCAACCCTCCTCTATCTCATATTGAAACTTGCCTGGCAACAATAAAAACCTGGCTGCAGCAGAACTTCCTTAAGCTTAACGGTGACAAAACTGAACTTCTACTACTTGGTACAAAATCCACATTAACCAAAGCAGGCACCTTCACACTCACTATTGATGACTCTGTTGTATCTCCATCCCCTCATGCACGCAACCTCGGTGTCATACTGGACTCCTCACTCAGCTTCCAACAACACATAAAACAGACAGTCAAATCCTCATTCTTCCACCTCCGCAATATTGCCAAATTATAGTCTCCCCTGTCCCGCACTGCCGCTGAAACCCTAATACATATATTCATTTCTGCCCGTCTTGACTATTGCAATTCTCTCCTTTCTGGCATTAACTCTTCATCTCTCCATAAACTACAACTAGTTAAAAATTCAGCTGCAAGACTTCTCACACACACCAAATCCTGGCAGCACATCACTCCCATCCTACAAGAACTCCACTGGCTCCCAATCTCTAAACACCCTATCTCTCAGACCTTATTCCCCAATACCATTCCTCCAGGTCACTCCGCTCTGCCACTGCTGGCCTCCTTATTGTCCCTCGATCCAAGCCGCGGAGCTTTGGAGACAGGGCTTTTTCACAGGCTGCTCCAAGACTTTGGAATGACCTTCCACAATTCATCCGTGACTCTAAATCTGTTGCCATCTTCATCCACCACCTCAAGTCTCATCTGTTCAAACAAGCCTATCCCTTGCCCCTGCCCTATGTTGTTTGACCCACCCCTCCTTTTTGTTTTTGTTTTGTTAGCTACCGTTTGTCTCATTGCTCTATCTGTAGTTGTTTGTTATGTATGTATTGTAAAGCATCTTTGGGTCTTTGAAAAGCACTATATAAATGTTATGTATTATTATTATTACTATTCAGTGCTTGGTTTCTCATTTGAACAGAAATTGTTTTTAACTGTGTGGATCATTTAAATACCTTGAATTGACAGGTGGATTTCGCTTGCCACCCTCTGACATTTGTCATTTGTTTTTCTGGTGAGCAAGTGTTTTGAAACACTATCTATTATTGCAGTTAAATTATGGATATTTTCTAATATGCAAAAATCCTACATAATGCCTTTTTAACTGTCCACTATGAAAGTTTGCTTACCCTGATGGGGGATTGTTGCTAAAGTTATTTCTGCTTGGGTTATGCTTCCGCTGCCCTCGACTGCCCCACTTCCTGTCACCAACTGCACCCAGGTATTAATGAAGAGGTGGGTCATATCCATGCACAGGTTGAGTGCTGAACATGGCAATATCCCTGCACCATTTGATTTGCTGGCATGGGGAGTGGTGGATTGTCGAACCACCCCTTGTATGAAATGGGAATAATATATAAGCACCCACCTAATCACCTAATCATGCCTGAACGCTCAATTCGACATTATGTCCAAATGGCCTGTTCATTACACGACTTGTTGCTGTTTCAATGTTCTATCCTACTGTCCCCACTCAGCATTCCACAGTAGTGTTTACAAATGATACTTTGTATAAGTTATAATTTGTAGATTGAATTGACCTCATTCACATTATTTCCTGTTATTGTTCTGTCAGAGCCATAGGATGGTAGACCATAGGATGGTAGAGCACTTGCAGGTGGTTTGGCTGTGTAATCAGTGCTGCTGACTGAGTAATCCTCTCATTATCAAAGCACATTGCTTGGTTCCTGTAATGGTCTGTGTACATGGGTGAAAAGATTCATACTTAGCTAACCTTAGCCAGCTGGTGTATGGTGATGTCAGATTATTCGCATTGCTCAAGGGAGCCCATCGGTGGACATACAACGCAGGAAACTGCTTATATAGCGGATATCAACAGTTTACACATCCCTATTGAAAATGCAGCCTCTCTTCATGTAAAGGCTAAAGTTATGCAATCACCAGACTAATCTTTCTTGGTGATGACCTGAGAAGTGTAATTTGCAAACTTATGATAGCAACACACACATCCAAAATTTGTTTCCCAACAGTGCTCGTCTTCAGTCAGGTTCTAAATGAATGCCCATTAGAAATACATCTGTATCACGTCGTAGTTGTGTCATTAAAAAAAACTAAAACACCTAAACACCTATGAAACACAGGATGGAGGATCACCGTTTTTCAGTCGTTTCATCTTGGTCTATTGGGTTACACAGAAGAGGAGGCGGGGACCCCAGGGTAGTGAGTGTACTGGATATAATCTTCACTGAAATTGTGCATTGTTGGAGGTACAGTTGTTGGTATAGATTGAGCAGAGGGGTGACAGCATGCATATTTGAGGAAGTTGTAGCTGTAAACAAGTTGGAAGAGTTTGTGTTGTTGTTGTGGTTGGTGTTGAACATAGTGCTAAAACAGTATCAGCCCTCAGTATCCTTGAGTACGTATTTAGGTTGTTGAGGTGATTATTAGTGAAATCTGTAAAAAAAACATTTATTAGAGTCAGGGCTGCAGCAAAAGGGTGGGTTTGGTTTGTACTGCGGAGGAGATTGGGGCACTTAACTTTTTACAATGTATCTCAGTTCCATCGGATGAGGCGTAATCGGGTCTTCCCAGACCATCACAATGGTTCCTTGTTTCTGTCAGTCCCTACCCATGGACCGGTGATGATGATTACCGTCCTATAAACAACACAGGTCTTCACAACACAGCTGGGTCTACATGAACAAAGCTAGCCAGTCAACCCTCATCAGGTGGGTATGATTATATACCCGCCTGATAAGCCCACAAACATTCTTCCAAGCTCCATTTTTTCTGTTAAGGTCCCTGTTGGCCCCCCAGTTAAATTAGACAATTCAGAAAAAAATCCAAAACAGCCAGTATTAAATTCTCCTCCATTGCGTGCACTGGATTATATCGATCTTGTCAATACATTACTGTTAGATTGGCCGACAAGATGAATTCAGTTCATTGGTTAACAAAAGCGGCAGCCCCTCGAGTTCAACAAAGTTAATCTTTTGTTCGCCTCAACCCACGAGCCAGCATGAACAGGAAGCGGCACCGCTCAGCGGGTAGAGCACCACATACAGCTTGCATTTTGCCCACTGTCCTACTGACATTGAAAGTCTATGAGACCTTCACTGCGTCCGTGGCCAGTCTGAATGTACACTATCATTCAAAATTTTGGGGTCACTCAGAAACGTCATTGTTAGTGTACGTTTACTGGCTGTGCAGTTTAAGTTGCAGTCTGAATGCAGGTATGAGTTGGATTATCCCCAGGAGGTGCGGGTGGCAGCACCCACACCTTTTTTTATCATGTCTTTGTAGGGTGTTTTACTAGTTGCTTGCATCTAGGAAGATCTTTAAGGCTTAAAATGGTCTATGACCTCTAAAATGGTCCATGCAAAATTGGGGTGTTTGGTTTCTACCTCAGTTATCTGATCAGCCTGTATCTGTTGGGCTGTGGACATAGCAACTGACTAGAATTAGGGGAGGTGAATAGTAAGGTTTGCAGTGAATTCAAATAGATTCCAGAAGAGCAAAAATTGAGACATTATAGTGATGTCCCAGCACTAATCTTGACTGACATAAACACACTCGGCCACCTTCAGAACTTTTGTAAAGTTCCGTGTTACCATAAGCTCATTACAGCTGAAAGCTGGTTTGTTCCAGTGCAGTGTCAGGAATGGAATTAGGTAGTTAGAGTTTTTCCAATGTCAGAAGCCCAGGACGGCAGATATATTTGGTAGTTCCTGGTCACCAAAAGGGAACATTATGTCCCATTATGGACTTACAGGCCCTCAAAGGTGACAGGGACCGGGGTTGTGGAACCAAGTGCGGACACAGAGGCAGGGAGGGGAGGCCGTGCAAAAACGTTCGTAGCAGGAATGGGCAGTCTCGTGGTCGCTAGGCAGGCAGAGGTCAGACAATGAATCGGGATCCTTGAGGCACCGAGGAATAGGCTGGTTCGAGGTCGGGGACAGGCAAAGGTCATAACGGGGATCCACAGGGCAGAAGCACAGGGGGCAGGCAGGCTCGGGGTCAGGGACAGAAGGGGTTCGGTAACTGGGAAGGCAGAGCAGAGAACGGGTAACAGGAGACAGGTGATACAGGAGTAAACGCTGAAAACGCATGAAAAGACAATACGATCTGGCAGCGGGCGAACAGAAAACACAGACATAAATAGACAGGAGGCAACGGGAACATAGGAGACACCTGGTGGGAGGGAGGAGACAACAGCGAGACAGGTGAAACCAATCAGGGCGTGACAGCACCCCCCCTCCGACAGCTGCCGCCTGGCGGTCGACCCGGGCGCATGCCTGGCAGACCGGGGCACCGCCGATGGAAGTCGGCGATGAGGGCCGGGTCCAGGATGTTCTTGGCAGAGACAAGCTGAAGAGGATGACGGCCGCATGATCCCGGCCCAAAGCGCAGAGGCAACGTATTCCTCCATGGCCTTGGTCTCAGGTCCAGACAAAGAGTAAAGGCGTCCTCTGGGGGGCGACATGCCTGGGTGGAGTTCAATGGCACAGTCATAAGGCCTGTGCGGGGGCAGAGAAGTGGCACGGGCTTTGCTGAAAACCGCCTTTAGCCCCATGTATTCCGCAGGAACCAACGTTAGATCGATGGCTTCCTCTGGTCCAGAGGAGCACGATGACATTGGTGGCAGGGCGACTTGTAGGCAGTGAGCATGGCAGAACGGACTCCAGCCTGCGATGGAACCGGTGGACCAGTCGATGAGTGGGTTGTGCTGACAGAGCCATGAGTGGCTCAGTACAACGGGGACCTGTGGCGAGCTCAAAGGCAGGACTTGGATCATCTCCTGGTGATTTCCGGAAATGAGCATGGACACCAGCTCGGAGATATGGGTGGCGCGTCCGATGGGATGCCCGTCCAGGGCTGTGGCTTCGATGGGAACGTGGAGAGGGCAAGATGAGACGTTCAACTGAAGCAGGAGGGCGGAATCGATGAAACATTCGTCGGCCCCGGAATCAATGAGGACTTGGACAGGCAGAGAAAGTGGTCCCACCATGATAGTGGCATGGAGCAGGCGCCAGGCTGTGGGTGTCCAGGGAGTAGCTATGTGGCTCACCGACAGTCTCATGGCTATTGGTGAGCCTGGTCTTTTACTGGGCAGTTTGCCACAAAGTGGCAATACAGACAGCTGTGGGTGAGGAGCCTCTGTTGACGAACAGCAGGTGTCAGCCTTGCTCTACCCACCTGCATAGGTTCGGAATGGGAGTGTTCGGCAGCGGTCGAATAACTTCGGGGGGACTCAGGCGGCAGGCCGGCCTCGTGCTGTGTACGTCGTGGAGCCGGGTACTCAGTGCGAAGTGAAACGCCGGAGTGATGGCCTCTCTCCCGACGGCGTTCCTGTATCCTACTACCGATCCTGGTGGCAAGGAAGATGAGTGCGTTCACGTCTGTTGGTAGATCCCGAGCAGCGAGCTCGTCTTTGATGGTCTCCGACAAGCCTTGGAAGAACACGTCGAACAAGGCTTTGGGATTCCAGGCGCTATCGGCTGCCAGGGTGCGGAATTCAACAGCACAGTCAGCAACACTGCGGGGGACCCAGACGTAAATGGAATAAACCCCGAGCGGCTTCCCTGTCCGACACGGGGGAATCAAAAACCTGTTTTACCTCCGCTGAGTATGCCTCCAGGCTGCCTCACACCGGTGATTGCTGTTCCCAGATGGCAGTCGCCCAGGCCAAAGCCCTGCCCGTCATCAGAGTCATGAGGTAGGCGATTTTAGACCGTTCAGTGGGGAACGACGAGGGCTGTAGCTCGAATACCAGTGAGCACTGTGTCAGAAAAGACAAACAGGTCTTGGCCTCGCCTGAGAACCGTTCCGGTGCCAGTAGTCGGGGTTCTCGGAGAGGCGAAGCAGAAGCAGGGAACACAGCCGGCGTAGCCGGTGGAGGGGGTGGGGACTCCTGGCGTGGTGGAGTCTGGGCCAACCGCCCCAACTGCTCAGTGATAGCCTCGGTGGCTAGCCGCTGAGCCTCCCTCTGTCTCGCGAGTTCGTCCATGATGGAGCGTACGGCTTCTTCATGCCATCCCACGGCAGGCCCTTGCAGGACTATGGCGTTCTGCTTACGCTCCACGTCCACTGGGTCCGTCATGGCCAGATCGTTCGGACAGGGACCGGGGTTGTGGAACCAAGTGCGGACACAGAGGCAGGGAAGGGAGGCCGTGCAAAGACGTTCGTAGCAGGAATGGGCAATCTCGTGGTCGGTAGGCAGGCAGAGGTCAGACAATGAATCGGGATTCTTGAGGCACCGAGGAATAGGCTGGTTCGAGGTCGGGGACAGGCAAAGGTCGTAATGGGGATCCACAGGGCAGAAGCACAGGGGGCAGGCTGGTTCGGGGTCAGGGACCGAAGGAGTTCGGTAACTTGGAAGGCAGAGCAGAGAACGGGTAACAGGAGACAGGTGATACGGGAGTAAAACGCTGGAAACGCATGAAAAGACAATACGATCTGGCAGCGGGCGAACAGAAAACACAGACATAAATAGACAGGCGGCAACGTGAACATAGGAGACACCTGGTGGGAGGGAGGAGACAACAGCGAGACAAGTGAAACCAATCAGGGCGTGACAAAAGGATATCTCCGATTCTACAAATTCAGAATGCTCACAGTCCAGCATTACAGTCAGAACACCATGCCCAGTGAGATGAAGGCTACACCCCTGGGTGGTCTCCCAGATATAGGAACTACTTGTAAGGGCAAATGTATAGTTTAACTATCTCAAGAAATAGTGCATTGCCTTTTGGAGAATCTTGTGGTTCCCCATTGGTCCAAGAAACCATGGTTTACAGATATAATTTGCCTGCTAAGTGGGAATTTGTGGCAGCTGCTATTGGACCAGGACTTGCTGTCTCAGGTGCACAAGCTTTGCCATCCATGGCCAGAATATTGGAACCTATTGGCGTGGCCAAGCAGTGATTATATAACCTTGAAGGTGGGTCTTTCAACAGGCTCAAGCCCTCTTTGGTCTTGAAAGGATTGAATGTAGATCAGACGTGGACTTGTTAAGTGTGTGTACCCCATAGTGTGTCTTGCCTCATTCCCTTCGTCAGGGAACTGTTATTGTACATTTTCTCAATAAGGGAATATATGTAAGAAAACAAGGTAAGACACCTTTTTGTTTGATTTTTTTATTCACTGAACAATTATTCAATCATGCCTGTAAAGGTTGACTTAGCAAAAAGAATTAGATGCAAAAAGTTTACAGCAAATTGAGTCAATTTCAATTAGGAACTAGGAACAACTAGGAACCGCAATGTGAGACTTATACTGGGTACACTGAGCATTGAGATGGGCTTGTTGCCCTATGCACATTCAGGTAAAAGCTTTATACCAGAGACAACCTCCATGCCCAAGAAGTGATGGTGAGTTCATACAATACAGCTACCGCGTGTATTAGCTGAAACCTCTAGTTCAAAAGCCTTGCTAGAATACCAGCGTAGTACGCTTGCTGAATTATCTAGCAAAGTTAAAAGAAGTTTGATAATTTAGGAAGCTACACGTTTAATGCCATTATTTACCTGTCCTCATACACAGGTAGCTAGCTACATTTATTGTAAAACAAATTTATTGTAAAATATATTTGACTTGAATCTGGTAAATGTACCAGTAAATTTTCTTTATAATGTAAATCCTCCCACATCTTAAGCGTGAGATCCTAAGCTCTCCCTAAATGCATTTAACCCTGCCTCAGATAGAATACCTATATATTTAACACTCATGTCAACATACTGGTTCAATGTTGAATATGTTTGTTTTAAAGAAATTATTTTGCAATGTAACATTATCTTTTCTGTCTCTCTCTCACAGATGGGTGAAGTGTGGCAGTTTTATGAAGACATAAAGGGGACACAAAGGGGAGTGCAGCACAACTAATTGTTGAGGTTTGATAGCCTACCATAAAAATATATCTGTAAAACAAAAGAACACTGCATTTATCCAGAAACTACCAATTATTCATGAATTATTCCTTACCCCTCACTCTGTCCCAGTTGAAAGGTTAAGAATAAATACTTTGTAACTATCTATTTGGTGTATGTCATTTTTAACATACAGATATTCATGTCACTAGGAACAAACAATTCCAATCTTGTCCAGAGTGTAAAATTCACTGTTGATAGTAAAATCAAATGTACACAGCCAATCAAGTTGTCAAACTACTTGCTCTGATTTAACATTTTCTGAATTTTACCCTGTCATTTAGAGCTTAAATCCATCTAATTGATATTATTTACATTATTCAAATGACGAGCAATATTTTAATTGATACAAAATAATTTTAAAAAAATGAGCTCTGCTACAGTTGTGCTTATCCTGGTTTTTACTATTGTGTAAGCAAGTGTTCAATGTAATGAGCCACCTATACCAGAGAACCAAGTTTACATACTCACCTAGTAGAACAAACGATATTGTCAAAAGAAGGTACTTTGTATGTCACCATTTGAATCATAATGTTTTTTTATCATAAAACAAAATAATTTAAAGTGTTTGTTTTAGAGCGAAGTGTTGTATTTCGCTCCTCTCAATATCTTTATGGTCCTGCTCCTGACAGCATTGTTCTGCTGAGTGTACCTTTAAGAATCGCCAAGTGAAACATCAAGCTGACTGGAAATTCTGCCTTCCGAGACCTAAATCATGAATAGACCATCCCTTCTTTGATCCGGAACTGTTCTTGATTGCTGCCAAATGCAGAGTAGAGCCAGCAAGGTGTTGTATAATCAACATTTTGTGATTATAGACAATCACAGAAAGTTTCCTTTTGGCCGGTCACTGTGCATGACACTTTGAGTTTCATCCAGTCACTCCCAAAGTTTGCCCAGCAGACATTAGTCTAATGGAATTAGCTAATTAACACGAAGTGCGGGTACGCAACATGCCTCTCAAAGACACCCCATTAACCTTATGAAAACCTGTGCACCACCTATTTCACTTATAGGACAGGGGCTGTGACTTCCTTATAGCCTCCATGATCCCATGCAAAAGGCACTGCTTACAGAGTAACTTACCCTGCAGAAGACAAATTACAAATGATTACTAACCAAAACTAGTAAACCTTGGAAAGCTGTGGTAAACTTTAAACAAAGATGATGTAAATCTTAGAATGCTGTAACTGGTCAAGAATAGAACTGCTCATGTAGCCCACGGTAAGCAGAGTGCTATTGGCAACAATATGCGAAAAATCTCATGATTAATGGTGGAAAGAGAGATTAAATACATTCGATTCTTGGTTTTGTACAGAATATTATTGTGTTAAAAATGCCAAACTGGGCTCCAAAATTGTTGCTCTGCTAAAGACACTGCCTCACAGTACAGCTGTGAAGTTGGTCACGGCAGGCAGACAGTGCCCAGGGATTTCACATGGGTTTGGTTAATTGGATCAGTACCTTCTGGGATAGGTGGGACACATGTAGGACTGTCTTGTCAAGCTCTGAAAAAAAAAAAAAGTTCTAGGTGAGGCACCTGCAACCTTAACCCTGGTTGTTGGCCGGTGAATATATTCTCCATGCACGTATGTATTCGCAAATTGCGTCTAGTTGGACGAGCATAAAAGAAGTAAAACGGTTTGGTAATATGTGCAATGGACATCTTGATCTTTGACTTTCCTGAGTTACTGCGAGGAGGCAAGGCATTAGTGCTCTCACAGACACTCACCAGAGATGTCACAGAAATCCTTGTGTGAACAACATTATACATTGCAGAGTAAGCAGAGAACTCCACATGTAAGTTCCAGTGCTGCACATGCTTAAACTACATTGAGCATTCACAGCCAAGCTTGGGAGCGTAATTTACACTTGAGAGCTTGCAGGTCTGACATTGAATGCTGAAAATGATTCTTGTACTCATTTATTTAATTACAGTTTTGAGATCAATAAAGCCAATAGGCCAAATAAAAGGAGGAACTTACATTGCACAAATGTTATTGTAGCACTGACGCATCCAGACTGTTTTCCCCACAACTGTTTTAAATGAATTAGCAAAGGGTCTTATAGCTGCTTCCTGCTATTTATTTGTTCTGTCTGTTTACAAATTCTCAAGGACAAGTCTGATGTGGTCAGAGATCATGAAGCAAGTGAAAGTCACAGGCAAAACTAGCTCACATGATTGGGGCTTAACAAATGATTTAGTTTATCTTACAAGAAAGTTTCACTGCTAAAACATGTAGCGTTCAGTCACCTTCTTAAATGCAACGAGCAGGGGTAGAGTCATGTTGGGATGAGTAAATGTGGATGAAGTTGACTACAGAAGGTGAGCATGTTGCATATCTGGAATGCAAATCCAGCTTTTCATTATTTAAAATTAAATTAGTTAATATAATGTAGCCCCATGTGGTTATATAAACATGTCCGCACACATGCAAATATGCACTCACCTGCCCACACAAAAAGCAACACAGAAGTGTATCCCGTTCAAACAGTCTCTCTCTCTGTCTCACTCTCTCTCTTAAAAGATGATTGACCTCTCACCTCTAACTCGCAGGTATATCCGTACATTATACCTGGGTATCCAGTCCCACCGTATGAAGGAGCATAAGGAGGCCCAGAGGAGGTTCTACTGGGCCATGATGTTTGAGTATGCAGACGTTAACATGCTGAGGCTACTAGAGACCTTCCTGGAGTCAGCTCCTCAACTAGTACTACAGCTTTGCATCATGATACAGAAAAACCGTGCTGAGACTCTACAGTGTACGTACTCATTCACGCAGTCACACGTCAGCTGGTTTTATCAAGATGAGAATCAATCCACCTCTCTCTCTTCCTAGGTATATCAAGTCTAGGCTCTCTGCTGTCTCTATCCTGGGTGCTGGCATCATATCACAAGCTTCTGCGTGACTCCAGGGATGACCAGCGCAGTCTGAGTTACCGCGGTGCCCTCCTTCATCTACTCTGGCGCCTCCTGACCATCTCCTCTCGCGTTCTCTCTCTCGCCCTCTTCGCCTCCCTTTTTCACCTCTACTTCGGCATCTTTGTGGTGCTCCACTGGTGTGGCATGGCTCTGTGGGTGGTCCACGGAGGAACGGATTTTTGCATGTCTCGCTGGGAGGAGGTGCTGTTCAACATGGTGGTTGGCATCGTCTACATCTTCTGTTGGTTCAACGTCAAGGAAGGACGCACCAGGGGACGCATGGTGGCTTACTACTCTGTGGTACTGGCTGAGAATTCACTGCTCACCGGACTATGGTTTGTAGACGGACATGGTTTGTTGGCATACACATTCATGTGTCGTACCTCCTAATAAGATCTATCTGACCTGGCAATGCAGAAGCGAATGTGCATGCGGGCGTATCGTAATGGTGTGTGTTTTACAGGTATGTGTATCGTGACCGTGCAGAAACGGACAGCTACGCGGTGCCGGCACTCTGTGGCGTCTACCTGTCCTTTGCGGGGGGAGTGCTCGTCATGCTTCTATACTACAGCCTTCTTCACCCCTCGCACACACAAGCCTCCCCGGCCTCGAGCTGCTGTGACGAGTTGCTTTGGGGTAGCCCCCTGCCTCCATCTGCTCCCCCAACCGCAGCTCACCCGGCAGCCCCGTCCCACAGTGATGAGATCATCGCAGACAGTTGTCTGCCGGTGTTCCAGGTGCGTTCAGAGCCCCCCGCCTCACAGCGTTTCGAGGGTCCACTGATTAAGATTGACATGCCCAGGAAACGATACCCAGCCTGGGACGCTCACTATGTGGACAGAAGGCTCCGAAGGACCATCAACCTACTGCAGTACCTGACCCCTGCAGCCGCAGGCATACGATACAGGGACGGACCTCTGCTCTACGAACTGCTGCAGTACGAGTCTTCACTCTGACACACATATTTACATCTAAACACGTAGCCGATGGAAAATGTCTACCTAGTCAGCGGTGCATGCTAGTTGCATTCAATTTGTGACATCACCCACTCTGGGATCTAGAAATAGTTGTTTCCCCTTCCTTTTGCTCTGCAAGATTGCAACTTTTGTGGAGTGACAGGAAATAATATTCACTGGTCCCTGCGATTGCTCAGGTTAGGGCAAGGAGAGGGACGATAGCAACACTGTTATATTGGTGCTGTGACATGGATCACTCTGTTGGGCTCTGCCCCATTGCTTATGTTGCTGTGGAGATTGAAGTAAAAGGAGATTAAGTGTAGCGTCTGATAAATGGCTGGCTACTTAGCGGTATATATGTATCACCAGTAGCGTTTAATTGGTGACATTTCCTGTTCTGAGACCTAGAAGTGCTGTATTTGTTAACCTTACTCTGCGTGATCCCCATCTTTTGTGGAGTGACTGTTAATAATGTCTTGCAAATGATGGTTGTGATTGTGTTCAGAGGGTACCAGGTATGAGCCCAGGAAGCTACACTGTTACACACAGAAATAGTGCAGTATGAAATATGTAAGCTACAGCAGTGTGAATTCTTTCTCTGTGTTTCTCTTCATCTGTTTTTCCTCACTCAGCTGAAAAGACTGGAGAGTAAGGAAAGACTGCATGTCATTATTATTGGGTCTACATGAATAATAATAATAAAAGATTATATGAAACTTGGAAAAATGAATTTAATATAAACAGCTCCCTGAAAGCAGTCTGCTATGTGAGTTCATATTCATTTTAGTTTGCTGAAAGGTTCTGTCTTCATTCTTTAGGTTGGCTAACTGGAAGTATATTTTCTTTGGTTGGTAACTGGGAGTATATTGTCGTTTGTGTTACTAACTGGGAGTACATTCTCTTTAGGTTGGGTAACTGGATTATATTCCCTTTAGGTTGATAGCTGGGAGTATATTGTCTTTAGTGTTACTAACTGGGAATACATTCTCTTTTAGGTTGGCTAAATGAGATTATATTCCCTTTAGGTAGGTAAATGGGAGTATATTGTCTTTAGGTTGGTAACTGGGAGTATATTGTCTTAGCTTAGTGGCTATATATTCACTTTAGCTACCCGGGTGTGTATATTTCTATGTACAGAAATGTGTGTACTATGTGTGTTGTGACTGAGCTGTGAGTCTGGTAGTCTGTTATTTTGCTTGTTTGTCAAATTAGGAAGACACATTACAGAATGTTAAGATAGAAATGTATTGTGTAAAACAGATATGATTGTCATGTAGATTACCGACATGCCATGCTCTTTCAGATGATCTCATATCTGAGGTTGTCGTAGTAATATAGACATTTACCTGAATACACCTGACTAACCTTTCAACAACCAATACTAAGCCTTCCACCGATCAACTTCAAATGGTGCAAATATATATAAATATATATATGAAGATAATTTGTTAACTAACATTCTATTAGGTGCAAATGTATATTAACATACTGTCGTGGCCAAAAGTATTGATGTCCTCACACTTTCTTTAAATAACTAAATTCTGTCTAAAACATAATTTGAGTATTTGGTCTCAACAATTCTTTATTTAACTGTTAATGTTACATAACCTTTGTTTTTGATTCAGGAACTGATATTCATTTATATCAGAAAATAAACAAAAATGTAATTGAAAAAATTATTGACACAGACTCAGTATTTGGTAGCACAACCTTTGGCCCAACAAGCGCTTCCAATAGCCATGGATGAGCTTCCTGGACTTCCTGCACTGGCAGTTTGGCCCACTCTTCTTGTACAAAATGCTCCAGTTCTCCCAGATTTAATATGTGCCTCCTAACTGCTGTTCTCAATGGGATTTAGCTCTGGACTCATTCCTTGCCACATTCAGAAGTACAGTGTTTTGTCCTGATGTAATCTTCACTTCAACACTATTGACAAAGGTAACCTAATTTAATGAATGATACTGAAAGATTATACTTTGAAATAATGAATACATAAAATATCAACAAAAATGTATTTTCATAGAGCAGATAAATAATTAAGACCACCGCTTGCTTCAAAAGCTGTTTTGAAGTAACTTCATGTAGTAGTTTCTTACATGATCTGGCAGCTCATTTTGTCTCCTTTTTACAGTTCTGTTTTGACTGTGCCATGTGTGATGGCTTTGCATGCATGGCCCACTTCAAGTCCCGCCACTGTGTTTCAGTAGGATTGAGATCTGGGCTTTGACTCCTCCAATACATAACCCTCCATTTCCTTTTTAGCCATTCTGTTCTAGCTTTGCTTGGGTGTTTTGGATTATTACCCTGTTGCAAGACCCATGTTCCATGACTTAGTTACCCGGGCTTTGTACCCATACTCATGAGCATCAATAACTTTTCTTTTGAGGACCTTGGATAGATCGTTTGATCTGGTATGATATGTTATCAAACACCCATATAGTTAAGAACAAACCAAGTTTCTAATTATTAAACGCTGGATCTTCCCAAGTCAGTCTCTAATGATTTTAAAATAATTAGCACCTGTTGTGGTGCACCTGATTCTAATTTTAGACATTTAATGTGATGGTGAATGTAGGGCATTATTAACTTTTTCTGGAAATGTAATTTATTTTAATTGCAGAAATGCTTTCAAAGTTCTTTTTCATGTGATTTGTTGTATTGGGGTACCTTTATCAATGAATGTGGTTAGAATTTAGCTCAAATATTAATGTGTCCAAATATTTAAATATAAATGTCACTTTTCAGGGGGGTAGTTACTTCATATGACTGTATGTGGACCAAAAGAATTTGGAATTGCAAGCGTTTTCTACAATAAATTATTCTAGAAAATTATTATTTTAATGAAGTGCAAGAGTGCCAATACTTTTGGCCATGACTGTATATTAACTTATTTGTTGACAAATATATTTGGTGCTTCATATGGTGCAAATATATATTTGAACTTCATTTAAAGCAATAACACACTTGAGGTTATGCATTTTGAGTCAAAAGTTAACTCAGCATTCTACATATAACCTCAAACCTCTCTTTCTGTTCTGCGTCAAAAGTAACAGAAAGAAAAAGTTTCTCAGTTTTGTGGGCAAAATTTGACATGCTATAAGTTCAGAGATGAGGCTGTATTGCTACCGTACATATTCACATCAGAATCTAGTTTTATAAATAAAATACAAAATAAAAAAGGTCACTTAATGAGTCATTCTTACTGGTGGTCAAGACATCAGTCTCTCAGGCTGAGCTGCAGTCAACTCTGATAAGCACATAAATATAAATATTTTTAAGGTTTTTGTTGCCCTTATCTCTATTGGTTCTAGCTACGTACTGCTGATTTATTTTCTTCTGACATTTAGAATGTCCAAACTGACTGAGAATAATGAAGATTGTGTTTGGTAGGACTGTGATGTTGTCCTGGGTTTGCTGTTTATGGGTTTTGTTTGGCTGGCTAATTTCATTGATCTTGCTTGTTGACATAATCCCTCTGATGCTAATGTTAGGAGATTGTCACATTAAACTTGATGTTTGATGTAGTAAAAGTTATTACTGTTATATTACCTCCTGAAAAGACTATTAACCTGTGACAATTCATACATGACAGATACTTTTTAATATCTGCATTGATATTGGTAATAAGAGATCAGTAAACAAATCATTAAATCTGAACAACATACTAGTAACCCGAGTCATCTATTTTTATTTCTTTCAGTTTAATATGTTATGTTGTGACTGAATTGAAGAATATATACAAATTATCAATTTTACAAAACATGTTTTTTCCCCTACCGGTTGTTTTCTCAGGGATCATATAAAAAGCAGGATCTGCTTAAATAAAACTAGCCAGCCTCAGTGAGCTTAACATTCCAGCTCAGGCTTCACCGACTACACTAGACTGCAGATATTGCTTGTCCACCTGCCAATAACTCTAGCAAGCTTTGAAATGTGTGTGCATGTTGTACAGTAAGTTAAACGCTAAGCCCTTAATTGAGAAAATACTGAAATATATGGGCGATTCAGTGCTAAATTATATGTTTTGGCAAAACCAACATGAAAGTCAGCTGCCTATAGTGTAACATAGGCAAAACTGAAATACTTATTTCATTAGGATACCTGTATATTAATAATATGGTGTTTAAATGCAAAAGCATCATACATGTATGTGTATCAACTGCTTTTCCATAAGTAATATGTAACATAGGTAGGAGGAAATTTTCAAGGGTTGTGAAAAATAAAGAGACGATGAGGACAACATTCAGGATAACTTTATACTTGTGTAATTCAGTGACAGTATGAGCAGAAACACACAGAGAAACAGTTCTGGGGCCATCTGGAGGCACACATCCACAGAATGACATAGTAACAATAGAATTACAATACAGTAACCATAGTTAACAGCATAGTAACAATTCGGTAATCTTATCATGACTCAATTATTGTGGTATAGTAACAACAGATCTTTGACTTCTATCTACATTTCACAACTATAGATATTTAATCATGAAAGGCCAGAGACCAGATTTTTCAACCTTTAATATCTTTGTGAGGACTTACATGTATGCATAGACATGGATAAGGAGCACAATTCATTTTGAATCCTTGTGAGGACCTGAAACCCAGAAAACCCTAAGCTTAACCTAACTCTAACCCTAACCTCAATATCCTAAACGTTATGCCTAAATCTAAAAGTAACACCAATTCTAACACCATGCTCAACTGTACCTTTTCCATAAACCTAGTGATGGCCATACGAGACTTCATTACTGTTCTTCTATCAGCAGGATATTATGCTAGCAGCACTAACTGAGAATTTCTTCTTCAAATTAAAAGCCATCATTGAAATATAAGGCAGTATAGTTAGCAATCTAGTCAGTGCACTTTATGTTTAATGTCAGTTCCAACATTGTGTGTCTGTTCTTTTTTACAGACTAGATTGTTAACTATATTGCCTTGTAAATTTCAATGATGGCTTTTAATGTGATAAAGAAAATCTGAGTACTGCCAGCATAATATTCTGCTGCTAAAATAATGCTAATGAAGCCTCGTTTGGCCATCACTACCTAACCTAACCACGGAGCCAGAAATCACATTACTTCCAGTGGAGAACTGCCAAAAAAACTTCTGGGGAGTGATTTGTCAGATTCTAATAACATTGTGGAGACTTCAGACATCTCAAATGCATGTGAGATTTCAGACCCACTTTCTCATCTGACAGAAACGCGCGCACACGCACAGCCAACAGACAATCAGACCACTCAAAAAAGCAGTAAGTAACTTTAAGAACTTTCATTTTTTTTAAACTTGACCCTGAATCTTACAGCAGAGCAGGTCTCCTTTTAACTCAGCTGGAATCCATACAATGCATTAGCTGAACTTAGTGCACACACACATCTAAATATAATCAACTTTGCTAACAAACAATCAGCAGAAACAAAGCTTCAGTCAGTCAACATTATATTTAACAAACCCATTAACCTATGCAATGACATTACATCACTGCTATTCAAACAAGAAAGTTACTACTACAGAAATAAACTAAGGCAATATGGGAACCTCTTATGTACTTCTCTACCAGAATGTCTGTTTTTAGGATTGTCTGGCAAATATTTAACAGTTAATGTAGCATTTCTTCACACATAGTCTTAACATTTGTTATAGACTATGTGTGAAGAAATGCTACATAGTCTATAACAAATGTTATAGACTATTACATAGTCTATAACATTTGTTATAGACTATAAATGTTATATATATAGTCTATAACAAATGTTATATCATTATAAATGGTTTCTCTGTATAGACATATTCAAGTAACCCCAGGTTGTTTTATCACATCTATTCATAATTTATCTATTTATTTGAATATACCCTAAGAATGGTAGAAGTGAATGAGGAGTATGTATATCTAAAAATGTCTCTGTTTAGACTGAGTTGTATGGTGTCTAAAATGACATCACACCCTATTCAGTGCAAAATGTTTGGACAGTGTAGGCCCTGGATTTTTAAAACACCGACCATCAAAAATTTGTTTTAAACCCGTACACCTGTGCTTTATATTTAAAGGCCAAAGACTGTTTAAATAAGGATAGGTGAGCAACTACTGTTGTAACAATATCTTTCTGCATTTCATTTAATTAACTTGTTAGTGCAGAGGTCTGTACAAACGAGCCAACTGAAGCTGTTGGGGCGTGGTGGTGATTTGTCTTTAGTTGGTCTGGGAGCTGATTGCCCTAGTCCAGCAGAGGGTCGTCGTCATCATCATCCTGTAGCGACAGCCGTTGAAAGGGACGAGAAGACAACGGACGCCCGGGCCTCCACAACTTAAACAGACCTGAGAGAGAAAGACTATTTGTTCATACAGGCCTTTCAAAAGTCGAATTCAAGCACTTTTAAAGTACATTGTAAATGTTTTTCAGCACGTTGAAGCTTTGGTAAACTAAACCTTCACATTTAAAGCTTTTCTCCACTGAGCAATGCACACAAAATTATACTTTCAACATACTAGAATCAATGTTATTTTGCTATAAAACCCAAAATGGTGTTGCGATATGTTGTATACACTTGGTGTCATGATATGTATTACCTGGCTTAAGTAAATATACACTGCCTTAGGAAAGTATTCAGATCCCTTCACTTTCTACACAGTTTGTTGTGTTACAGACCTAAAACATAATTTATGATTACATAAATTTTTTTGCCAATAATCTACACATTCCCGTAAGGACAAAGCACAACACGTTTTGACATGTGCCAAATTATAAAAAAATGAAAAACAATTTCATGTATATAAATATTTAGACCCTTAGCAGTGACACATCAAATTCAAAACATAAAATTTATTTCTACTTTGAGGCAAATTTTATTCATTGGACTTGGTTTAGAAAGGCACATCGTCTGTATAAGGTCCTATACTTCACAGAGCATGTCAGAGCAAAAATCAAGCCAAGTAACTCTCCACTGACTTCCGAGATGGCTAAAGTAATGAAAAATGTATAAAACATTCCCAGGAACTTAGTGGGCTCCATCATTGTGAAATGAAAGAAGTTTGTAACCAACAAGACTACCTAGAGCTGGCTGTTTGGCCAAACTAAGTAACTCAGGGAGGTGACCAAGAACCTAATGGCCATTCAGCAGAGTTTCTCTGCAGAGATTTGAGAACCTGCCAGAAGGACAGCCATCTCTGTAGCACTCCATCAATCAGGCCTTTAGGGCAGAGTGGCTAGACGGTAGCCAGTTTTGAGGAAAATGACCTACTGCCTAAAGTATTTTTAGAGCATGAGGAAGAAGCTGGTATAGACATACCCAAGAAGACTCAAAGCTACAATTGGAGTCTAAGGAACTTCTACAAAGTACAGAATAAATCTGAATCATTCATATATATTTTATATATGAATATTTATATTTTATATATAACATATATAATATGAATATATATTTTATATATAACATATATATTATGTTAAATGTTCTAACTTTTTCTATTATGTTAAATGTATATATGTTAAATGTTCTAACTTTTTCTATTATGGGTTCTGAATGTAGATGATGGTAAATATTTATTTTAAACAATTATAAATAAAGTCCATAACACAAGTAAACGAAGTGAAAAGGTCTGAATATTGATCGACAGCATTGTGAATCAATCATGCAATCAAAGTCAGTAATCAGTACACAACTTTAGTTTCAATTAAATCTTTATACCTGCAAAACAAAAAAATGCTGAAATACGTCTCTTTAATGTACTGCCATTTATATTAAACGGGTAAATGTGAAAATGCAGTACATAATGTTTTAATACCTGGGTGCTGCTAATAATCTGCTTCATGTTACCCAGTATGATTAAGCGAACAAAGTGTCCACCAGTTTTGGTCAAGCATGCATAATTGACAACATTCACACTGCTGGAAAATCTTGGGCTAATATAAACTAATATCAGCCTGCAAAACAGTCGAGACTGATCAAAAAGCATCCGGGGTTAAAGCCCTGAAAGCCCAGGTCTTGTGTCATATCTGTGCATGTACAAATGCATACGCACGCACACATTACATCCGCTGTGATAACTGACAGAATAACATCAGATAGGCTAACTGCATCTGTGAATGTCTCAAGAAGTTATGGAAAATTCCATACAGCCAAACCATCAGCATGACTCGACAGCGCTATCCCATAATGAAGACTTGAAAATCTTCCTTGCAGATTTTGCAAGATGCTGTCCACTTACGGGGCGTTGTTTTTACTATACTTCATAATTATTGTCTACTAGCCATGCTATCATTACAAAAGCAGCCTCCTGCTATATTTCCTACATTAGGTGAGGATTCTGGTGCTGTCTGTCACTCCCTACATTCAGCAGGCTCACACTCACAGGTCACACGCACATTAAAACAAACTGACAGATCACATTCGTTTTACTGGCCATGTTTAAGGCAAAATTTTAATTTAATTTAATCCATTTGCCTTTTCATTTTGACATTATTTTTGATGTCTAAACACTTCCAATTTTCTATGATTTTAAGCACATGTATGAGACCTTTTTCTTTAACATTCCCTCTCTCTCTCTCAACTGATACAAAACATTTTCGCTTACAACATGATGATTACACCGTCCAGCATACTGACCAGTGAGTGTGGTGAGAACCAGCAGAACCCCCACCACCAGTCCCACCACTAGCGAGATGTCAACACAGCCCATCCCAGCCAGGAAGCAGCGTGCCTGGGAGAGCGATCCGTTGTTTGGTCCTGGTGGCAACCCCAACAGTTGACACATTATTGGGTAGATGTCAACACTCTGTAAGTGCGGGAGACGGTAACCAGGAACGAACCCCGGGCCTACTGCAATCAAGAAGGGGTGCATGCTGAGTAGATTGTTGTCATAGCCATGGTCTCCCACTGGAGGGTACATAAAGACCAGAGAGTTAGTTGTGTGTTCACATTTTACTACCTGTGGGGACTGAAAAATACATTATGGTTTAGGATTATGAGTTAAGGTTATGGTTAGGTTTCTGGAGTTATGGATCTGAGAAAGTTAGATAATGATGAAGACAACATTTTGAACGACAATAACTGTCGACACAAGCAAACGTATGTCTGAGTGTGTATGACAGCCTTACAACGTGGTAGCCCTCCCCTTTGTACGATAGTCCATCCCTCATCAGCTATTAATATGATTGGCGGGATCCTGTCATTGTTCTTGTAGTGCAGCCTATCAGGGATGTCCTTCTTTAAGTATGCAGTCATGTGGGCATGGCAACCACTCAGTAGGGAAAACACAGCTTTGGAGTCTGAAACACACACACACAAACACACTTACTGTGAGCGAAAGGTTTGTAACTGGTTGATGGAAGTGTGGGTTTGTTTGTTTGTGTGTGTGTGTGTGTGTGTGTGTGTGTACCTCCATTAGGTATGATAGCAGCAACAGGTGTTAGGTCAACTACTGTGTAGTTTTCGGGATGCAGACATTTGTCCAGTCTGATCAAACGATCAGTGGAACACTGAGCCATTCCATGGTCGCTGGTGACAATGATGTTGACATGCCCCCACAACCCTGCTCGCTTCAGCTCTGACATCAGCAGACCCACATTTTCATCTACCTGTTAACACACATACACACACACTGCTGTACAGTTTCAAATCACAGACTTGCAAACCTTTAATCCCTTTTCTTGAGTAGTACTTCAGCGCTGCAACATCCCAGTCACAGACCCCACGGCTATAAACGTGCAAGACATGGCAGCCCTTTCAGACACCCACAAACACTGAGACAATACCGCAACACCCTGTGCTAGACCCCCGGGCACTGTCAGTATGCCACAACCTGGATTCAAACACCTAAGTACAATGATGCGGTGTGTGCTGAAAGGCAGTGACTTTGAGCACAAACACAAACTTTTCAGTCACAAACACGCCATGCAAAATTGCACGTGTTCTTGCTAGTCAACGGGCTCCCATCTACTACACTTGAAATCAAAGCATGTCATGCGCTAAATAGGCTACACATAGTTGATAGCTTGGCAGGTTAAAGAGAAACAAAACAAAAACTGGTGACACTGCATATATCAAGCACGTGCACCTGAAAGCAGGTCAAATACGTTTAGTATCAAGCATGACATCATACCAGCGTATCTTGACCTGAAATGGTGCGGCTGCTACACAATGTGTGCAGGTTGGCAGAACTGAAATCAGCAAAATTTTATGCAATGTGTTACAAACCTCCTTAAGAGCCTGTCCTATGTGGGAGGTGTTATCTGGTCCATACATGTGACCAGTCTTGTCTGGCTCCTCCCAGTACAGAGCCGCAAATGACACTGGATCCTCCCCTTCACCCTGGTATAGAAAAAGGAATGAAGGCGTAACTTAAAAGTATTTTTCAGTAAAAAAAAATGGTTACGTCACTCCGCACTCAATTGCTCACAAGATGAAGAAAAGTCCAAGAGGGGTGAATACTTTCTAGAGCCAGTGTAATAATATGGAATGGCTGAGATGGAATGGCTGGAGATCCAACTTTTTCGGAACTGTAATTCCATCAAACCAAATATGCAGAACTTCCCAAAGTTTCTGCATTTGGGCGGATCATGTTAAACAGCAAGTGCCACTTGGGAAAATAAACAGACAGGCAATTTATCTACAGTTAACAGAATCTGCTCTAAAATGTGTTTACTATCACTCAGTTTAAAATGTATCCCAATTAACTAAAGCTGATGTAGCACAAATGGTTAATACATTGAATAATCCTGCAATGTTGACACTTTACAATTCACTATTTAATGCAGTGGGGTTTACTTCATAATTATTACAGTGGGGTTTTCATCTTACAGTAACTGTGCACTGTAAATGTACAGTGTCGGTCCCATCTTTCAGGAGCAGAAATAAAGGATCCCAGAAATGTGTCCCACGCACAAAACTATTTTTTCTCTCAAATGTTGTTCATATATTTGTTTACATACCTGTTAGTAAGCATTTCTCTTTTGCCAAGATAATCTACGTACCTTACAGGTATGAGAAGCTGAATAAATAGCATGATGGCATATGGTCAAACGTATGTGGACACCTGACCATTACATGGAGTTGGCCACTCCTTTCCAGCTATAACAGCTGGCACTCTTCTGGGAAAGTTTTCCACAAGATTTGAGTGTCTCTGTGGGAATTTGTGCCCATTCAGTCAAAACAGCATGTGAGGTCAAGCACTGATGTTGGACAAGAAGGCCTGGCTCTCAATCGCCGTACCCATTCATCCCAAAGGTGTTCAATGGGGTTGAGGTCACAGCTCTGTCAGGCCACTCGAGTTCCTCCACACCAACCTCGTCGAACCATGTTTTTATGGACCCTGCTTTGTGCACAGGGGCTCTGAAACACAGCCCCAGACTATTATCCCTCCTCCACCAAAATTTAAGTCCTATGCATTTCAGGAGGTAGCCTTCTCCTGGCATCCGCCACACCCAGATTCGTCCATCAGATTGCCAGAGTGAAGCGTGATTCATCACTCCAGAGAACACGTTTCCACTGCTCCAGAGTCCATGGGAGGCAGGCTTTACACCACTCCAGCCGACATGCCTTGCATATTGATGCAAGGCATGCGTACAGCTGGTCGGCAATGGAAAGCCATTTCGTGAAGTTCCTGACACACAGTTCTTGTGCTAATGTTGTTTGCAGAGGCAATTTGGAACTCTGTGGTGAGTGATGCAAAAGGTTTTAGGTGATTTTTACACTATGTGCTTCAGCACCCGGCGGCCCCACTCTGAGTTTGCATGGTCTACCATTTTGTGGCTGGGCTGTTGTTGCTCCTTGATGCTTCTACTTCACAATTACAGCACTTACAGTTAACCGGGGCAGATCCAGTAGGGCAGAAATTTCACCAGCTGCCTTGTGGCAAAGGTGGCATCCTATGACAGTGCCACGTTTTAAGTCACTGAGCTCTTCAGTACGACCCATTGTACTGCCAATGTTTGTTAACCTGAGGCATCCTCTGCGACAGCTGATGAAACTATGGGTTTGCACAACAGAAAAATGACTGCACAAACTGCCAGAAACCACCTCAGGGCACTTTACCTGGATACTCGTCATCCAAAACAGGGTCTGGACCTGTTTGGTGTCATAAACAACTTCAGTGGGCAAACAACCTTCAATGGAAGGTGTGCTCCTCCAGACCTGGCGGCATGGAGGGGTGTTGTGAGGCAATGCCCCCCCAGCGGCAATGCTTTGCCCCCCAAAAATAGATAGCTTCCCAATACTGTACTTAACAAATTACAGTTGGAAATGTAGCTCTCTTGCCTTCATCTGCAAATGCGATCGAAGACATGATTTATTAAATGATGTGATCACTAAGCTACAAAGAATGTGTAACTACTGCAATTACTAAATACATTCTAATTTGATTGACAGCTGTGTATTTTACTATTATATAGCCTCAGTAAGCCATGCATGCTAAAATTATTTTATTTCCATCCCTCTTGCTGAAGTTACTATTCTACATTGGTATGATAAATGTACCAGCCCATGGAAATCAAATGCCCATCCAACACGTTTGTTCTTGCACCAGGCCTGTGCTCTTCACAAAATAAATTCTAGTAACTGTATCAAAGCAGTTGGCAGACTCGAGTAGCCTGATCTCTACAAGTAGAACAGACTGTGTGTAAAGAATAAACACAGGGGAAAAATTTGGTCATTGGTGGCACTCATTCCACTATCTAAACAACTTGGTCTCAAGCATTCATGATTGACCCATGAAAAAAGGCACCTTGATGGAGACAATATTTTCTTCTTTATAAATTAAATCGCTGGGAGATTAAACATCCTGTGTAACTCCTAATTTTTATAGCCTACAGATTACTCTCCGTTAGTCAGCACCTCTCTTTTGTTAGAGTTAATGCCAGCTCATAACAATCGTTACATGACAGTTAGCTCATCCTTAAAATACCTGTCATATAAGTGCCGTATTATCAGTCAGCCATCAGCAACAACTGAGCAGAGGAACGCAACAAAATACTGCGGGGGCCAGAGGATAAAGCTTACGTACTCCAGTAAGCCAGTGGGTGACGTTGGCCAGGCGTTGACTAAACGGCACAGAGCGGTTATAGGGCAGGAAGTGAGTTGCTGTTCTGTTCCTGATTGCCACGTCTGACCCTGGCCACATGGCCACACCTGTCTTGTACCCAAAATCCAGTGCAGTGACCCAGATTGGGGAGGCTTCGTTCCACCAGAAGGAGTCAGTATCATTGAAGGTGGTGAAGTGCTTCTGGGTTGCGGGGTCATACATGCTGCTAGCTATGACACCATGAGACTCTGCATACAGACCTGTAACCTGGAGGGGCAATGGTCAGAGGTTAATTGGCTATAATTAATCTCAGACTAAATTCACATGCTACCCATTTAGTAGGCTTTCTGGGCATATAATTTTAAGAGCATGCATCCCCTCATTAACTTACAAGGGGTAAGAGATCTGAGGTAAATGGTTATTTATTACCAGGCTGTAATGGTTGGGGAAGGTCTTAGTGATAAAGACATTAGTCATCTGTTCCACCAAGACTCCCTGTGAGTACAGAAACTTTAGGTTGGGTAGAGGGAACCGTTGGAGGTAGTCGGCTCTGAAACCATCAAATGACACCAGCAGCACTGGAATTGGGGCTGCACTGTCTGCCTTGGATCCTACCCCATCGCTGCCATTTCCTGTCTGCACTGCTGAAGCAGCCAATAAGGAGAATGTGAAGAGGAAGTACAGCAGGACCAACATCCTAAGAAAAAGGTGAGAGAATTGTCACATTCACACTGACTATTCAGGAGGGAACACTAAGTAGACTCAGTTTTGCACTTGCAATAGAAACTCATTTTTCTCACTCTCATTGACTTTTACAAGTGATTTCTTCTCCTGTTTTCTGATTGGCGTCTAGTGACTACAGAAAAAAACAAGACGAAATGCTAAGCGCTAGACAGGAGCCATGAGTGGTCAACAAAACACAGTATGAGGTGAGTTAGAGTGCCAAGTGGTTGCAAGGCCTATAATTGTGTGCCACTGTCTTAACTTTTGATTGTCCAAATTAGGGCGTAGAGTAGACACCTTTAAAACATTATAAAGCATTCATATGAGATTTATAATATACATGCTGGTGCTTATTGTTTTAATTCTCAGAAAAATAATGTTCCCTCTCACTGGCATTTCATTCCTCGAGGCTCACTCCTCCACTCCTTCTGACTTGCATTTGAAAAAGTTTAAAATAAATTGAGCCAGGGAAAGTGAACAAAACATGCTCATATGAAATTAGACTGTCTCTCGTCTTCAGGCTAATTACCTTTACTGGGGTGGATGCAAAAAATACAATGGATTGCGTAGTTATTCACCCATCAAGGACTTTCACATTTTGTATTATTACATCTAAAACTAAGTGGATTTATTCCACTGATGAGCACAATCTATTATATAACGTTGATGTCAGAAAACAATATATTCTACTTTTTTTTATTAACTACAAATTGAAAACTGAAATGTCTTGATTGCATAAGTATTCACCCCCTTATCTATGAAATAAGCTGCTGTGCAGCCAATTTCGTTCTGAGGTCACATAATTAGTTGAATAGAGTCCAATAGAGTGTGAAATTAAAATGTCACATTATCTCAGATTAAATAAACTGGTTTCTAGAAGGCCTCATAGTATGGCAGAGGGCTAAACAAGCACACCATGAAGACCAAGGAGCTTTCAACACAAGTCTGATAAAAAGTTGAGGGAAAAAAAGTTTAGGAGTCAGAGTTGGGCTATGAAAAAATACATGCAAAACAGCAGAACAGTTGAAATCCATTATTAAAAAAAAGTGACAGAATGTGGCTGTAGATGAATGGCACCAAAATTACAATAGGGTTTGATTACATTATTATGGACTATATTGAATCATACAATTAGCAGGGTACCACCTATTGTTATAGGTCAAATATCTTTATATAAAATTAAGGGAAAATAGCATTTATCCTAAACTGGATGGTAATTACAATACTTCAAAGAAAAGTATGATTTCATAACATCAAGATGCATTAGGCTATAGAAACAATATGAACAAATACAGAATAAGGAGAAATCAATGGCAAAATTGGGGGACTATGTTTAAAAAGGCTATTTATTCCTATACTGTTCACATCATATGGATGTAAATACTCTCAAAGATGACAATCTTACTTCTACAAACATGAGCCAACAATGCCAATCTCTCTGAGAACCCCAGGCCCACAGCAAACCACAGTGGTGAACACATGGAATGGGGATGCAGTAAATATCTATGTCTGTCTATGTACAGACAGGTGACAAATTAAAGGAAAAACATGAATGAATGAGTGGAGGAACATAACCAATGCTTCCATTGGTGGAGGAGCATAACCAATATATCATGCACTGCATGATACAATTAAGCAATTAACATCCAATCATGCTCTGCGGCATGTATAAAAATGCTGAGCTGGGCCAGTTGACCTTGATTTTGGATCAAGTTGGCAAGAGGAAAGGACCTAAGTGACTCTGAAAGATGGATCATTATTAGGGCATGGATGGCAGGAGTTTCGGTCCCAAAAACTTCTCAACTGTTAGTATTTCAACAGTGACTAAATTTACATCTGCATTTAGATCGATGGGACATACATGGCCTGAATGCCCGTACAGTGTGGGGTCCAGAGGATCTGTTGTGCTGTAGAGGGCCTTTTCCTGGCATGGTTTGGGTCTACTTGTCCCTAGAGGGAAGGGCAGGGATTTTCGTGCATATAGAATTCAAATGTGGCCGCCTTCCCGAAAATCTCACACCGCCTCTGTGTATCAGCAAGGTAAAACATAATTTTGCGCTCATACGCTAAATAGCCTACCAGCGATATACTGCAGCGTATGTGAACATAGGAGGAAACTTTTTTCACATTGGCAGTGTTGCCAGATGGGTAGGTTTCCCCGAATTGGGCTTTTTTTAATGGGCTTGGGCGGATCGATTTACAGATAGGGTTGTATAGATGATATAGCGTTAACGTGGATTTCACGGTTACTGTCAATGATCTGGCAACCTTACATACAGGACCTTGCCGATCCTGACATCGAAGAGATGAGTAACGTCGGAAAAACAAGTGGAACCTAGTTTTCTTTTACACCCAAGCATGTCAAAACATTTAAATAAAACTAAATAACACCAAAACTACACCCAATCCACATAACATTTGTTAACGTTTCAGATGACGTCTAGTAGAATCACAGATTTTTTTCAATACAGTTTGCGAAACAGACAAAGATGACTGGTGAAAAGATAATCAGATTAGGGTATGTAGGCTACTGTCCCTAACAACATTTTATATGCAATATACAGTGTAGAAATATACAATTAACATATTTAAGTCAATACCAATATAAATGAACATTAAGATGCTGAATGAGCGCAAGCAGCATAGCCAAGTGGCCGACAGCTGAAGGAAGTCGAGAGGGGGAGATAAATGATGTGGCATCAAGGCAAGGATGGAGGAAAAAACAACGCAACAAGGCAGTAATATATAGGCCTACAGCCCTGATACATAGGCCTATATAAGTCAAATCAATAGGAACACAGTACAACAAGAAAAATAGTACAACAATGAAAACAGACAACAATAATATTGACTGTGATTAATGATAAAGCTTGATGAGTGATTTCATATTTTTTATGTGATTCCTAGATCTTCTATCAAACATAGTTTTGATGCTCAAAGGCAAAGTGTTTTCGGGTGGCTCAGACATAATGAAGAGGGAATTATATGCTCTGTATGCTAAAAGCATTGTGGAGCCAATGTGTTTTGGGGCTTAGGAAAATAGCCAAGCAGAAACTATAGGCTGGATGTACTTAAATCCAATGAAATATATACTAGTCCTGGACAGGCAGAGGAGAACAAAAAAAACACACAAGGGTAAAATCCTACATTTGTAAAAGAAACAATTTTTAAAAAATAGATCAAATATGTAACATGTTCATATGTAAAGAATAGATGTATTGTATGTTTTTTGGTTGCTATTGTATTAGGGAGGACATTGTAGTGTATATTAGCTTCTCAAGTGGACATGGACAACAGGGCAGATTTAACACTATAATAGTTTTCTTTTTCAAGTGGCCAGATATTATATAAAGTATATCACAGAGGGGCATCCGGTAGAGCGCCGGGTAGCATGGGTTGGGGTACCACCAATTACTAATTTTCAGCCAGGAAAAACCCCGGGGAAGGGTCACTGCAAATCAGGAGGGGGGTCACTGAATGGTTTGATAAGTATGAAAGCGTTGTTCATCCTATGCAATGGCCTTTGCAGTCAACGGATCTCAACCCAATTGAACACCTAGACAGCACTCCCACCATCTTCATCATCAAAACACTGACGGAATATCTTTTGGAAGAATGGTGTTCCATGACTCCAGCAGAGTTCCAGAGATTAGTAGAATGTATCCCAAGGCGAACTGAAGCTGTTCTGGCAGTTTGTGGTTGCCCAAAACCTTACCTTTAAAAAACCTTTTTTATTTAATTTGTCACCCATCTGTGTAAGAAGCATACTCACCACCTATTGTACATAGTTATGTAAACTTTTCACCACATTGTATCTAATTATGGTGTATAAAATGGACAGTAATGTAACGTAAACTTCGCAGTGTGCAGGCTATTACTCTATGTTGTCCAGCATTCCACTAACAGCACCATTCTATCAAGTAACATTTATCAGTTGTACAGTAGCAAATTTAGAATTATACATTAAATATTATACAAGCAGACTGAGAATGCTGCTATTATACTATAATGCACAAGCCCCCTCTAGAAACTGGGCTTTGATACAGTTACATAACCAGAAAGTTAGCTAACCAAGTCCTGGCGGTGGCTGGTATATGACTTAGGCTATATGATAAGAGATAGAGAGCAAACGGGCTAGATATTTACATACCACCCGAAAACAGAACAAACTCCGGACACAGAACTGATTACATCTATATCTGACCGTCGAAAGACTAGTCTTCCAATTAAAACGTTTGCTAGACCTATAGATGACGTAGAAAGTGTAAAACATGTACCGTAGTTAGACTGTCGGCTCAATGGTTGTGCAAAATCGTCATACGCACCTTGTTTGTCAAGAAATCCACTTAGCAACTGTGTATGTCACAGCTTTCTCGTTTGACTTTCGTTCTGTTAAAGTGCTGCTCACTCAGTGCATATTCTTCCAAAAGCAAACGTTTGGTTTTATATAGACTATTTATCACTTCCTTCTAGGTAAAATAGCATTTGTCGATTGAATTCATTATGATATGTTTTAAATTGGGCTACTTCCTCAAAATAGAATAACTCGCAAGCATCTCGTTCAACCAATCATTCTACACAACCGTGTACACCACGCTGTGAGGCGTAAACACCGAAACGCTTTCTTATTGGCCGAATGGGCGCAGGGCAAAAGGCTTGTTTATCAATGTAATGATCTTGAACAATAAAATATCTGTTAACACTTTCTGATCCACGCTTTTAAATTAAATAATTTATAATTGGTTTAAGTGTTTCCATTTGTCATTTTGTTTCCCTGTATAATGTTTCTTTTATAACGTTTAATGTCATTTGAAAAATAATACTTGAAATATTATTGTCACTTTTGTGTCGTTCTACGAAAATGGTGAATTGTGTTTAATTCACCATTTTCGTAGAACGACACAAAAGTTTCGTAGAACGACACAAAAGTGACAATAATATTTATCTGTTTAGTTCACTATGTTAACCAACAACAAAAATAACAACTTCCTGTTTGGGGGTGCATGAACAAAGAACATAATACTAGATATTGTAGTATCTATCCCCCCGCCCCCCATAACCCTGTTATACTTGTAATGCAAAGTAACGTATTGTAGTTTTTTATCAGACAACTTAAAAAATGTAAATATATACAAAATATTATGAATAGAGTTGCAACGAACGCACCCTCTCATTTCACAGATTCATCCGGATTCTCTAAATCTTTTAATGATATTATGTACAGTAAATTATGAGATCCCCAAATTCTTTGCAATTTTACGTTGAAAAATGTCATTCTTAAATTGTTGCATTTGCCCATGCAGTCTTTCACAGAGTGGTGAACCTCCCCATCTTTACTTCTGACAGACTCATCTTATCTGGGATGCTCTTTTTGGACCCAATCTTGTTACTGACCTGTTGCCAATTGATCTAATTCGTTGTGAGATGTTCCACCAGGTTCTTTTTTTGTATTACACAACTTTTCCAGTCTTTTGTTGTCCCTGTACCAGGTTTTTTGAAACGTGTTGCTGGCATCAAATTCAAAATGGGCATATTCATGGGCATACACATTTTCAAGGAACAATAAAAATTTTCATTTTAAACATTTGATATGTTGTCTTTGTACTATTTTCTATTGAATATAGGGTTTAAATTATTTGCACATCTTTGCATTCTGTTTTTATTTCCATTTTACACAGCTTCCAAACTTTTTTGGAAACAGGGTTGTACAATTAAATGTACTTTACGTATTTTATAAATGTATTCAACCAACATATGTCAATATGTTTCCATTTTATTTAAATATATTCCAATATATTATTTTTGTATGTGGGATAATGGACTGGTTGTCATTTCAGATCTAATTATGTTGATAAGGAAGGGAACCTGAGCCATCCGTACCTGTCCTCTTTTTTACTACATTACAATCCCATAGCACCTCTCCTTTTCCACCCTCTACCGGTTGACTTCTCTCCCCCTCACCTTCCTGAAACCTCATCCCCCTTTCTCTATAGCTATTTTTGACCGACACGCTCATTCTGACAGCTGAAGTACAAATCAAACCAGGGCATGCATGCACCCATACACACACAGACAGACACACACACACACAAAGTCACAGTCAGGACAGAAGCTCTGACACACAAAAACACAGCATACACAGGAGTTGCTGGCTACAACAGGACAGACGTGACAGGGCCAGCAGACAAAACACATCTGGCAGACGAAAACAGTCATACTTCTGCAGAGAATAACACACACCTGTTAGAGCACAGAAGATGACTGACCTGTCTGCAGCTGAAGAGGAGAAGGACCCTGATATTGAACTTTTTGTTAAGGTGGGGTGTGTGTATATATGTGTATGTAAGGCTCATAAGTTGTGTCTTACTTCAGTACAATTATCTACTGCATTGTGTTTGTCTGTCTTTATGTGTGTGCAAGTGGGTGTTTGTATTTGAGTATCTATGTGTATGTGTGTGTTGTTGATATTGTTGTTTCCTCCACAGGGCTGCAGTAACCCAACACGCCTGCTAGTGTTGCTCTCAACCCCCTTACTCTCCCCTCTCTCCCCTTCACCTTTCTCCCATACGTTTCCCTGTCTCTTACGGTGTTAGACAGATCAGATCTACTGAATTATTTCTGGTCATCTAAGCAGTGAAAGTAGGAGGTTAACTGGTTAAATGGTGAAGTCATGCAGTGGCTCTAGTGTGTGTGTTTTGTTGGGGTAAGGGGGGTGGGGCAGGGGACATTTGGACTACCTGACATCAACACTTTGTAGCTTGTAGGCTCATTCTCATGAGAATTGTTTCAACTCTTTCATATCTCCCTGCTATACAGGTCTAATGACGCAAGAGTAATAAGTATAGTTGTTGGTCATATATATTTGGTATCGATGTTCAGCTAGTTTTTGACAGAACAATTGTTAGTTTAGTACAGCAATAGTAGTGTGATAGTTATCATTGATGAGGTAGTTCTAGTGAGAGTTAATTCATACTTCCGAGATGCAGTAGTGTAGTAGTTATAGTTAATGAGTTAGTTCTAGGGGTAGTTTGTTGGGTACAGGAGGGACGTAGTAGTGTGATGGTTCTAGGGTTGTGTGTCCAGTGAGGTGTGTAATGGAAGATTGATATATTATTCATGTGTCTGGTTTCTTCTTACAGGATCTTCTTTCAGTCCGCATCATTGTGTGAGTGTGCATGTGTGCATTTGTGTGTGCATGGTGCCACATTGACAAGGCCTGATTGTAAAGAGCAGGGATTTTTAAGTAAAGTAACCTGAAGTTTATATAGAACTGTAGTCGTATGTTACGTTTTTTGAGATTCATGCATTTTGTGTACATCTTGAAAAGGGTTTAGCAATAGTATTGTTCAAGCTAAATTTCAATAAGTGTATTGTCACTGGTGTTTTTAATGTGTGTGGGTACGTTGTGTGTGTGTATGTGTGTGCGTGCGTGCGTGCATAAATGCGTGTGTAGGCAGGGAGCGATGGGGAGAGTATAGGGAACTGTCCGTTTTCTCAGCGTCTCTTTATGATCCTCTGGCTGAAAGGAGTCGTCTTCAACGTTACTACAGTCGACTTGAAGAGGTAACACACACATACACTAACACTCACTCTCTCATTCTGAGACATACAAAACTTAATGTGTTTGTTGTCCAATAGGAAACCGGCAGACCTGCACAACCTGGCTCCAGGTACACACCCTCCCTTTCTGACGTTCCAAGGAGAGGTGAAGACAGACATCAATAAGATAGAAGAATACCTAGAGGACATGCTGGCTCCACCTAGGTACACACACACATACAGTCAAGAATGTAAACAAAATTTCCCAACTTTTTAGCTTAGGGGTTAGGTTTAGGGTCAAACTTACAATTAGTGCCAGTGTTAGAATTTAGGTTGGATTAGGTTAAGGTTAGGTTTAGAGTTAAGGTTAGGAAATGTGGATTTTGTTGTTTTCTGTACCCAGGAGGATAGAAATACACAACTGTGTGTGTGTGTGTTAATGCTGGTGTTCTTCAGGTATCCTAAACTGGCAGCTAAAAATCGGGAATCTAATACAGCAGGAAATGACATCTTCGCCAAGTTCTCAGCATATATCAAAAACATCAGGCCAGAGAACCATGCAGGTACGGATGCACACAACCTGCTGATCTAGGAGTTTTGCCAGTGTTTGTGTGTGTGAAGTAATGTATGTGTGTTCTTGCAGTTCTAGAGAAAAGTCTCAACAAGGCATTAGCCAGGCTGGATAAGTTTCTTCTGTCCCCACTGCCAAATGAGATGCAGGAGGGAAGAGATGTAGCAGAGGTGGGGTCTGTAAGGAAGTATCTAGACGGAGACACATTAACACTGGCAGACTGCAACTTGCTGCCCAAACTACATGTTGTCAAGGTATCACTCTTATTCATATTTGACTTCAAACAGCCAGGAATTGATTCTCAACCGATCACAGAAGTATGCTCTATCAAGATACACTACCTTTCTTTCCCAAGTTGTTTTTGTTCAGATCAGTTTCAAGCTGTCTTTTCCAGGGTTTACTGTTGTGCCCTAAACTCTTAAAACCTCAGAGAACACACATCAGCCCATATATGCCATCCCGTTGAGCCCCCTATAGGTTTATAAGGATGAATGGATTGTGATTTTCTCCATGGTGTGTGTTCTGTCTCCAGGTGGTTGCTAAGCGATACCGTAACTATGAGATCCCTGCAGAGCTGCGCGGTGTATGGCGTTACCTTGGAAATGCCTACAGCCGGGATGAGTTCACCAACACCTGCGCTGCTGACGCAGAGATAGAATTAGCTTATCTGGATGTGGCCAAGAGGCTGTCGAATTGATGATTCATAGTGATGTTGAAGTGATGAACCCCCCACCCAATGTGTGGATGTGTAATCCTGTGTAGTTTTTCTCCCTACAACCTACAAAATGACAAAGAAACAAATCAGGACTCATTTAATCTCATAAAATAAACCAGGCAACATAAAACCTGCTTTTGTTTACAGTTCGGTAGTTGAATACTTTTTTCTTTAAGTTCCACTTCCTATCACACACAAAAGCAAGAATATTACATGTTAATATAGCAATATTAAGTTAATTTAGGATTATGTTGTATTTTAATTATTTATATTTCCTTTTTTTCTTTGTTTTATAAGTAAATGGAAGAACACAGCATTGATGGCACAGTATAGTCAGCCACATTTGAATACAATGAATGGTCGGATGATAAACAAATTCTAAGTTGATGAATTTAAGTGCAAGCCAAAGTGTTTTCTCTCAGACTATACCATCCTGTGGTTAAAGAATGTAGTATGTATTGTAAAACCATCCTGTGGTCAAAGTGTGTAGTTTGTATTGTAAAACCATCCTGTGGTCACAGAGCTGAGTGTATTGTAAAACCATACTGTGGTCACATAGTCGAGTGTATTGTAAAACCATCCTGTGGTCACCTAGAGTCAAGTGTATTTTAAAACCATCTTGTTGTCACAGAGAGTCGAGTGTGTTGTAAAACCATCCTGTGGTCACAGAGAGTCGAGTGTATTGTAAAACTATCCTGTGGTTACAGAGAATCGAATGTATTGTAAAACCATCCGGTGGTCAAAGAGTGTAGTGTGTATTGTAAAACCAGCCCATGGTCACTGAGAGTAGTGTGTATTGTAAAAGCATGTTATTGTCACAAAGTGTAGTGTGTATCGATAAAACCATGCCAGGTTTAATTAAGTCAGAGATTGACAGCAAAGTGTTCATTTTATTGTACAGGTTTGAAAATGAGTTAATTAATGTCTATTATTGTTCTAATTATTATTTTAATAATACATATATTTTCTCAGCAATGTTTTGACTGGACTCTTAACTGTTACTAATCAATGATAACCAAAGTGAACAACTGTATGTGGGAAGCTGCATTCATACAGAAACCATTTAACTGATGTCCGATAAAAAACATTTAACTACTTTTTTAGCAATTGTCAACATTGCCAATTGACACTTCCCCTGATGTACTAAGACATTTGAGTAAAGACTCAAATGTATTTAAAATTACTTTAAAAGTTTCCTAAGTGTTAATTAAGTATACACTGATCAGCCATAACATTATTACCATCTGCCTAATATTGTGTAGGTCCCCCTTTTGCAGCCAAAACTGCCCTGACCCGTCGAGGCATGGACTCACTAGATCTCTGAAGGTGTGCTGTGGTATCAGGCAGCAAGACGTTAGCAGCAGATCTTAAGTCCTGTAAGTTGCGAGGTGGGGCCTCAATGGAACAGACTTGTTTTTCCAGCACATCCCACAGATGCTCAATTGGATTGAGATCTGGGGAATTTGGAGGCCAAGTCAACACCTTGAACTCACTGTTGTGGAATGTTCCACAAACCATTCCTGAACCATTTTTGCTTTGTGACAGGGCGCATTACCCTGCTGAAAGAGGCCAGTGCCATCAGGGAATATCGTTGCCATGAAAGGGTGCACATGGTCTGCAACAATGCTCAGGTAGTTGGCACGTGTCAAAGTAACATCCACATCAATGGCAGGGCCCAAGGTTTCCCAGCAGAACATTGCCCAAAGCATCACACTGCCTCCGCCGGCTTGCCTCCTTCCCATAGTGCATCCTGGTGCCATGTGTTCTCCAGGTAAGCGACACACACGCACCCAACGTGGCCACCAGGCCACCTTCTTCCATTACTCCGTGGTCCAGTTCTGATGGTCACGTGCCCATTGTAGGTGCTTTCGTCAGTGGACAGGGATCAGCATGGGCACCTTGACTGGTCTGCGGCTACGCAGCCCCATATGCAACAAACTGTGATCCATTGTGTGTTCTGACACCTTTCTATCAGTACCAGCATTACCTTTTTCAGGAATTTGAGCCACAGTAGCTTGTCTGTTGGATCAGCCCACACGGGCCAGCCTTCGCTCTCCACATGCATCAGTGAGCCTCGGCCACCCATGATCCTGTCGCTGCTTCACCGCTTTTTCTTCCTTGGACTACTTTTGATAGGTACTGACCACTGCAGACCAGGAACACACCACAAGGGCTGCAGTTTTGGAGATGCTCTGACCCAGTCGTCTAGCCATCACAATTTGGCCCTTGTCAAAGTCGCTCAGATCCTTACGCTTGCCCATTTTTCCTGCTTCTAACACATCAGCTTTGAGGACAGAATGTTCACTTGCTGGCTAATTTATCCCACCCACGTGACAGGTGCCATGATAACAAAATTGCCAGTGTTATTCACTATTCACCTGTCAGTGGTCATAATGTTATGGCTGATCAGTGTATGTCCAAACCTATTTCAACTTTGGCATTGCAGCAGCTTTTGAACAAATGCCCTCCCTGGGTTTTTTATATACCCTAACTTCACATTCATCAGGAGCTCCTTCTCAAAAATAATAATACTGATAAATGTTTATATCTTTTCCCATCCACCACACAGGTCAAGCAATGTGCACCCACTGCTCAAGTAAAGTTCAATTACAGCACATTCGCTTCTATATCAAACAAGACACTGGAGATAGTGTGTACAAAGCAAAGCAAAACCTAGATTTGAGCAAATATCCTAAGTAGCTGATAATTTAATTAGCTACAGTATATAACCTAGAGAAAGTGACTTATGACAGAACTAGTGTCATTGATTTGACGGCATGCACGTGAGCAGTTAGGCAACCTTTGTAGGCAACAATGTGTTTTTACACGAACTGTACTAGCTAACATTACGTCATACACAATTGTTGCCTGTTCAGCATACTTTTTTTCTGAACTTCCCAAACATTGTTGGGGAATTCCAAACCTTACTTTAGATTAAAATATTATTACGAAAACTTTTTTTTGACTGACTGTCATTGGTCAAACTAAACTATAATTTCATTTTCATTATGGGATGCAATAAATGTTGGGAACCTCTGCCACTAGATAATTTGTTCAGATTGAGTCTTGTCCAATAAAGGTCAAATAAAATTACTTATTTACCTTACCCACATTTTTTCTCACCTCCCACAAAATGTAATAATCACAGTAAGGAAAAAGCACAACACTTGCTCACCATTAAAACAGAATATTTTATTACACCAAAGATCAAATGTTACTTTTCAGCCTTATATTTGAAAAGCATAAAAATATATTACTTTTTCCTGTGAAAACAGCAAATAGGAATTCTATGAGGTTACAGGCCCATTTATTATCTGTGTTTTAGTCAAATCAATACTGTTTCTTTCAATTTGGAACATATGAAACCTGTTTGAATTTATCTTTATTTGATAAATTATTATTCCAAAAAAGTATTTATTTATTTTTCACCTCAACCATAGATCGACAGTTTGGAATCAGTGAATAAAATAAAATAACACATTAAACAAACCTGATAACAGGCCTACCCATAACCGACCATAAACAGAGAAAATAAAAAAACGTAGTCAAAAGTAAATAAGTGCATAAAACACATAGGACTACATAATGTATATTTTCATGGGAACAAGTCTAAATCTTGATTGATTGATTAATTGAACTGTCTGACTCAATAAGGCCTCCACACAGGCTCCTCCCCCCTACCCTCTGTTTGATTTGCCAGCCCGGCTATGAGTGCATGGTCTCCCCCTGGTCCTGAGGTAAAGTGGTTTGTCCTGTTCCCCTCTGGCAGTGAGACGTAGTTACTGGTCCCAGCAGGGGCTCCGTAGTGCAGAATGGGGCTGCTGCCTGGCTGGAAGTGTCCACTGTGGGTATTGGGGGGTTGATTGGGGAAGTGGTGAGGTAGGTAAGGGGGAGGAGGAGGGGTGACAGAGTAGGCTAAAGAGGAAAAATGCATTCTGGAAGTTGAGGAAAATGAGGAGAGTGGGGGGAATGGGCGATCAAACCCAACTGCCAGATCACACACATCTGGAAAAAAGGACAGCAGAAAGATGATGATGAGAAAAGGTCAGAGGGCATTCAGTTGTGTGTGTTTGGGTTAATATGTAAATTTGTGCATACTTGAGAGGCCTGTGGTTCTTGTACTTGAGAATGGCATTGTCACAGGACTTATGTAAGATTCATTATTGGTCCAGGGGGAAGTGGAAATGGGCCTAGAGTCTAAGAGAAGATACGGGGAGACAATGAAAAGAGAAAGGATAGAGAAAAGGGGACAGAGGAAGGAATAAAGAGAGAAAGGGAGACATTTTAGATATTGTGCTGCAAATTGACATTGGAGGTAAAAGGATGTTCCTGCTGTGGAGAATTAAAAAATTAATATTTTTTTAAGTTAAGGAGTGGCTAAAGGTGAATTTATACTTCCATTTGAATGTGGGCCCATGATTACCATTTGTGCATTTATTGCGTACATTTGGTTTGATCAGGGGTGGATTATGCTTCAATAAGGGGGTATTTCGGCGGTTTGCACACATGATTTGTATTCTAACTTTCATTTTGATTCAGTTTACATACTGAGTGGTCAGAATTTTGCTAACCTCACTTTGCCCCATGTTAATATTACCACTCTCCCCCCACTCTTCCCATTATTTTTTCAGAGCAAAAGTTAGAAGTATGCACCACGTTCCATGAAGACAAATGGTTTAATGCATCAGACCACCGGAGAAAACCCTGGCCGTAATTCTCTGTGACACAAATGGATTGCTTCATAAAGTTGTAATCATACTCCTCCAAATTTATTGAACATCCGTCAGATTTCCCATCAGCACATTTTCCCAGTAGCTCATTTTGATCAGATGCAGACATTGCAGTTACTGGCAGTAGCAGAATTAATGAAAACTCATGTTAGCTAACTGAGCAATTACTTTTGGGGCGGAACATATTCAATATCATATACAAAATCAACTGTAGAATGATGTGTGCTATTATAGGTGGGACAGCTTTCATTAGCTTTTGTTTGGTGACAGCTTAAAAACAATGAATCTATAGTAATTTTTGTTATTCATTGGATCTACTTAAATTCATGTGACTACAGCAATTTGATGTTCGGTTGAGATCAAACTTCAGTTACTGAAAATAATTAAATCCATCAACTAAACAAGCAATATTTTTTTCAAAATATAGTAATTGAAAATAAAAATGTGTATGTAAATGAAATGTAATTTAAATTGTCATCAGGATAATTGTTGTAGTCTGAATAGACCCTTTGTGAGCTTTCTTTTCCACGTTGCAAATGTAACCAGAAAATCTGAAAATATTACATTATATTTATATTGTTGTCCCAACAATTGATGTAGTGTAAACTAGTCCCCTATGCTGGGTATTTCAACTTACTAGTATTTGACTTACAACATACTAGTATTTCAACTTACTAGTATTTGACTTACAACATACTAGTATTTCAACTTACTAGTATCTCATTAACATATAAGTAAACTTTGCCTTACTGGAATAAATGTCTGTATTGCTTTGTTCTCACCTCTTGTTGGAGGGTTTATGATGTTGAGGGGGCGGAGATTCTCCATCGGCAAGTTAACCCTGAAGAGTGCTGCCTTTGACTTTAGCTTCTGACCTATCAAAGAGTAGCACAAAACCAATTATAGCCCACTCAAACCAGAGCCGGTCAAAGATGTCCCTTAATCACCTGAATGTGAGTGTATACAGTTAGGTTCGGAAATATTTGGACACAGTTGCAATTTTCATAATTTGGCTCTGTACGCCACCACAATTGGTTTGAAATGAAACAACCGAGATGCAACTGAAGTGCAGAATTTCAGCTTTAATTCAAGGGGTTGAACAAAAATATCGTATTAAATGTTTAGAAATTGCAGCAACTTTCATACACAGTCCCCTTATTTCAGGGGCTCAAATAAAACTGGACAAATTAACACAATCATAAATAAAATGTTAATTTTTAATACTTTGTTGAGAATCCTTTGCAGGCAATGACTGCTTGAAGTCTGGAATGCATGGACATCACCAAACGCTAGGTTTCTTCCTTTGTGATACTTTCCCAGGCCTTTACTGCAGCTGTCTTCAGTTGTTGTTTGTTCGTGAGTCTTTCTGCCTTAGGTTTTGTCTTCAGCAAGTGAAATGCATGCTCGATCAGGTTGAGATCAGGTGATTGACTTGGCCATTGCAGAATATTCCACTTCTTTGCCTTAAGATACTGGGTTGCTTTCACGGTATGTTTTGGGTCATTGTCCATCTGTAAAGTGAAGCGCTGTCCAATCAACTTTGCTGAATTTGGCTGAATCTGAGAAGACAATATATCCCTATACACTTGAGAATTCATCCGGCTTCTTCTGTCATCTGTCACATCATCAACAAACACTAGTGACCCAGCGCCATTGGAAGCCATGCATGCCCATGCCATCCCACTGCCTCCACTGTTTTACAGATGATGTGGTATACTTTGGGTCATGAGCCGTTCCAAGTCTTTTCCATTCTTTTTTCTTCCCATCATTCTGGTACAGGTTGATCTTAGTTTCATCTGTCCAACGAATGCTGTTCCAGAACTGGGCTGGGATTTTTAGATGTTTTTTAGAAGTCTAATCTGGCCTTTCTATTCTCCAGGCTTATGAATTGTTTGCACGTTGTGGTGAACCCTCTGTATCTGTTCTCATGAAGTATTCTGTTTATGGTAGACTTGGATAATGATATGCCTACCTCCTGGAGAGTGTTCTTCACTCGGCTGGATGTTGTGAAGGGGTTTTTCTTTACCATGGAAAGGATCCTACGATCATCCATCACTGTTGTCTTCCATGGAAGTCCAGCCCTTTTTGTCTTGCAGAGCTCACCAGTGTGTTCCTTTTTTCTCAGAATGTACCAAACTATTGATTTGGCCACTCTTAATGTTCCTGCAGATGTTTTTTTTTTGCAGCCTAAGGATGGCCTGTTTCACTTGCATTGAGAGCTCCTTTGACCGCATGTTGTGGGTTCACAGCAACAGCTTCCAAATACGAATGCCACACCTGGAATCAACTCCAGAACTTTTACCTGCTTAATTGATGAAGAAATAATGAAGGGATAGCCCACACCTGTCCATGAAACAGCTTTTAAGTCAATTAAATATCTTGAAAAAGAGCGGGCTACATATTAAAGAGATGTAATTCCTAAACCCTTCCTCCAATTTGGATGTGAATACCCCCAAATTAAAGCTGAGAGACTGCACTTTAAGCCCATATTCATTATTTAACTGTAACTTGAATATATTTTGGTAAACAGCCAAAATAACAAAACTTGTGTCAGTGTCCAATTATTTCCGGACCTTACTGTGTGTTACATTTCATCACTTAGCGGACTTATCTAGACCAACTTATAGAAGTTGGTGCATACTTGTATTGTCATACGTTCCATATAAGTAGGCATGTGTGTTGTGTGTACTCACAGCGCGGCTCTCTCGGTCCATCTACTGTAACTTTGATAGCTCTGTGGTATGTAGCCACCTGAGGAGGACTGGTGAACACGGTAATGGTCAGAGTAAAGCTTTTACCTACAGAGGTAAGACAGGGAGAGAGAACAAGGAATACATGTAAGGCACAGACACTCTTTTTACACAAACAAATACAGAAACACAGATGTACACTATTGTACACAGACACAAAAACACCTCTTCCACTGCGTCCAACAAATCGGAGGTCGTTGAAGCGTGCTGTACGTGAGGTCATCAAAGTGGTTGCATTCCGTAGCTCTGCTGAACAGTTTTCATCATTTCCTGCCATCACCGTTACTAATACGCCATCACATACATCACCCAGGGCAACAACCTGGAGAGTGAAGAGGTAAGGAGGTGGAGGATGGATTAAATTGGGTGTGGGAGGGTTAATCTATATTTATATTTGGTAAAACAAGATATATTATAATAAAATTAGGGTTACAGGTTAAAGTTTGCGGGATAGGGTTTGGAGTTAGTATAAAAGTTAGGGGTTTGGGTTTAACGTTAGGGGATAAAGTTAAGGTAGGAATTAGGGTTAGGTTAGTGATAGGGGTTAAGGAAAATAGTCAAAGTAATGAGAGTATTAGTTTTCATCCCCAAACAGATAGGTCCCAAAAACAGCTGTTAAAACAAGCGTATGTTTGCGTTACCGTAAAGGCATGTGGCAAGGTCTTATTGCAACGCCAGTGAGCCGGAAGACTTGACACCAGAAAGTTTGGGCTATCGGTGGCCCTTAAATCAGCAGGGATGTCCCCTGTGCTTGTGCGGTTGTCCTTATGCTGAGCTGTCACAACCCCTGTCCCATCTGTGGTCTTATCAGGTAGCTGGGTACTGAACCTATGACTGGTGATCTGGGGATCTGGGAGAATGAGCAAAATGACAAGAGCACGTTTTTGTACTGTCAAGCAAAATTACTTCTGAAGACACAGAGACCAAAAGAACTGGCCAAACGGTTCTGATCCATCTAAGTCATTTAACAGGCTAGTTAATGTAATCGTTGGGAGCATAATCTATGACAATTTCTTTGAGATTGAAAGGCTTCAATAAAAGTATCGTAATAAGAGTAACACAAATACCTTAAACCCCTGAGCCATTTTTTTTTTAGGTTTTACTTTGCGTCCCCATATTTACACATTGACCTTGAACACATATACACACTCATGTTTACAAAGCTATGCATATGCAGACCAACATTGATTGTTAAATTCATATGAAATAAGTTAACTCACATCGCATTGATGCGAGAGGACGCCGGCGTTGTTTGTTCGCCGCTTCTCCACCTGAGATGTCATTAGTTCTGCGTTCTAGCTAATTTTAGACTCTTTATCCTGCCTTTGGCGCAACTTTAGCTTTTGTCATGCTTTGCCTGGACACATTCTCTACCAGATATCGCTACTCTGACGGATGTTTGTGGTTACATATCTCCATACACAATCCGGCTACACCAGCTAATATCGCAGCTACATCAGCTTCCTCTCCGGCAGTGTTTGGACTCTGCTACCACAACCGACAAAAGCTATCCTCCTCAGCTCACGCTCCTCAGCCTCACACCCGGACTTCTGGATCCTTCCGTCTCTGCACCTGCTCAGTGCTGTCTGCTACTGAGAGTTCTATCTCGGACAGCCTCGCAGTTGTCCGGGTGCGGTTAGTCCTTGGCTGGGACCGCTTAGCCAGCAGCAAGGCAGTTACCATATTGTTAATTGTCCTCCCCGGCTAACACGATGCTAAAATACTCAAACCTCGCAACTTCTCAAACTTAACAGCCACTCCACCTCTATGCATCTCAGCCATCAAAAACCTTGGGCTGCTACGTAGATCCAGCTACATCCATAGAGGCTCTAGGCGAAAGTTTGTTTACTCGGGGTTGGAGTACTCCATCCCGTCAATGTGGTCCAGTCCGCACACAGTCCCTGCTCCACTGGCAAGCACGTCATTACAACAACTCGCCTACTCCGCCTGCCTACATTTACCCCCCCCCCCCTTCAATATTACCGAAACACTCATTCATGCCCTCATAACTTCCAGACTCGAACCGAGGTAAAGTTGGTTTTATATTCAGAGAATCAACAGACATTCAACAGAGATTCAACAGACATTCGAAGCAAACATTTAAACGTTAAAAACTACTTGCATTCTTCACTGATAACTATGACTGACTTATCAAAATATTCTATATTATGTTGGATAACTTTCACAAGCCTTTATTTGATCAAACAATCAAACATAGATTTTATGCACATTCTCTAGCATTGAAAAACGCTATTATATCGCAATAACTTTTTCAAAAAGTTTCATAGAGACTTCATTCCAAGTTCAAAATATTCTCCAGTAAGCTGGACAACTTTTACAACCTTTAAATTGATCAAAATAGTACACTTCAATTTAATACACATTTTCAAACTTTGAAAATTACCATAACATCGCAATAACTTTTTCAAAAAGTATCATAGAAACTTCGTTCTAAGTTCAAAATATTCTACCTTAGGGTGGACAACTTTTACAACCTTTGATTTGATCCAGAAATCCCAACTAGAATCTTCAAAATTCTGCAAACTTTGAACAACACAGTTTTATTGCAATAACTTTTTCAAAAAGTTTCATAGAAACTTCATTCCATGTTCAAAATATTCTCTAGTAGGCCAGACTAGTAGGCCAGACTAGAGTGGAACTTCTTTCCATTTCTGGATCAAATCAAAGGTTGTAAAAGTTGTCCACCCACTATTGATCAATTTAAATATTGTAAAAGTTGTCCAGCTTACTGGAGAATGTTTTGAACTTGGAATGAGGTTTCTATGAAACTTTTTGAAAAAGTAATTGCAATAAAACTGCGTTTATCAAAGTTTGCGGAATTCTAAAGATTTGAGTTGTGATTTCTGGATCAAATCAAATTTGTAAAAGTTGTCCACCCTAGGGTAGAATATTTTGAACTTGGAATGAAGTTTCTACGATGAAAATTCTAAAAGTTATTGTGATTAAACTGTATTTTTCAAAGTTTGTAAATGTGTTCAAAATCTAAGTGTACTTTTTCGATCAATTTAAAGGTTGTAAAAGACATCCAGCCTGCTGGAGAATATTTAGAACTTGGAATGAAGTTTCTAGAAAACTTTTTGAAAAGGTTATTGCAATAAAACTGCGTTTTTCAAAGTTTGTTAACTTTTGAAGATTCTAGTTGGGATTTCTGGATCAAATCAATGGTTTTAAAAGTTGTCCACCCTAGAGAAGAATATTTTGAACTTGGAATGAATTTCTATGATACTTTTTGAAAAAGTTATTGCTACATAATGGTCATGTTCAGGGTTTGAAAATGTGTATCAAATGTAAGTGTACTATTTCGATTGATTTAAAGGTTGTTAGAGTTGTCCAGCTTACTAGAGAATATTTTGAACTTAGAATGAAGTTTCTATGATGAAATTTTAAAAAGTTATTGCGTTGAAACTGCATTTTCCAAAGTTTGAAAATGTATATAAAATCTGAGTGTACTTTTCCATCAAATTTAAGGTTGTAAAAGTTGTGCCGCCTACTGCAGAACATTTTTAACTTGGAATGAAGGTCCTTGGATAATATTTAAAAACGTTATTGCGATTCAACTGTATTTTTCAATGCTTGAAAATGTGTATATATTTATGTGTACTATTTCCATCAAATTAAAGTTTGTAAAAGTTGTGCAGCCTACTGTAGAATATTTTCAACTTAGAATGAAGGTTCTATGATAATATTTTTAAAAGTTATTGCGATTAAACTGTATTTTTCAAAGTTTTAAAATGAGTATAAAATCTATGTGTACTATTTCCATCAAATTAAAGGTTGTAAAAGTTGTGCAGTCTACTGTAGAATATTTGGAACTTGAAATGATGTTTCTATGATAATTTGTGAAAAAGTAATTGCGTTAAAATTGCGTTTTCCAAAGTTTGAAAATGTGTTTAAAATCTAAGTGTACTATTTCCATCAAATTAATGGTTGTAAAAGTTGTCCAGCCTACTGTAGAACATTTTGAACTTGGAATGAAGGTTCTAGGATAATATTTAAAAAAAGTTATTGTGATTCAACTGTATTTTTCAATGTTTGAAAATGTGTATAAATTTAAGTGTACTATTTCCATCAAATTAAAGGTTGTAAAAGTTGTGCAGCCTACTGTAGAATATTTTCAACCTGGAATGAAGGTTCTATGATAATATTTCAAAAAGTTATTGTGATTAAACTGTATTTTTCAAAGTTTTAAAATGGGTATAAAATCTATGTGTACTATTTCCATCAAATTCAAGCTTGTAAAAGTTGTGCAGCCTACTGTAGAATATTTGGAACTTGGAATGATGTTTCTATGGTACTTTGTTCAAAAGTAATTGCGTTAAAATTGCGTTTTCCAAAGTTTGAATATGTGTTTAAAATCCAAGTGTACTATTTCCATCAAATTAAAGGTTGTAAACGTTGTCCCGCCTACTGGAAAATATTTTGAACTTGGAATGATGTTTCTATGATACTTTGTTCAACAGTTACTGTGTTAAAACTGTTTTTCAAAGTTTGAAAATGTGTCTAAAATCTAAGTGTACTATTTCCATCAAATTAAATGTTGTAAAAGTTGTCCAGCCTACTGTAGAATATTTGGAACTTGGAATGATGTTTCTATGATACTTTGTTCAACAGTTATTGCGTTAAAAAAAAAATTCAAAGTCTGCAAATGTGTTTAAAATCTAATTGTACTATTTCCATCAAATTAAAGGTTGTAAAAGTTTTCCAGCCTACTGGAGAATATTTGGAACTTGGAATGATGTTTCTATGATACGTTTTGAAAAAGTTACTGCGATATAATAGCGTTTTTCATACTTAAAATCTAGATTTCATGGTTTGATCAAATAAAAGGCTTGTAAAAGTTGTCCAACCTAATATAGAATATTTTGATAAGTCAGTCAGAGATATCAGTGAAGAATGCAAGTAGTTTTTAACGTTTAAATGTTTACTTTGAATGTTGAATCTCTGTTGAATCTCTGAATATAAAACCAACTTTACCTCGGTCAGACTCGACTACTGCAACAGCATCCTCTACAGTTCACCTAACAAAGTGCTCAATAAATTTCAATACGTCCAGAACTCTGCTGCCCGCATGCTCACCTTTACCCGTCACCGAGATCACATCACCCCTGTTGTCCACAACCTCCATTGGCTCCCGGTCAAATATAGGATTAATTTTAAAATACTACTCACCACCTACAAAGTCATAAATAATGTGGCCCCACTTCACCTCTTCGATCTCCTCGTCCGCCACACCCCTACCAGATGCCTCAGGTCTGTGGATGCAACAACTCTTCAGGACCAATCTCCGGACCTGGGGCAACAGGTCCTTTTCAGTTGCCACACCCCAACTCTGGAAGGCCCTCCCCAACCACATCCGTCTAGCAAACACTGTGCCATCATTCAAACAGGCCCTAAAAAGCCACCTCTTCAAACTTGCGTTCAGCAGTTAACCTCCTTCCCTTCTCTCCCCTTCCCTCCATCTCATGATTCCCTAGTTCTTATCCACCTACTTGTCATTTATTTCACCTTATATTTGTACCTATTAAAGTGATTTTACCCTGTATGCTCACCCTGTGAAGCGCTTTGAGTACATAGAAAAGCTATACAAGTTTAAATGGTTATTATTATTATTAACCTTAACCTGAACTTAACCTGAGGGCAAAAAGGGCTCTTGTTGAGTCTGGGGGGTAAGGGGCAGGTGCTCAAGCCCCCCTGGGATCTTTGTGGGCATGTGCCTGCTTAACCTCAATAACCTAATAATTATGACTAAACTTAACCAAGCCCTAAGCCTAACCCCAATTGTAACTTTTGCCCAAAGCCTAAAAACTTCAGCCAAAAAAAAGGCATTTTCACAATGTCTCCAAAGCTTTTTCTGATTTAACCACTGTTTGGGCATATTTGTGTCCCCGCTATAAAGAGGAATAGCCTACACGAAACACAGACCTTATTTGAAGTGAAATGCAAAATCCTTGAAGAAATGAATGGTGAAATGAATGGTGTAAAAACGCAAAAAGACGCTTTTCGAGTTTTGTCGCTAATTTTATGGGGAATATGGCCTGCTACTATTTTGCATGCTACCATTTCAGTCAATTTCGTTAATTCAAAAACACACCCATCACTGTCCACAGGGGGGTGCCAAGAGCCCATGGAGGGATCGCCATTGCTGACGTTTTTCACTGTGCGACAGAACTACAAAGCTGCTTTATCAAACGCAGTTGTGTTTTGTAAAGAAAACCAACAACGAGGGACAAGTAATCTTTAAATAAGTCGTTGAATCACGGTATGGTTGCATTTTTAACACCTTGTAAAGAAATTTAAGTAGCCTATTTTATTGTTTGCTTCTTTACTTGATTCTGACTCATTCTGTCTGGCTTCAGACAGACCTGTTAAAGGAGTAGACAGAATTTGGAAACTGAATGATATGGTATACCTAGTCTGAAATGTGGGTGTGTTCATCCCCCCAAAACAACACGTTTTAGTTGCGATACATGCATAATATGGGTATGTGCAACAGAAATTTGAAATCTATACGCGTACGACTTGGTGGGTACGTTGGATAAAATTAACGCACGCACTACAGAACGTTCTGCAAGCTTGGCGTTCCACTAGACAAAAGACACTGTAGGTGGGATTGAAGCAACACACGTTCATTTTTCCTCATTGGCAGATCCTTCAGTCATTTCCTGGTTTCTACATTTCTACACAGTTCTCAGAATTTTTATTGAAGTGAGAAAACAGGTACTCAATAGTATAAAGAGCCATTGTGGCCTGTAAATAACTTCTTTTTTTACATTGTTTTATATATTTAAAAAAGGTTTTACACCTTTTGTAAGCTGTTGGACTTCAACTGAAATGAGAGTGTTGCTTGGACACTCTCATTTCATGAAAAGAGAGAGTTGCTTGGAATGCACTGTTGCTGTAATTCAGCTAACATCCCCAAGGTGTGAGCAAATTAGGTATTACCCCTTGAAATTGTTTAGAAAATCCTTCAAGTGAGGAGCATTGTTATCAGGGTGGCACTTCTGTCTCAAACAGGCTACCCACTGGAGACCGGGGTTTGGTGCCTGTCTCTATCTTTCACCCCTGTCTCCCTGTGATTTCCACTGCATTGAAGAAAATAAAAAGGTGGATGACTGTTCACTTCTTTAAAAAAAATCCTCCATTATTAAAAGGGATACATTTTTTGCATCATGAAGTAATCCAACAATGTGTTAGCTACCATCTTGACTCTTAAACATTGCAATGATTGAGACAGGTGTCACCCTTAACATGCTGCACTTGGGGCGAATGCCAACCAGTCTCCATCAATTACCACTGTACGTTTTTCACTCTCAAATTCTGAATTGTGAATTCTTTCCAGTTTCAAACGTGTGTTTGAGTGAGTTTGTTTGGGATGTGTGAATGCCGTACATCCTCTCTCTCGGTCTGTTTGCAGCCACAGGTTTGAATACAGGAAAGACTGTACTAATGGATTCACTCATGCAATCATTGAGAGAGGGAAGGTTGGGAGGGAGAGGAAGGCAGTGGTTTAGACCTCAGTCAAACAAAAATACTCAAATCCCTTATTCTGTGACAATAGCAGGCGCCTGATTTGCCTGAGCTCTATTCTGGTTGAGTGACTCTATCCTGTTCTTTTGTTTATTGATTGATGGTGCTTTCAAGACAACCGGAAACTGGAAAAAATGGTGACATCTGATTTTTAGGTCCGAAAGCTCAGAGCTGAAAGATCATGTTGTAGACCACTTCTGACATCAGTGTAATGAAATAGGCAAGGTGTCAACCAGAAACTTCAATCTTGTGACCCATAGCCTGTTCACTATTAAGTGACACAAAAGCATGTTGGTTGCTACGTTCCCAAAATTCCCATTCTACTTATGTTTCTTGTCAACAAAAAAAGCTAGGACACTCTTTCTTTTATTATTTGTAAAGTACAAGGCATTTATTGATAGTTGGAATCATAGAAAGACCGGTAAAGAGGTGACAGCGGTGAAGGGTAGAGACGGGTATTGAATCCTGGTCGCCTGCATATATGCATGGAGCCTGTAGTGTTACCTCTGGATCAAAACTCCACACCCAAATTGGAAGTTTGAGTTAAAAAATATTATTCCCAATTTCAGCAGAGATCCCAGCTGTCTTTAACACACTGAAGTCAGGGGTTAGAGATTTCAGAGTTCACATTATAACTTTAAGTAGGATAATGGATGTGATCTAAGTGACTGTGACCATGGTATGATTTTTTTTTTTTTGCCAGACGTGGTGGTTCCACAGTCTCAGAAACAGCTGACGTGGGCTTTGCACACACTAGACTCAAATTTACAGAAAATGATACAATAAACAAAAAACCTCCAGTTAGCAGCAGTTCTGTGTGTGAAAATACCATGTTAATGAGAGAGGTCAGAGGAACCTTAATCAAGCTGACAGAAAGGCCGCGAATAGCCTACTCAAATAACCGCTCTTTACAGCAGTAGTTTGTAGAAGGGCATCTCTGAACAAACAATGTGACGATCCCTGAGAGACGTTGGAGGCAAAAAGGGTTCCTACCAGATTACTAAATGTGTACCTAATAATTAACTAGAACATATAATTTTTAAGATATTAGCTTTTGCTTCGGTGAATGTATAAAAAGACATCTAAAAAGAAAATGCATATAAGATGTGGTAAATGCGTTACCTTCTGAAGCTAAGATATGATGATTGTTATCCATCACATCCACATTTTTATAGATGTCACACAGCTAAAAAGGGATAGTGACAAAGAAACACAAGAGAATTATAGATCTTTTGAAATCTGGATGAAAGTTGACTTAACTTGTAATATAATCCCATGCAAAGTGCATAATATTTTAATGCTGATATAAAACATTAGCTGATATGGGCATTATGCATGTTACATTACCAATCAGTGTTCAAGAACATATACTCATGAGTGTAGTTTAACTCTTGTACACAAGTAGGTCCTATAATATTGGCTTAAATGAACTTAAGCACTCCCAAGTCTCTAAAATTATGGTTTGATCTGTGTTTATGTATGATGGATGGTCAGTCCTTTCATCCACAACTCTATCTAGGAATTTCAGGAATGCTAACATTTCTCTAGCCCTGTCCCTAAGCTTTTTTACAGAAACGGAGGAGGGGAGATTTCTTATTATTTTTTTTCCCAGCTGTTGAGTCCCGCTTTGATAAAGTCTGGGGGCATTCGTATTGTGGCTGGCGTATTTCACCAGAGGTGAAATTCAAGTACCGCCGCAAGATGGACGGAAGCATTTGCCAATGAATATTTTAAGTGAATTTAGAACGAAAGTTGGAGGTTCGAAGACTATACGATAACGTCATAGTTACGACCATAAACAATGCCAACTAGGATGCTCAGGTTCTGTGGAATTCCCACACACAAAACATACCCAGTCATATTTGCGGGCCAATCAAAATGTATTTTCTGGAAGTCATGTGTGTGTATATATATATATATATATATATATATATATATATATATATATATATATATACATACATACATACATACATACACCACACTGAACACAGTAGCCTATATGTCAACCAGTGTAACAATGCTGCGTCCTCCTAAACAAAACTCAGTGTGTGTCATTCTCTGTGTGTGTAGGTGATGAGCAGCACTCCCATGGCAGGCTCTTCCAGCTCAGCGAGGGACCGCCCACCAACACGACCTAGCTTCATCCCCGAAATACAGAGCATGATGTAACTACTTACATTGAGTCACATAGCCCCTAACACACATACTGTATATACCCATGCAGACAGACAAACAAACCCACTTACCCCAGTAGAGGTTGTGTTGACTTGGGCTGAAGAGGCTGTTGGACGCCATGACTGTGCTATCACAGGGTGACCAACTAGCTTTAGCAGTAGGTTCAGCGTAGTCACTAAGGGTTATTGTGTGGTCGTTCCTGGGTCGACCACACAGAGAAAGACTGCGTTGTGGTTCTGTGGTCTTGTGTGTGTGGTAGTGTTCGGAAAACAGCATGGTCACCATACTCCTGTGCTCCACCCTCATTGGACCAACTTTTTTCATTGGATTATGACATCACTGCCATCACACAATCACAGACACTCAGGTGTTCAACCCAACCTTTGCATAGAGATACACCACATCCCTCTACCTCACCAACTAGAACAGTGCCTGTATCCTGAGTCTGTGTGTGTGAAAAGGTCCCCAAAGTGCATGCAAGGGCTTGTGTGGGTTTTGAACCCCTTTCCTGTGTAAGTATGTTTATACTTGTGTGTTTTCTAGGTTTGCTCTGGGAGATGTCCGCAGACCCCTACCTGAGACTGCTGCCCTGGTGGAGGACATTGTACACACCCAACTTATCAACCTGGTAACAACATTACACTCTCTCACACTCACTCTCACATTCTCTCACTCTCTAGAAGACCAGAAGGAGCACATACTCAACACATTTTAAAGTCAACAGCATTAGTTGCCTGGTTTAAAATTGCTTTATTGATAGCCTGGCAACAGAATACAGTACATCATGGAAATGCTTTTGAAGTACTGTGTGCCTGGTCTTTTAGTCGTCCCAAAGGTCTGATCCAAAGCTGCTGGTGAGGCTGCCTTCAGTCACTAGGATCCTAGCATTAAGAACACCCAGCCAGAGTACCTCATACTTGTGACACTTAAGAAAAACCTTAAGATTTCTTTCAGTTGTACGTACTAGTTGGCTGTTTTAAATCATCAATGTTATTTTTTGATAAAATATTTTTTTTGTTCTGTTGTTTTCAAACTTTTATTTTTTCCTTTCTTAACTGTTATTTGTGAAGTGTATTTGTTTTAAGAAATGTGCTGTATAAATACAGTTTTGTCAGTTATTTGTGAAACAGACAAACCTTTTCAGTTACTAAATACACTTATCATTGCTTGTGTGTGTGTGTAGCTACAGCAGGCGTGTGAGGGGGCAGTCCTTAGGAGTTCAAGGTTCATCTCAGCTGAGGACATCTTGTTCCTCATGAGGAGGGACAAGGTACACACAAAAACCATTTATCCAAACATGCACACCAGACGCTCAAACTACTTTCTGCATCTTCTAAGGAGTCCTCTAGTATTACTTTAGACTGCATAATATTATATTGGTTGTTCTCTCTTCAGAAAAAGGTGAGGAGGTTGTTAAGGTATCTACAGTTCAAGGACTACAAATCTAAAGTGCTGAAAACCGTTGAAGATGAGGAAGCACTGGAGTCAGGTACTTGTCTCAGTTCGTATCTGCTTGCCTGACACCTGGCTTCTGTTACCTCCAAGTCTTGTGCTCTCCTGGACCAAGAGGTCTAACATGGTCATCTTTCTCTCACCTGCACACACACTGACGATACTAGACAGGTGGGCTGTTGCCGGAGGTAACAAGCGCCAGCGGCTGGCAGGGGACTTTTTGTCCTGGGTGGACCAAACGGGGGAGTTCCTCTCCCTGTCTGACAACCAGGAAGTAGATGATATCAAACTGGAACGACTGGAGGTAAGAACACACAATTGTTTTAAGGTGGTAGTTATCAGCTCCCTCTTTCTCTCGCTTCCTCTGACATCCTGGCTTTCTCTCTTCCCTCTTACACTTTGACTGTAGCGGTTGGAAAGACAGACAAGAGGGATGGACAGTGTTCAGTACATTGAGTTCTGTGAGAGTCGGCAGCTCAGCTTTGGTAAGTACCACTACCTTTCTTAACCTAACTCTTGAATTGTATCCCAGTGTCTGATCGGTATTGTGTATGTGTAGCTAAGAAGGCATCAAAGTTCCGTGACTGGTTGGACTGCAGCAGTCTGGAGGTAAAGCCCCACACTGTTGCCATGGAGATCCTGTCCTACCTGGCATACGAGACTATTGCTCAGGTGGGTTAAGGTGGTAGAAGGACCTAAATAATTTCCCTTTTTAAATAGTTTTCCATCTAGTAAATACTTGGTGGATGGCTACTTTGAGTAAAATGGGTATTTTAAGATGACTGCACTAAATGTAGGTCGCTCTGAATGATGACTGATAAATGACTACAATTTAATTTTGATCTCCCTTGAATGTAAATTTCATGTGGCTCTAAAATGTGCCTACAAGGACCACTGGTAGCTGAACTAAAGGACCGTAGTATTTTACGTTATTCAGATTTATAAGATTCTCACTCATCTCTCACCCCCTTCTGTCTCTCAAGCTAGTAGATCTGTCTCTGTTGGTAAAACAGGATATGACTCCTAAGACAGACCCCTTCAGCCATGTTGTCTCTGCTAGCTTCATTAATTACCACAGCAATACAGAGGTAAAACACTCACACACTCTCACTCACACACTCCCATCTTATGGGAGACCCCTTCAGCCACCTCTTTCTCTCCATCTCTCTCCTTTCTCTGTCAGATAAAGAGAGATCCAGACTCTCCAGAGACCACGCCCCCCTCCACTCCTGGCCCATCTTACTCATCAAAGCCCTCAAATGGAGGCCTGGGATTGGAAAGTAAGACGAGGCAAAGGAAACGCAAGAAGGTTTGTTTACTTCTGGGTTACAAGAAAGGGGTGTGTGGCGTGTAGTGTGCTAAAGTCTGTGTGTTTTAGAGCTCGGCGGTGAGTGGTGTGGAGCCTCCTAGTGGAGCCATTCAACCGTGCCACATCAGGGAGGCTGTCAGACGTTACAGCTACAGACACACGGTACACTCTCCATTCTGTTCCTCGCTACTAATGTCCTGACCTCTTATCTGTTATAAGTTTAAAAAGTAATGGAGAACTGGAGATGTGACATGAGGTTGCATTAAATGAGATGGTCCATCAAGCAAATTATAAAGGTATTAAAAAAGTATAAAATAATTTTTAGGAAATGACTGTCATACAGATGATTTCTCTTATTCTAGCCTTACAGAGAGGGTGACAGAGGAGCTGTAATGGGAGAGAAATAAGGAGAATGTTGCCGTGGCCAAATGCATAGATGGGAACTGTAGTAGTATCTCAAACAACTCGAGTCTGAGTGTCAAGCAGAGGCAGGCTGTGTAGCCTATGTATTGGTTGTACAAAGATTTGCCCATTAAATAGTCAGTCAAGTGTCTTGTAAAATATTAAATAATTCTGTAGAAATGTCCCTTAACATTTTTATTTTGGAAACCAAGGACATTTAACTCAGTAGACAGAACAAGTTCAGACCTTGATCAAGGAAGTTAGCCTAAAGTGCTCCATGGTTGCCATCAGTAATGGCTGACCACTTACCTGGGTGTCACAGGAAGCGGTATATGCAAAAAACAAATTAGTATTGCTCACCTTGTACATTACATAATTGATTAAACACTGTCCCTCTATTCTTTTCCAGAGTGCATATCGGGGGAAGGGGATGGTATTCCTAGCCTGCTGAAGACATGTCCTACTTTTTTTTGATCCGAGACTTATAAAAACAGTTATCCATTTCTGTCCAGTTTACTTCATGATGTTATGCTGCATCAGTCAATGGCTGTGTCCAAATACCTACTTATGTTCTAAATAGTTGGAATTTTGGATATGTGAAAAATGTTTTATAATGCATATTTTGACAATGCTGTGTGCTTCAAGTACTATTACATAATGAACCTATACAATTGTGCATTAAATGATGCATTCTCATTGAATGGCATTAGCATTCCGACTTCTTGCTTAATGCATTTGTTATTACTATTTACAATGTTCTACTAAGTATCTCATTTCAATACCAGTACAAGCATGAAAGCTAGATTTGACACAGCTAGTGTCTCTGGTTCATTTTGTCCACATTTTTTATACATTACCAGTTTGTAATTTTTATATGTTTAAATAAAGCTATTTGACTAGAATTACTTTTCAGACACTAGAGTATATGAAAACAGATTATCAAATTAATCATTTGCCACATCAAAGCAGCTCAAGAACATGTTTCTTTAGGTATGTCAACTATTGGAATAGTTAATTCATTGCTTTCATAAAGGCTAATTAAGTCACAGAAAGAAGTGAAGTGTCCATCAGGAATGGGCCAACATCAATCGGTCAGCACAGGATGGACACAAAACACATTAGCAGTGATCTATTTTATTCCAATGAACACATGACAAGACATGAACCAGTGATCACTAGTAAGAAGAAAAGCAGACCTACAATAGGTAACTACTGGGCAAGCTCACAAAACTGGGCCATGACATCAGAACCAAAGCACAGCTGTAATAGACCATTCACTTATGTCTTACCACAGAGAAATAAAAAACAACTCACCACCTGAAAGTCAGAAAATTGCTGAGACATGAGTGACTGATCTTGTTTTAGCAGACACTTGACAGTAGATCCAGTATTTACACACTGTATAATAGTATGCGCTGTTATTTAATGTGTATAATGTGTCTTTTAAGCAGGAATTTGGTGTGAATGTTTCAGTATTTGGCAGACAGCAGAGCCTCTTTCTCCAACAACAGGTCTCCATATCGCTGCTGCAGCTCCTTCTCTCTCTCCTGCTGCCTCTCCACATCCTCCCTTAGAGCCTAAACAGAAAATGAAGTTCATTAAGTAACTTGACCTCCCGTTTTCTTCAAATGCTGTATGTATGGACATACCAGATGTCATACGGCAGACGTGCAAGTACCTCTTGTCTACGGGGTATAGCGGTGTCTTCTTGTTTCTTCAGCTCAGTGAAGGTGTGTAGCTCCATAGCTGCCTGCTCGACCTGCTCCCATAGTTCACTATGCTGCTTCAATAGACCCAGAGCACGGGACTGATAGCCTCCTAGTAATACCTACAGACACGCACAAATCACCAGTATGCATTAGTATGCAGTTTAAAAACGCATTCAGGTGTACACAAGGAGTAAGTGGGTGTGTGTTAAGACACACACATATATAGCTCCAGAAAAAATTAAGACCACTGCACCTTTTTCTTTCCTTCCCAAAAAAGTTGAAAAGGAAAGTTTTGAGTGAGGAACAGAAGCGTTCAATTTGCAGTGGTCTCTTAATTTTAACTCTTCTGTTCCTCACTCAAAACCTTCCTTTTCGACTTTTTTGGAAAGGAAAGAAAAAGATGCAGTGGTCTCAATTTTTTCTGGAGCTGTGTGTGTGTATGGGTGTGTCTGTGTGTGCAAATGCTGTCAAAGTCAAAGGCTACTTTGAAGAATCTAAAATATGTATTTTTATTAACACTTTTTTGGTGAATATTTCATAGTTTGACTATAATGTTGTTGTTGACTATATGTTGACTATAATTTCATACAATGTGGAAAACAGTAAAAATAAAGAAATAACCTGAATGTGTCCCAACTTTTGCCCGACAAACTGGTCAGTTGGTATGTATGTATTTACCTTAAGACGTCGCTCCAGACGAGCAGCGCGACGGGCCTCACATGTCATATGGCCTCGATTGATCTAGAAACACACAATCCAACAGCATGAACAACCACTTACAGTGAGGAAGTATAGCCCCTGAAGAGTTGATATTTGATCTTCATTACAACACTGACAGATGAAAGAAAACAAATAACCTTGAAATATTGCAAATATTCACACAACTACAACATACAGAAATAATTAGTACACTCCTACCTTTATCATCCCATTAAATGAATGTAGCGTCATGTAAATTACTTTGTCAAATGTAATCTATAAATTAAGAAAATTCCAGACCACTGGCAGTACATCTAAAACTGGCCCAAGAGCTGACCGAAATGTTCTCAAAAGAAGGCATCTGTTGCCATATCAATTGGCAATGAGTCAAAGCCCAGAGGGGCAGGGTTGAATCGTGACATACATACGAGTACGCTCTGAAGCACCACGCAGAAGAACGTTCAGTTTTTTCTCCCCTCTGATTTGTGATTATGGCCTTGGCCCGTCACAGCGACTCCAAGAGCGCTCAGGAGAGTATCAGACTGCATGCTTAACCAGGAAGTACTCTTCAGTACTAGGAAATTGCAATTCTGTTGATGTTTGTTGAATAAATAATTTATCTTCAATGTTATTCGCCAAATTAAATTACCCATCGGTCAATAGTGTTGAAATTAAGATCAAATGTACAAATCAGCTTCTAATGTAGTGTTAAAAGAACATGACTGCATGTGGTCTTACTTCCAGTTTTTTCTCCATGGAATCTATGCGGTCCTTCTTGGAGGCCAGGTTGGCCCTGGTGTAGCGACTCTGGGCGGAGAGGTAGAGCACCTGGCCGTAACACTCCTCCCATACCTGAGTGTAGGCCTCCATAGACAGGTCCCCGTGACCCATTCCTGCCTTCACCACCTCCATTTCTTGGGTCAGCAACTCACTGGCCTAGCAGAAGCAAAGATACAGAATTTGTTATTTTAATGTCAACATTGTGTGGACACTTGTTATTCAGCTTTACAATGGAACCAGTTGGGAAGCACTGACTTACATTTTGATCTTTGGAATCACTGGCTATTCAGGGATTGTGTGAGTTTTACCTGTGCCAACTCCTCATTGCCGATTGGCTGGTAGGGGTGCTTGTCCAGATGGGCAATGTGTTCTGCGTTATTGGAGGTGGAGGCGGGCCCTCGTTGCTTGATGCGCTGGGGATTGGTTAACATAGTATTTAAGTTCTGCTCCAAATGCAGCCCTGTGTGGGTGTGTGTGTACGCGACAGAGAGAAAGAGTGAGCGAGCATGCATGGTTCTGGACAAAAATTGGATAACATACAGGTTGGTTGGCTGGTGGATGGTGTAGACAGTCATAGTGCAGCATGGTAATCATCTCCTTCTTAATCATCTCCTCAGCCTGCTGCAGCTCTGACAGTGGATCTGTTCCCATTGGACGCAGGATCGACTCATTCACCTACACAAACAATAGCATTTTCACTAACGTTGCGCTGAGAAGGGGAGAAGGTGATGGAGTACTGGAACTCTGGAACTCTGTGGGTGTTTCTGTGTTTACCTCTGATGGCCTGGGTAGCGATCGCTGCACAGCAGTGTGTCTCAGCTTCAGCTCCTTCTCCCGCTCTGCATCCCGAGCAGCCTGCAGCGTACACACACAAAAAACAGTCCACAGTCGGCTCCAGGGAGAGGTGTATGCATGTGCGCCTGTGACCGTATGAGTGAGTGTGACCTGTTTGCGTAGCTCTATTTCCGAGGCGTCCTCTGTGTATCCGGTCTCTGTCTCCATTTCCTCCAGTTGAGTCTCTGCGTTTTCGGGTAGAACAATCTCAAAATCGTTCTTGGGAATCGGTAGTGACATCAGACCCAGCTTCAGTTGCTCCCTTGATTCTCGTTGCTACACACAATGAAACAAAGTTACACACACAGGCACCCACACAAACACATAACATTACACAATGTTATGGTAATTCTATTACCAGATGTTTAACATAGGCAGGGTCTGCTAGTTGTTCCTCAGTGTTGATGTTAAGTTTGTCTCGTAGAGGGGTGCGTCCAGGGGTTACTCCAGGGGTCATACCTGGTCCTTTAGGGGTTAACCCTCCCTGGGGGGTCATACTTCCTTCAGACCCGGGACCAGGAGTTCTACCAAAAATGAATGTGGGTCAGTACAGAGGAAAAGTTTATTTACACAATGTTCTTCAACCAAAACGTAGTTAGATCAATTCAGCTATTTTTGGCCACTGGTTGTGTGTGTGTGTGTGTGGGTGGGGTGGGGGGGAGGGGGGGGGAGTGGTGCTGTCGGGCAGAAACCCTCCACCGAAAATGATGTGCTAAGTATGTGCCGATATGCACTATATGCTTTATTAACCTAATACTAGAGAACTACAGTTCATAGACTTCATAAAAACTAGAAGCCACCAAACGTTGCAAAATGTTGAAACAGGCATCTCTGTTAAGATCAGACATCTAAAAAATATGCCAACCAAAAAAAGAACATAGGCTGCTGTAAAAACAGTTGTGGCAGATGATGCCTTGTAGTTAAAGTTGAAAAGTCAATTTCTAATATTGCTTATTATGTATTAATATTGCCTAACATCCCACCTGCCGCAGCCACGCTTACAGTAAGCAGTGAAAAAAGTTATTGTATAGTGATTGTCTCACAAACAACAGTACACTGATTACTTGTTACACAATGATTTTTGCGAAACATGCACATTTTTTGCACAGATTATCAAGATTAAATATCCAAATGCTTGTTAAGGTTACTAAGTAAATCTATTCAGAAAAGGTAAGCATATAAAGCGGATATTTTTTTTTTTTACTTCAATATATAATATATATGTTTTCAGTCCTTTTAATTGCTCCATGTGCACACCCATCATATTATAAAAAATAAAGATGATATCCACTGAGGCTTATTTGTTAGAAGAATATGCTAATCTTGTCACAAATCAGACACCACCACCCCCCGAGGACAAATAAAACAAAAATAGATCGTATTGGCCTTTCATCCGCCTTTCCAGCAGTAGAACGAACGGCAATCGTCCAAAAAAACACTGATCGGTGTATCCCTATTATTCTGTGTAAGGGAGCGTTAACATCTTCGCACCAGTGTGCTGTGGGTGGCATAACTTTGTTAAAGCTTTTTTTTTTTTTTTTTTTAATAATGCTATATTATCGGTTTATTCTTTTAATAATATTAGGTTTTGGTAGAACATGCAAAAAGAAAACGATTATGCACATTTACAGACTGTTTAGGCGCAAATACTTGTCCGTGACACTCTAGGTGTCCGCTGCTTGATGTGTTTGTCTGGCTCATGTGTGTACCTGAAAGGTGTGGTCAGAACCGTATTAGGCGTCTGTACAGCTTGTCTTTGGGGTGTGACTCCTGAGAAGTCACTCTGGTGGAGAGGAGTGTTCAGACCTCCTTTCAGAGGAGTATCTACATTAGTCAGAGCCATCAGGTTCTGGGCTTCCTACGGACATAGTGGGAGAAAAGGTGAAAAGTTTAGGTCCAAAGTTTTGCATGGGCAATTATTTGATAAAATTCATAATTAACATTTATATGGTGATATTTATTATCCGAAAAAAGAAAAAGAATAAACTGTGTACCTAGGGCAACTCTAAAATTAGCATCACTACATTCGCCAACTAAAAATGAAATGTTTCAACATTGCCTTGTATCTTTATATCCAGCGAACACAGCTGTGTGCCCATGGGAATGAGCTTAACAGGTTTATTTTAATTGGTTAAATTACTGCGGTTCTGCAGTGATTTGCAAATCAAATCTGTGAACATAAATTTGATAACTACCACAGCCCTGTGTGTACCTGCAGTATCTTGTCCTGTGCTGCTGGGGTCTTAGGGGTGCGTAACCCAGATGCCATGGTGCTGTTTGTGAGGCTGTATTCCGACAGGAGGGCTGAAGAAGCAGAGTTAGTGATTCCAGACTCTTCTGCAGTTTGACGAGCCACTTCACTGGCCTGACCCAGCTTCACCACCTCCTCTAGTTCTGCATCAGAGATCTACAAAGCGACCGAGAGGCACAGTGTTAAGCCACAATAGTCAAACATCACTGGTCTTATCCAACTTGACCAGTCCCGCTAGCTCTGCAACAGAGCCACACGTGCACGTGCGCACACGCACCTGCGGTGCAGGCAGAACCAGTTTGCTGCGTTTCTTCGTGAACTCTGCTACTCCACTGGTCTGGAGGATGGCTGAAGGAAGATCACTCTCCTTCTTCTTCTTGATCTTCTGTCTATCTCTCTTCCTCTCCCTCTCCTCTTTTTCACTGAGGACACAAACACCACATACACGTTAGACACATACTAGCCTCGCCCCTTCGCATTCAAATTTTGTGTGTGTGTGTGTGTGTGTGTGTGACTGACTTGCGTAGTTCTCCGTCCAGGTGTTGTTGTCGCAGGCGTTTGAAGTTTGGTTCGAGACCATCATAGAGCTCCATGCTGGTGTCATAGAAACCCTGGAATCATCATAAACATTTAGTAACCAATCATGAGTGTGGTTGAGATGTGTGTGGTGAGTAGGTTGTGACAAAAAGCACCTGAGCAGGTTTCTTCTCAAAAGGGATCTCAGCATTGTAGTCTACTCCTCTCTTCTTCTTCCTCTTTTTCTGAACATCAATGCCAGCTGCCCTCAACTCACGGCGTTTCTGTAGAGCAGCCAAACGTCTGGGAGTGAGAAGAAAGAGGTGGTGTGATTGTCAGGGTAAATAAAGACACAGACTTCATTTGATGGTATCACCGTAACAGCAAAATCAAAAATGAAGTTCTTGAGGTTTTGCAGTTCAAAAACAAATAAATGACAAAGGCTCTCGTGTACCTGGCCTCCTCCAGCTGTTTCTCTCTGGCTTTCCTCTTAGCCTTCTTCCCCTGGGTGTTGGCCAGACGAGCCCTTGCCTCAGACAACATCTCCAGTTCATCTAGACAAAGAGTCATGTATGGATGATTTGGTTTCCTTTATGTCTCACAACGCATGTTGACTGAACAACAACTTTGTCTACCTTCGTCCATGTCCACAGGGTCGGGCCTTGCAGGCTTGGTTTCAGGGTTGGGGTCGATCTCTCCAGGCTTTAGTTTCCTGGGATCGTCAGCGGTGTCCTCCTCATTGTCCCGTTGGGCTGCTTTGTCTCTATACCCACAAACAGAACAAGAAAATGGATATCAACATGAAATCCAGAGATGTCTTCACCTAACACAAAGAGAAAGTTTGTGGGTTTTTATCTTACAGTAGGAACTCATAGTGCTCCAGGCACTGAGCTGCGGTGCGTCCTATGATAGGAGCAATGGTTCTCCACTGAGTTGGCATGAGCTTGGCAAGATGGAGTAGCTTCTCCTCTTCTTCTCTGGACCACTCAGTTTTCTTAATGCTGGGATCCAACCACTCATACCTACACAAAAATGTGTAAGATACACAAACACTTCACATTCACAGAACCAACTCCAACGACACCAACTAGTGCTCTGTTTCTCATGCATTCTGCACACACACAAACAAACTGACCAGCGGGCCTTGCACTGTTTGGCAGACTTGCGGTGAAGAAGGGAAGCAATACGAGACCACTGATTCTTCCCATATTTCATCACAGCTGCCTTCAGGATCTCATCCTGTGAGAGAGAATTTATTGTTTTATTGACAAATAGTTGGCGGACTACAGACGGAAAACGCAAACAAATATAACGTAACTTAAGACCATTTAGGACAGTTAGCTATGTAAGTTAGCTACAATGACGTTCAGCTAATGTGTTAGCATCACACCACCGTAGCTATGTTGTAAATTGACAAGCCAAAGAATGTTAGCTGCAGTTGTAAGTTACACAGATGTTGAGTATTTTATTAAGTCAGTATATGTAGATGCTAACAAGCTAGTTAATATGGCTTAAAATAGTATACACAGCAACAAAGCCCAATAGCGTAACTTTAGCAGGCTAGCTACCAAGCTAGCAAACCGCAATATCAATTTACCTCGGTGTTTCTCCAAACACCCCCCTTGATCATGATACGCGGCATCTTGGCTGTTGTGTGTTGCTACCCTATTCAGGTAGTAACTATAAATTAACAACCAAGTTAGGACAAAATTAAACAATATTACGAAAAGTTAAAAAGAAAACTGAACTACTATTCGAACGCGTTATTTCCAACATGGAGAAAAATTAAATATGGCGGCCACCGGAAGTGGGCATAGCATTATTTATCCATAGAAATGGATTCGATAGATTGTACCTGCTTGAAGTAATGTAATTATGTCAACGTAGACAACCCATTGTAAAAAAAAACACTTATCTTAAAGGGGCAAAATGTAAGATGTGTACTGTACTACTAGCATTATTACCAGAAGACATCTGCAGTTAATGTTTTAAGTTAATGTTTCAAATAATACTTTTCTACAAAATAAATCAGAGTGACTGACATATGCAGGTCTCTCTGTCAGTTTGCAATGACTTGTTATCTCCTTGTCTCGCTTAAGACATTCACAGTACTATCCTTCCCACCCAAAACCACCCTGGACTACCTAGTACTTTATTGGTCTTGTTTGGTGAGGGAAGACGAGGAGGAAACAAGTCTTGTTATTGTTTAGAGGCTAGATTCTACACAGTGCCCCATTAACATAGAGAAAATAATGTGCCATGGTGGCTTATGGAATAGAATACATTTTGTAATTGTCTGTCAAGTTGATTGCAACTGATTCATTGCCAACTAGGCTGGACTGTATTACCTTGCAAAGGAAGCAGCTTGTAAGCCCTTGCCATAGCCACTTTGCACTGGGAGAATCCCCATCAAAATTGGATGCATCAAAAATGTGTGCAGGTCAAAGAGTCACTCGCTTACAGTGTGTGGTTGGTAAATTTAGGAAGAATCACTCTTGATTTACTGTGGAGCAGATTTTGCCCATGGCTGACTGAAATGGAGCCCTTTGTTAATTGAATGGAAATTTTCTCCAGAATGAAATAAACCTATTGAAATTGATGGTGAGTGAGAGACACACAATAACAGTATAAGTTTAGTAATTGTTTTGACAATCGATCTTGATTGACTGGATGGCACAGATTCTGCCAGAAGAATACATTTCTGCCTTCAGCTTTGCAGAGCTGAGAAGTGTAGCTACATTTAAATAAATAGATGTTTCTGTTTCTTTTTAGGAAAGTACATTAAATTTGATCTATTTACAAAATTGTTGGAACAAATCTTGTTGTTATGATTACTTCGTTTGCAGTATCCTGAGTTTGGTAAGATATTTTTGTAATTGTTTCAGATCTGGATAGATGAGAAGTAAGCAGACACTTGAAATATTCTAACTTTTTTGTCAAAGTTGGGAAAGTGGGGAAAATGGCAGCTGTTTGGGAAAAGCTGCAAAATAATGTGTTATGGTTATTCCAGTTAAAATATCTTGTGTTTGGTAAAAGATCTGTAATTCTTTCAGATTTGAATAGCTGAGAAGTAGAGGAAAATATGAAATACTATAACTTTTGGTCTATCTCGTTTTCAAAGTTGTCAGAATAGCAGCTTTTTCTAAAACATTCGCCGAAAATGCTGGTGATACAGTTCCTAAAACTGCTGTAATTACTGAACAGTTGAACTTTTTCTGTTCTTGTTTAACAGTTGGATTGAAGAGAGGAACGACTATGATTTTGATATGCTATATTCTTTTCAAACTTGTTGAGAAGTGGTGGAAGTTAATAATTATGTGTCAAAAGTTGCTTTTTCAACTTCACAGTAAAGAAACCATTTCAACTGAACTGATGACGCCACCATGGGGGGTTTAGAATTACAAAACAATCCCATTCAAGTCAATTAAGTTCTAAAAGTTGATTAAAAGTTAATTATTTGAAAAAATTATAAAAGCTATGAAAAAGTTGTATGCGAGCAGCCTAAGTGTACCAGTCTATACGTTTTAAAGTATGAACAAAGTTTCTATCTTAAACAGTGTAGGAGTAGCGCTCTAAAGAACAATAATAATAACAATGCTTAGCCATGGTATTTTGGCAATATATCACAAACCCCCGAGATGCATTATTGCACTTATAAACCTGTTACAAAGGCAACTAGAGCAATAAAAATAATGTGACTTCATATCTGTGGTCTCTAATAAACTGGGTGGTTTAATCCTGAATGTTGATTGGATGATAGCTATGGTATATAGGTATGATGTCACATATTGTTAAACTGTTGTTTTGGCAACTTGTGGCATCTCAGGGGTTTGCGGTATCTGGCCAATATTCTATGGCTCTCAGTAATATCTGTCTTGCATAGTGCCTACAAACAGATCTGAACCAAGATATATTGATCAAAAACCCACCGTCTTGTGTCTTATTGCTTAAATATACCATGAATATGATGTCACACAACATGTTACTTTTCTAATTGCATTGTAACCAGTATATATAATCAATAAGACCTCTCTGTCGTTTCCTTAATGTGTACACATGGACCTGAATAACATACACTGCAGCAAATGCAAGTTTGTTGACTTTATTTTGTACATCTTTGCCCATAATCATATCATACAAACGTGATAATTCATGAACATAGACAAATGTGTGATAACCTATAGTTTGACTTTACACATCACAACAACACTGAACACACACAAATACTATGGCAACATGCTGAGGAATACACAGCACAAAAACACAACACAGCAACATACACTACACCACATACACTTCCCCTAATATCTGACCTATAGCCTTAAACCCTCACCTCTGACTCCTACCACACGTGTAGACCTGACAGAATTTGTGTATGCTTTTACTTATCCAGTCTTTTCAGTCGAAAAGTGTATAGCGGGCTAAGGGACGTTTCAAGGGGTCATTGAAGTAGTATCCAGGGGTTTAAAGGAGACTGTGTTTTAATGGGACAGAGGCTAGGGGAAGTGTGTATGGACTGGTGGGAGTGTATGGGTTCAGGAGAATTGTGTTGGAAGAAGTGATGGGATATGAGGGCGAGGGGCAAGAGGAGATGGTTCAAAGCATTTTAATATGAGAATAATCAATAAAAACACTTTCATCATAGATGACTTATATGCCAAGAATCATTAACACGTAATATGACCACAAAACAGTCCCATAGAGCTGGTTCATTCCCTTTGGTGTCAGGCACACACACAAACATAAGCTCACACACACTCCATTTGCATACGCTATCTCTACAGTCCTACACTTTAAAACATGAACGTGTATAGTAGGGGTCAGCTACTAGATTCAGCCACAGGCCAGTTGCAGGGTTGACAATTTTTTTTACATTATTTGTACATTTGTATGACAACTAAGCCCAAAACGAGATTGTATTTGATATCAATAATTTCATTGCTTCACTACACTGAGACAATATAATTTTATGTCCTTCATTTCTGGGAATACTTGATATATTTCCAAAATAAATAAAAAAGTATATATGTATATTTATTATAACAAATCTTAAGCAGCACCACAAAATAAACCCTCGCAGGCTGATTTTACGCTGCTGCGCAGGTTTTAACCAAGAGAATTAATTCAGTGCACAGATTAGAAAGGTTAAGTGTGATTGTGATGAACTGGAAAAAGTTTACTGATTCAACTTTAAAATATGAGTGTACCCCACTGACCTACCATAATGTATCTAATAATTTGTTATCAAGTTTTGTAGACTTACTCAACATAATAACATTTTTCATCAGCTGGAAAACTGGGTATTTTAAGTTGAAACAGCTAACGTTTTTGACAGTTTGAGTGTGAGGAGAGGAATGGTAAGACGTGATGAATTACAGAGCCATTGGGTTATTTACAATAACACATCAAACACAGACATCTCTGCTTGATTATTTTCTCTTCCTCTCTCCGGTCTCTAAACTCTCTATCTCCTCCTCTCTCTCCAAACTCTTCTTTTTCTTTCTCTATCCATCGCACCTGTCTTCACCAACCCTTCCCATCTATTGCTCTTTATTTGAGGTCTCCAGCATCTCCCTGGATGGTTTTCTTGATACGGAGCAGCATGGTGGTGAGCCATTGGTCCAGACGAGAGATGGAGTCAAACTCTTTAACAGCTTCAGTAAATGCCTCACAGTTCTGCTCCTCATGGGCATCCAGCAACTTCTACAGAGACACAGTTGGCGAGGGGGTGGGGGGTTATAAGGAAGCTATGCTGTTAAACAAGCAGCTTGAAGTCTAAAACAACAGCGGACACAAAAAGGCTCTCATCATGCCTACCTTCAACAGCTTGCACTCTCTGGAGTCTGCAAAAGCAGGAAACATCTCCTCATACTTCTCTATGGCCAGCTGAAAAACCCCCCACAAATATACACACTTGAAATCATGAATAACATTAGCAATGGTCATCAAAATGGTTATATGGTTATAAAAACTGTTATTGAATATGTTAAAGCTGCAACCTTAAACAGCATCATTAATACCATTTTCAGACAAAGATCAATGCTACAATACCACGTGAATAGCAGCAACATAACCTTTCAGACAATTGAAAACAATGTCACCGTCAGAAGCATCAGTACTGTTTCAGACAAGAGAATTATGCTCCTGTATGGAATGTTTAGTATTGGCAACTATAAAAATTGCTTGTTGGATGACAAGATCTATTTTATTTCTACTAAATATCTAGGTGAGTTACAGAATCAATAAACCGGAATTAACTTTTTTATGAGTGAGTGACAAATTAAAGGAAAAAACATAATAAATAAGTTGAGGATCATAACAAATGCAAATTCTTCTATACAGGTGTACTGCATTATACAATTAAGCAATTAACATCCTATCATGCTCTGTGGCATGTACAAAAATGCTGAGCTGTAATATTAGCTAATAATGAGTGTACCTTTGCATTGAGTTCATCCACTATGAAGTGGCAGAGAGAGGCTTTAAAGAAGTACTCTTTTGCATTATACTTCAGCAGAGGGTTGTCCATGGTATTGGTGGCCACCTGGCAAATACACATTCAAACACACAAAAACACACTATTACATCCCTGTGACATCAATTCAGTAAGAGTCAATCAGATTTTAAGGCTTTAATATACACACAAAACACCCACTTACACACCTGCTCATAGATTTCAATAGCTTTTGGATACTGCTCCAGCTGAGCACTATAGTGGCCCACCTTCAGCAGACACTTGTTAGCGGAACTGGGAGAGACAGAGACATACTATATGAACAGAATAGACTTCCAGTAAAGAGCCCTGGGGAACCACTCATGACATATCCCCCTAAACAATAGTGTTTATGATGAACACTACAGAAGTTATTTAACGCAACTGCATTATATAGCGTTTATTTATACTAAAGAACACAAGAGACTCACCTGTTGGACTCCTCGCCTTTATAATAATCGGCTGCCTGCTCATAGTGGGCAATCGCCTAGTTACAGGAAATACACATGTAAGGCAGTGTCCACAAGGAGTCGTGTGTGTGTGTGTGTGTGTGTGTGCGGGGGGGGGGGTCTGTACCTTCTCTATGTCCACCAGCTCAGACTCGTAGATCTCTGCGATGGTGATGTGGTGTTTGGCTGCGATAGTAAACCGACCCTGTAATACACATATGGATTGTAAGGACAGAGATGGACAATAACATTTGCAAATACCCACACAGGTGAAGAATTATTAGCATTATACATTTTGAGCGGTTTCAGGCTAGAGAAAACATAGAAATGGGTGAAAGAAATTCAAAAAAGTGTTGTAGTAGAGGGAGTAGAGGTCAGCTGAGAGTGTTGTGGTTAGTGAGCAGAGGTCAAATGAGAGTGTTTGAGGTTAGGGAGTAGAGGTCATATTAGAGTTCTGTGCTTAGGGAGCAGAGGTCAGGACTCATGAGTTGGATCAGGCTTACCATGTCAGTGTAAATATCGATGGCTGCATTTAAACAGTTAATAGCCTCTACAGGAGATACGAGGAGCGGGAGGAGAAAAGAAGGGACCAAAGAGTAAGACAGATTAGGTTTTCTCACAATGCACCTACTATTAGGGTTTAAAATCAAAGAATAGGGTACCAGTTGTAAGGAAGGCTTTGTCCTGCTCTGGTCTATTATGTATTGAAATGTGTGGGTGTGGGTGTGTGTTCCTACCCTGAGGATCAGCCTTCTTGTAAGCATTCCCTGCGTCAACGAAGCTGGTGGCTGAGTCCAGTTTGTTCTGCAGCTGCATGTGGAGCCGCGCCCCCTGGCAAAATGCATTGCCAGCAGCTACATAGACACACACACAAACAAAATGATGGAGTCAATAGAACGTCTGTATTATTTCAGTAAAGTGTGTGCGTGTGACCCACCTGTCCAGTTCTTAGCCATCTTGAACATGTTGGCTGCTCTAGCGTACATTTCGCACGCATCTTCTACTTTGTGGTGACTCCCCCTGAAATACACCCATATGCAAGTCCACACACATTTAACAACACTGCCAGATATTAGCTATACACCTGGAAACCATCAGAAATTATGGTTTTGTCTCTACTGAACACTGTCTTCTGAAGATAATATAAACATCTTGTGAAAAGAGCCAGCCTACTCTAAATGTTAAGGATATTTCATATACGATAGGCCACCAACAATAATAGCCTAAGCGGCCCTCGCTAGGGTCATCTACAAGCAACGCTGGCGGTTAAACTGTTAATGTGGTCAGCCTGAGCACTTATTTCCCAGAAGCAGAGAGGCCTGACTGCGAAAAACCGGGCCCGACATTCTCCCCCTCACTAAGCAAACGCATAAATATAATCCATGTACATAAATATAAGCCACCCATCATATAGCTAGCTACATCACCAACTCATTTGCGATTGTATTGCGTTCAATGTCATGCAAAACAGAGACCCATCCCCCCGTCGTGATGCAGTACATACACAGCGCTCTGTTAAGCTACGGACTTGGTAGAACCAGTTTGAGAACGAGTGTCTAATCTCACCCAAACATCCCTCCCAGGAACGAGCCGGATGATTTGACCTTCTTGTCGGCTTCAGCCATCAGCTGCATGGCCTCCTTCTCTTTCCCGGAGGTATCCATAGCTGTTTCGACTGACTGTGTGTTTCGTCGTCACTATGTAAAAACAAATACTAAGCAGAATCTAGTAGCTGGGAATGGATGCTGAGAGATGGTGCTGATGAGAGAGCGAGTATGGGTGTCTTCTTCGTCGGATAGCGATTCCCTCAGATATTCTCTTGGTGTATTACCGCCGCCTTGGGTCTGGAGCTGGAGGAAATTGCACCAAGTTTGAACAGACTAGTACGCGCTAGTACGTCCAACCTATTTTTACGGATAATAATTCATTTATATTTTTCTGCAACAAGAATGTTACTGGTATGTCGGTATACAAATTATCTGAAAAACGAAATATGATTGGTTATTTGTATGCAAAACAGTCTTACAAAGATCGTCCATCAAAGCGGAAGTTGCGTCTAAATTGTGCCAAAGTTTGAAACATGAAACAACTGTGACGGAGCTAGCTAACTATATATTTAGCCAATTCAAATCAGCGTAACGAAAGAATAGCTATTTATTAGTCTTAAAAGTTTATCTTATAAGGGTCTTTCGCTTCCTACTACTGTAACTAAGCAACTTGGGTGAGCAACGTTTGTCTTCCGACGACTACCATCGTCAGTTAGCTAGTAGTGACTACTATTAGCCCTGTTTGGACCCGAGCACAATGCCGGTGAGGTATAATCGTGTACAGTATAATACCTAAACGCTCCGGTAGATCTGTAGCATCGGTACATCTGTTATCCCGAATCTTAAGTCTACATTCCGAATACCCGGAAAATAATTAAGCTACCAGCCCTCTGGGTCACCTATTTCCTAGAAACTTTTCACCGAAGCCAGACACATTCATAATATGGAACAAATGAGTTACTTTAGCTGTCGGTGGAGGACACATAATAGAATACAGTAGTACTGACAATAGGCCTATATCCAATTTTGCGCACATTAATATTTCCCTGGCTCCATGGCGCTGTTGTCTGGGGTCAAAGGGAGGTAACTGTTACTTTAGAGGTTTTGTTAATGAATGTTGAAAACATGTTGGCTTGACATTTAAAAAGCAATTGAGGAAAAACATTTCAGCGCAGCGGGTATCTCTGCTGACTTTAGTACTGACTACTACAAACGAAAGCTATTGATTTTCCCCCTCCATATTTATGTTACTAGTATTAACAAGCTAGCTAGGTTAATCTAAAGGCAGGTTGGCCAAAAGGTTGTCTCAAGTAGTTAGTTGGTCATGCTTTAACCAAAGAAGAGAGAAAATCTCAAAAACAGCTGCAGCCAGGCTAAACTTTAGCTTCTATGCATGATTGGGAACGGTGGTCAATCAACTAGTAAAAACATTATTGTAGCTATTCAGATTTTGAAATGCTGTTGAGTTATCTCTATTACTACCTGAACCTTCTACTCTCTCTCATAGTTACACACTCTCATGTTGCCAGGTGTAAGATGAGTAGAGAGGCTTCTGGTCGGGGCTCCTGGAGAGGACGAGGATGGAGGGGAGGAGGGGGTTGGAGGGGAAGACCATGGAGGGGGAACTCACGCAACCCCAGTGCTCAAGGAGGTATGCTGACACAGTCAGGCTAGTTTAAAGTAAGAGTCTGTTAGAGGTAAGACTAGTGCCTAACTAGAGTCCTGCATTCGGTTGGATATACACACTGTTCCCCATGGGTTACTCTAATATGTTTAGTTTCCAATGGCCTACATAAATTACTGTGTACTGCCTATCTGTTTAATTCTAGGGATTACTTACATTTTAAATAAATTATCTGAACAATAATGAATGTAGACTAATGGTTTTTTGTTGTGTCTGTTAGACACTTTCATTAGCATGGTCTCTGCTAAAGGATAACACCCAAATGGTGAAGTTGAATATCGTAAGAAAGTGGCTAAAGAAGTGTCTTTTAAAGTGATGTACTGGTGCTGGGTGGATTCGGTTCCAAACAAAACTACCATGACTAGTATTTAAATGCAAATGGTCATCAAACCCTGGATTTTGGGACAATACTGACTCTCATCTGTCTCTTTCTCTCTCTAGGCACCTCAAAGCCTGGTGTATCTGCAACCACTTTGGATAGGCAATGTCCTTATAAAGGCTGGACTCTCTACTTTACTGAAGGTAAGTGTGTCTATATGGTTATTTGTAACGTAGCTGTGCATATACATGTATTGTAATGTAAAACATGTAATGCGTGTGTATTGTAATACATATTAATGTGTTTCCTGTGTGAAGGTTTCATAGAGAGTTCTCCGTATGTGGAAAAGATCAAAGTGTTTGAACAGTACTTCACCTCACAGATACACCTCTATGACAAAGTAAGAAAAGTCTTTTTGAAAACACATTGTTTTCAGCTCTGAAAATAGTAGTATTAGTAAGGAGCGTGTGTGTGTGTAGGATGAGATTGAGCGCCAGGGCAGTGTCTTGGTGGACTATAAGGCGCTAACTGAGAATACGGTGGTGTGCATGGCTCTGCCAGACCTGGCCAATCAGCTGAGAGAACAACCAGAGATCAGCCTCAACTGTCTGGGCCTCGCCATACACCAGGTACAGTACACACACACTGGCCACTGAAGGTACGTTTCTGTATGTATTTTAATGGATGTGGCGTGTTTAAATTGGGATTGCGGATGTTGTGAGGCCATTCTTGCAGTAAATGCCACACCAATCTAACTGCATTAACACCTGATCTTTTGCTAAATTATGGGCAAAATAATTTAACTGATTGGTCACTTTTTAATCCCCTGTGACATGTAAATAAGTAGTTCAGCGGAGTGATACGCTGTATCAGTAAGGATCATAGAACAGGTCAGATAAATCATGTGTCATGCGTAGCTGTGTGCATGGTGGTTGGGATACAGGCGAATATCTAGGTACTGACAATGCATGTTGCATACACACGGTCTCTGTCTATATTCTGCTTTGGCAACATTTTAATGTTCTTGTGGAATTTTGGAGATATAGCTTCCCGTTTTCAAGCAAATTCACCTGTTTTCTTAAAATAACGGTATACAAATATAATTACTGTTTTTTTGGGGGGGCCTTCCGTTTTCTTAGTTTTGCATAAGATATTTGTGATTTCTGACATGCGTGGTGATTTTGTACATGTAGCCTAAATGTTATACACAGTTTAGAATAAAAAAATATATTTTTATAATGCTACATATACTGTATCTTTTGTATACTGTATCTTTTGATTAGCTAATTCGGTTTTCATCAAATATTATTGTAGGCAGAATTTACAAAACCCAAGGTGCCGGGGCTCAGCCCCAGCAGGCTCTGGCTGAAGTGTGTGTGTGTGTGTGTGTGTGTGTGTGTGTGTGTGTGTGTGTGTGTGTGTGTGTGTGTGTGTGTGTGTGTGTGTGTGCGCGCGCGCGCGTGTGTGCGCGTGTGCACGCGTGCGCGTGTGCGTGTGTGTCAGGTTTTGACAGTGGACCTGGAGAGACATGTTACAGTGTTACAGGGGGAAGGGCTTCCAGGGGGAACCACACCGCTCATTAACATACCCCACATCAGTGCCAGGTAAGACACACACACTGTCTGAAGTTCTATAACTGTGTGTTTGTTTGTAACTGTTTGTTTGTTTTTCAGGTTGTATAACTATGAGCCCCTGACAGCCCTTAGGATGCTGCGTGCCAGTGTGTTTGGTCGTTTGGTGTGTGTGAGGGGGACCGTGGTCCGTGTCAGCAACATCAGACCGCTCTGTACACGCTTGGCCTTCACCTGCTCTGGCTGCTCTCACACACAGACACTGACCCTGACACATGGCAAATTCACCATGCCCACAAAGGTATAATACACTCACCTTGCCTAGCTGCACTTTCACTGCAATTTACTTTGGTTGGAACGTGTGTGTATTTCCTCAGTGTGTGGAGCCAGAGTGTCGCAGTCGTTCCTTCATCCCGAACCGGAGCTCTCCTCTCACACTCACAGTGGACTGGCAGACTATCAAGTAACTACACTATTATTTGCTTTTATCTTTTACAAGTTTACATTTTTGCTCTTACCCTGGGTGACTTACAGTTAGTGCTGTTAGAAGTGTCTTAGATGTTGGAGTTAGTGGTTAGTTTCTAGTGTGTAGGAATCAGTGGTTAGTCTCTAGGGTGTAGGAGCTAGTGGTTAGTGTCTAGGGCAGTGTTTCCCATTCCTGGTCCTCGGGACACAAAGGGGTGCAACGTTTTTGCCCTAGCACTCACACATCTGATTCAAATGAAAGGCTTGATGACAGTTTCATTACATCAGTCAAGTGTGTAAGTGGTAGGGCAACATTTGAATCAGGTGTGTGAGTGCTAGGGCAAAAACAAAAACGAGCACCCCTTTGGATCCTGAGGACCAGGATTGGGAAACGCTGGTCTAGGGTGTAGGAGCTAGTGATTAGTGTGTAGAAGCTAGTGGTTAGAGTCTAGGGTGTAGGAGCTAGTGATTAGTGTGTAGAAGCTAGTGGTTAGTGTCTAGGGTGTAGGAGCTAGTGATTAGTGTGTAGAAGCTAGTGGTTAGTGTCTAGGGTGTAGGAGCTAGTGATTAGTGTGTAGAAGCTAGTGGTTAGTGTCTAGGGTGTAGGAGCTAGTGGTTAGTGTGTAGAAGCTAGTGGTTAGTGTCTAGGGTGTAGGAGCTAGTGGTTAGTGTGGAGTTTGTAGGAGCTATTTGTCTAGTGTGTATGAACTGGGAATCAGTGACTACTGGCAAAGGATTTAGGAGACTGAGGCTTTGCATTTGAACTTTATTACCCCAGGGTCCAGGAGCTGATTGGAGGTGAGCAAAGGGAGGCGGGGCGAATCCCTCGGACGGTGGAGTGTCATCTGACCTCTGACCTCTGTGACAGTGCTGTCCCTGGAGACACTGTTACTATCACCGGAACCGTCAGAGTCAGCCAAGAAGACGGTAAACACAGATACAAACTGTTGCTTACATCATAGGCATGGCCAGAGTCACTAAAAACTCTGTGTTTTGTGTGGTGGGTTTAGGCAGCAGAGGGAAGAAGGATAAGTGTATGTTCCTGCTCTACATCGAAGCCAACTCCGTCAGCAACTCTAAAGGTAGTTGTACGTGTGCTACTGTGTTGTTGTTACTCATGTTATTAGGAGGCTGAAGGCCAATTGATGAAGGGTTTCCAAGTTGTGTGGACAATTGTGTGTTCTTAAGGTCAGAAAGTGAAGGATGCTGACGGTCAGAGGTCATTGGGAGGAGAAAGGTCATCTGGGATAGAGTTCTCTTTGAAGGAGCTGTACGCCATTCAGGAAATACACAGCCAACCTAACCTACTGAAGCTCATTGTACAGTAAGGCACATATTACAACCCAGAGTAAACAGAATACTACTGGGTGTATCTTTATTAAAGGGAACCAAAAAGGACTGCGATGTTTTCAATTGTCAGAACATTAATCTGTAGAATGGTTCTTTGGAGGAAGGATTGAGCACATACACAGTATTAGAATTGTGTAATATAAAAGCGTACTTGATGAATAATTAAAGTTGTGTATTCACTACATTTTGGCCTTACCCATTACTTCTTTAAAACTACATTATGTGTTGGTGTCATATGAAGCTTTACTTCTTGCTCGGTAATATGGTAGGGGTGAGGCGCTGGTTTGGGTTTCCATAGCATTTCTATACATTAGGTTTTGTGACTATCCAAATCATGACCCCTTTTTGGTCTAGTTTCCATAACAACTATACCACTACTTTGATGACTGCTGTAACTAAGATGATGTGGATTTGTATTGTGTGACTGAGGTTGACTTGTCTTCCAGCTCCTTGTGTCCAGCCATCTACGGCCACCTGGTGAGTAAGCATATTATCCATTGGCCATGTGGTTTCAACTGAGCTGTGGCCACGTTTCAACAAGACAGAATATATATTTGTCGTTTGTAAAATAGGTTTGTGTGTGAATTTTTTTAGCTGGTGAAAGCAGGTCTGTCCTTAGCATTGTTTGGAGGCAGCCAGAAGCATGCGGATGACAAGAACCGGATCCCTGTCAGAGGAGATCCTCATATTCTAGTGGTGGGAGATCCTGGTCTGGGGAAGAGCCAGATGCTACAGGTAATGCACACGCGAACAGTCGTGCATCTTACGCCAACCTCAAACGTCCTGGTGTAACTGTGTGTGTGTGTGTCTGTGAAGGCGGTGTGTAATGTGGCTCCCAGGGGGATCTATGTGTGTGGTAACACCACCAGTACTTCAGGGCTGACTGTCACTCTGTCCAGAGAGGCCGGCTCTGGAGACTACTCCCTGGAGGCTGGAGCTCTGGTACTAGGAGACCAAGGTAGGCGGGCTGTGTGTTTACAATCAAGCTGTCATCCTCCAGAATGTCTGTGCCAATCATTTATTTCTCTATGTGTGTGTATCGTAGGGCTGTGCTGTATTGATGAGTTTGATAAGCTTGGCCAACAGCAGCAGGCGTTACTGGAAGCCATGGAGCAGCAGACCATCAGTCTGGCTAAGG
>JACXGI010000085.1:89738-200028 GCA_016801175.1 Esox masquinongy
AGTTTAGTGTGTGTGTGTGTGTGTGTGTGTGTGTGTGTGTGTGTGTGTGTGTGTGTGTGTGTGTGTGTGTGTGTGTGTGTGTGTGTAGGATGGGCAGTGCCCTCCTATCGAGGTTTGATGTGGTCTTCCTCCTTTTGGATGTTCCTGATGAGTCACATGACCGCAAGTTATCGGAACATGTGATGGCGGTAAGGTCTGGGAAGGGAGGGGCCTCTAGTGCCATGGTTACACGAGATGACATCCAATCACAGCGGTCACCGCTGGAGCCCATGGAAACACCCTTGTCTGACCGGCTGCAGGTACACACACACAAATCCACAAATGCTCTACCGATATACGTACATGGAATTAGTGCCATTGGGTTTGTCTTCTAGGTGTGTCCAGGAGAGTATGTGGACCCAATCCCACCCTCCCTTCTGAGGAAGTATGTTGGGTACGCCCGGCGCTATGTGCATCCCTCGCTCTCTGCCTCCGCTGCCCAGAAGCTGCAGGACTTCTATCTCTCCCTGCGCTCGCACAAACACGCCGCCGACACCACTCCCATCACCACACGGCAGCTGGAGTCCCTCATCCGCCTTACAGAGGTATAAAGGCACCGAAACTCATTAGCATGATTTGGTCATTGCGCAACAAGGTAACTCGTTTGCGTCAAGAATCTCCTAGGTCTGCTGCTATAGATTTTCCACCATACAGAATTTACTGAAAAACCTTGAACGCTAAGAGTGTCTATCAAATTACCAGATTATAAATAATTTAAATGACCCAAAGGACAACCTCTGTCCGAATTAGTACCTAAAACAAAATCACCAATGAAAAGGAATGCAAATAAATCTAAACCAGTCAACAGTATTTATACTGTAACAAAATTGTTTATACATGTTGCAAATGCTGCCAAGAAAGACTCAACATTTGCAGGTAAATGTGTATGAAGCACACAGTGGAACTATAACAGGCATGTGTTTTTATACTAGGCTGTGCATTTATCCACATTTAATTTTAACGTTATGATTACCATTGCTTATTAGAATTATCATGCCACACCCTGTTTGTGTTTTTGTAGGCGCGGGCGAGGCTGGAGCTGAGAGAGACAGCCACCAAGAGTGATGCTGAAGACGTCGTGGAGATCATGAAACACAGGTAACGCTATCCGCAACCAATACTTGGAATGAGGATTTATCTGTTTGGAGTTAGGTTAGGTTTGGAGCTAGTGAAATTGGGATTGTGAATGGGAATACTTTTATAGTCCCTATAAGATTAGTGAAACCTAAAATGTGTGTCTCTCAGTCTGGCAGATACCTTTTCTGATGGTAGTGGAGGTCTAGATTTTGAACGGTCAGTGCTCGGTGTTGGGATGAGTCAGCGTTCAGCTGCTAAGAGATTCATCACTGCACTTAACATGCAAGCTCAGCGCACACACACCATGTTGTATGACCTCACAGAACTACGCTGTCTGGCCAAGGACCTCAACATACAGGTACACCCACATACCGTATGCATGCCTGTTACTTTTTGTCTTACCAAAAGGTTGTTTCAGCTCTTGGATTTCAGAAGTGTCATGCTTGTTTTTATTGTGTGTTTTGATTCAGGTTTCAGATTTTGAAAGTTTCATTAGTTCTCTGAATGAACAAGGCTACCTGCTGAAGAAAGGACACCGACAGTACCAACTACAGACTATATAACTTACTTCATCATTGAAATCCCTGATGTTGCTACAATAATTTTTTGGGTGTAAATAACTGGGTATGAATTAATTCTTACTTTGTGTTTAAGAATATGTAACTGAACCCGTTAGCAAAATTCTGTATTAAAAAAAGCATTAATAATAAACTATTTATTCCTGACAAATACCACTGTATTTTTCATATTTTGTTTACTTAAAACACTCATTGTACAAACAATGTCATTGTATAATTTAGAACAATTTGCATATTTTATTTTTCACTTTATGGACATTGTGGACTTTTTTGTGTTGATCAGTGGGGGAAAAAACTATTTGATTTCCTGTTGTAACACAATGTGTAAACGTCCAACGGGGTGAATCCTTTGGAAAGGCACTGTGTGTGTGTACACTGATGAGTCAAAATATTATGACTACCTGCCTAATATGCTGTTGGTCCTCCGCGTGCTGCCAAAACATTGCCGACCCGCTGAGGCATGGACTCTACAAGACCTCTGAAGTTGTCCTGCGGTATCTGGCACCAAGACATTAGCAGCAGATCCTTCAAGTCCTGTAAGTTGTGAGGTGGAGATGCCGTGGATTGGACTTGTTGGTCCAGCACATCCTACAGATGCTCAGTTGAGGTCTGGGGAATTTGAAAGCCAGGGCAACACCTTGACCTCTTCATCATGTTCCTCTAACCATTCCCGAACAATGTGTGCAGTGTGGCAGGGTGCATTGAATGAGGCTACGCCATCCGGAAATACCCTTGCCATGAAGAGGTGCATCTGGTCTGCAACGATGTTTAGGTAGGTGGCACCTGTCAAATTGACATCCACATGAATGCCCGGACCAAGGGATTCCAAGCAGAACATTGCCCAGAGCATCACACTCCCTCCACCGTCTTGTCGTCTTCCCACAGTGCACCCTGGTGCAACTACTTCCCTGGTTAAACGGCGCACACGTACACGGCCGTCCACTTGATGGAAAAGAAAATGAGACTCGTTGGACCAGGTCACCTTCCACTGCTCTAAGGTCCAGTTCCGGCACTTGTGTACCCATTGTAAATGCTTTCGACGGTGGGCAGGGATCATCACGGGCACTCTGACAAGTCTGCGGCTACTCAGCGCCATAAGCAGCAGGGTGTGATGCACTGTGTGTTGTGACACATTCCTCCTGTAACCATCGTTAACATTTTCTGTGACTTGTGCCATAGTAGATCTTCTGTTGGTTCAGACCAGACGGGATGACCTTCGTTTCCCTCGCACATCAATGAGCCTGACACCCTGTCACCTGTTTGGTTTGACCCTCCACAAACTACTGTCGGTAGGTACTCACCACTGCTGACCAGGAGCACCCCACAAGCCTTGTCGTTTCAGAGATGCTCTGACCCAGTCGTCTAGCCATAACAATTTGGCCGTTGTCAAAGTCGCTCAGGTCTTTACTCCTGCCCATTTCTCCTGCATCCAACGGGTTGCGAGAACAGACTGTTCACTTACCATTATGACCACTTTGAGTGGTCACAATGTTTTGGCTCATCAATGTATACTGTATACTTCAGCAGTTGTTACAAAAGGTGGGGTGACCAATTCTCTTTTGGCTATGCCAGGTGATGATTATATCAGTACATGACCTTTGGGCCACATCCCAGTTTTGCATGTTCAAATGACAGGCAGGTCAATAAATGCATGTAGACTGTGTATTAGAGCTTTTTAACAGAATCTTTAACAGACCTCTTGTCCCATAATATCTAAATGAGCTTAATTGTAACAAAGCATACATTAATACAATAATAATAATACAATCTGAATACTACAGCAATGGTGGCTTGTAACTCCAGTGCCTTGCCACTCACCTTCACACCCCTGGGCCAGACCACTTAATCATAGACCTTACTGAAGAAATTATTCTTATGTAGGAACTTTGAGGTTGAGTCTGAGTCTGTATCTTTCACTTTAACTGGCAGATCATTCCACAGTAGTGGAACTCTATGAGAGAAAGTCCTGCCTCCAGCTGTTTGTTTAGAAATTCTAAGTACATAAAAGAGACCTACAGCTAGTGACCGTAACATCTGTCATAAGAGCAGGTCCATGTTTAATGTTTTACTTTTAACTTTGTAGGTTAAAAGTAAAACATTAAAATCAGCCCTGGCCCTAACAGACAGCCAGTGTATAGATATTAATACGGGCATAATGTGATTCCATTTTTTAAATTCTAGTTAAGACTCTAGTAGCCATGTTTAGCAATCAAAAAAAAATGTTGTCTTATGAGGGTAACTAGAGAGAAGAGCATTGCAATAGTCAAATCTTGAAGTAACAAAAGCATGGATTAGCTTTTCTCTATCATTTTTTGATAAAAAGTCAGATTTTCACACTGTTCAAAAGATGGCAAAAAAGCTGCTCTTGAAATAAATTTTGTTCATCAAAAGAGACATCAAGGTCAAGGGTAATGCCAATTACAAAACTTAATTCATAGGCTAAGCACAAAAAGCATTGGGACAGATTCATATTTCCAAATTAAGCACTTATGTTTAATATTTGATAATCTGTCCGAAGTCTGCAACCCTTTGACCTCACCAAACACATGGACAGCAAATCCTAACCCAGCCCTATGTACTTGCTGTAAGTCCCCTCCATGGTCACTGTTGCTAAAGAGACAGAATGGCTAGGGGTTTAATGAAATGCATCAACTTTGGGACACTTCTGACTTGAATGATGCAAGTACATAAACAATGCATGTGTCATGATAGGCATGCCTATTCATTGTTTTGTGTGAAATCTGTAGGCTGCTACTTTGTACACGCAGTTACTTTGCCCCTACACCTTTGATAATTTTCACTCCATCAGCTTTGGGGCACCTGCAAATAGCGGAGAGATGGATCCCCCATTTGGGATTTATCCATAATGTTCTATACATTCAATGAATATTTGGAGCATCTCTTACCCTTGGTTTCTACTAGAGATATCGTGACGATTAGCTTACCAACCGCGTGACGCAACATGACAACGTGAACACGATTGGTAGACAATCTGTGCCGTGGCGCTATACGTTCATCGAAAAATTACAAATGGATTCCTATCTCATAATTTCTAAATGTCTCTGCGAACACGCTCAGCGACACTGTAAAACACGACATATTCATCGGAATACGGCAACAAACATGGAACCATTTAGGGCATATAGCACGTTGGAGTGATCGGCTGGAGTTTGTTAGGAAAGCAGGAAAAAAGACAGATATGAAGTAGCAAGGATTTCTTGTATGCATCTGATTGAGATGGTAAAACATGTGTAGATGAGGATAGTTAGTAAGTCGCGTTTTGGGATGTTTTTCTTTTCGGTTTGTAAAAATTACTTTGCCGTGTCTGCGCGATGGCACGTAGCTAACGTGACACGGTGCTCGAAGAGAAGTGTGTATCTGCCAACCCTTGCGTCATGGCGGCAGCAGCAGACTCTGCAACAGGGTGTGTGTGTCAGGGCAGAGGTTAAATGGCTGCAGAGACTCAAAAACAGAATCTCTTCTGTCACCCAGTGGTCCAGCTACACACATTGTCACACACACACCCCACAGGACACGCACAACTTAACGACACCAGAGGTTACCGACCACTGGAATGGTCCTATCAAACGTGCCACCCAATCATGTCTCCGGAGAGGTCACAAGAAGATGCAGGATAACCACAACAGCTTTAGGTTATGTTCTACCGAACCCTCTTTCTTGTCCTCCCCTCATCTCTTGGGGTTGAGGTTGTTCCCATTGAGTTCTGTTGCATCTTCAGGCTTGCGAGGTCTCTGTAGTGGAAAACCCTGTGAGACCACAGCCGACATCCCACCTGCAGGAGACCAGACGGAAACCAGCCAGACAGCTGACAGACTCACTGATCCTGGCCAGGGACTGTTCAAGTTTAAAGAACTGGTGGGTTGTGTGTGTGTTAAGACAAGTGGTGGTGGTTGAAGCAGATTGTGTGTCTATCAACTAGAAGCTCCCCCACTTTTTGTTGAGTTCAAAGTTTTCTCTGAAAGAGGCCTTTGAGGACTAGTCTACTGGTCACATTTTTGCTAAAATGGATCTTTGACAACATTCAGTCACCATCAGTTTTTGTAAGCCAGTTGACTATAAGTAAGACTTGGGTAGGGCAGGGGGAGTGTTGGATTGAAAGCTGCTATGTTTTCCAATTGGATTCTAAGAAGTCAGTAGATGTGTTCCATGAAGTCAGTGATTGTGTTCCAGAAATGGTATATCAAGTATGAATTACAGCACCCCTGAATCACTGTGGTTGTATAGGACAAGAGTATTGATAATCAAAATTAACTACCAATTGATGGTGACTCATTTTTGCTGCTAGCATAGAAACCAACTGGTTGTCATACCTAAACCTTTTCATGTATAAACAGAAAGCTGAGATTCAGTGCTACTCTGCTGAAAATTAAATAATGCCAAATTATTTCTACTACTTTTAAGGTTGGTTTCCCATGCTGTCACTTTGGTCTTCATGTCATGAAATGATTAGAGACAGAACAAAACATTCTCCCGTAAGATTATCTTGCACAAAATGTTGCTCACACCGGCCTTTGACTGTGTGTGTGTTCCAGTATGAGAATCCGTGGACCATCCCCAACCTGCTCTGTGTGTGTCGCATCGCACTGGCTCCAGTCCTGGGGGTCCTGATCACTGAGCAGCACTTTCACATCTCTCTGGGACTGTTTGCTTTGGCTGGATTTACTGATGTGGTATGCATGCCACCCTACACACACACACACTCTCACACATTTTAACACTTTGTGACATCATTTCACATACAAGAACTTGTTCAACGTTAGGATGGCCAATCTGTCCTAACAACTGCATCAACCAGTAGAGGTCGGCAGTGTAATTTCACATGATAAAATGCTTAAACTGCTTGAAGTATTTCAATTTGGAGCTTAAAAAGTACTGTAATACCTTGAAAAGATGACGTTCCACAATTTTGGTTATTGGAAAGACATTAAAACTACACACCAGATTTATCAGCTCTCCAAAATACAGTCATGATTTAGAAGGGTAATACGTACAATTTGTCCATAATATATCTGCAGTAATTGTGCAAAGATGGTGTATCACAACATGCAAACATGCTAATTCCATAATCTAGGACTTGAGAGAAAACACAATTAAATTAAATATAATGTATATGTTGCTACATAACAAAATATAGGTCTGAACTATGACAATATAACTCGAACAGATGGAGTTGCAATAGAAAGGGATCAACTTAACTTTAGCATAGGGAGGGGTTTGTGAAAGGGGGAAGAGCCGGTGGCAGGCGTGCAACACAGTTATGCAGACATTTCTCCCCTAAGACGGACAGCTTTCTTTGGTTGATGCAGATATTAGGATTTATCAGCCATTCTAACTTTAAACTTTTGCTAATATTCAAGTATGCCACTTTGATTTGAAACATGAAACTATAACAATACACCACAGTTGACAAACAAAACCCCTGTGTCACCTTGTGTGTTATCTCCAGCTGGATGGTTATATAGCTCGTAACTGGGCCAGTCAGAAGTCTGCATTGGGCAGCGCTCTCGACCCATTGGCTGATAAGATTCTCATCAGCGTTCTCTATGTCAGTCTTACTTATGCTCAGCTCATCCCAGGTGAGAAGTGTTACATTTGTATTCATTTGCAAGTCCTTCTTTCACATACATGAAATATTTGTTTATAGTGCTGATGATGCCAATTATTGTCCACACAGTCTTGATAAAGGGAGAACAAATCATTTGTTGTCATTTTGTGTTCTTTCAGCTCTTTTGACAGTGTTGGTTATCGCCAGAGACATCGGCCTGATTGCTGCTGTTTTCTACGTCAGATACAAGACTGTCCCACCTCCTGTAAGACACACGTTTAGGGCTGCCTGTCAGGGACATGTTTCAACAGTCAGTCAGGATACTGGAAAAAGGAAATGGATGGGAGAGGATCCAGTAATGTGTTCAGTTTAGCTCTTTTAGACTAGATTTCTTTCCCCCTCTCTCTATATTTACTCGTTTATATTTCTTTCCCCCTCTCTCTATATTTACACATCTCTCTTCTGATTTGCTCTCCAGGTGACTCTTGGTAAATTTTTTAACCCCTGCTATACCACTGCACAGCTCAAACCCACCACTCTTAGCAAGGTACGTCTCTATAATGTTTTTGTATTTTGTCTTATAGACTTAATTTATCATTATAAAATACATTTTGCCACGAAATACCCCATATTGACTGACAACACATTTTTAGGCATTTGTGCCAGTTTATTGAACATAAAAATATGTTAAATACCTCATGTACATAAGCATTCAGACCCTTTATTCAGGAGTTTGTTGAAGTGTCTTCGGCAGCCATCACAGCTTCAAGTTTTCTTGGGTGTATCTATGCCAGCTTTGCATTGGTGAAGTGCAATTTTCAGGTCTCCCAAAAGAGACTGAAGTCCGGGCTTTGGAGACAAGTACATTCAGAAACCTTAAGCCACTCCAGTGTTGTCTTTGATGTGTGCTTCGGGTTGTTGTGCTGAAAGATGAATATTCGTTACAGTCTGAGGTCTTGTGCGCTTTGGATCAGGTTTTCTTTAAAAAAACCTGTCTGTTATATGCTGTTTATCTTCCGCTCAATCCTGTCCGGTCTTCCAGTCCCATCCCCTAGCTTGCTGCTCCCACCACCGTACTTCACCATAGGGATTGTATTAGGTGATGAGCAGTACTTTGTTTCGCCAGATGAAGCCGTTGGCATTTAGGCCCAGTAGTTTGATTTTGTCTCGTCAGACTAGTTAAACATTTTCCTCATGCTCTCTGAGTACTTCATGTGTTGTTTGGAAAACTCCAGGGGACATGTCATATGTCTTTTACTCAGCAGTGGCCACTCTACCATAAAGGCCTGATTGACAGAGTTGTGCATGGTACATGGTATTCTGCCATGTCTGCAGAGAGACTCTGAAGCTCTTTTAGACATCTCAAGGATGATCAAAGTTCAAGAGTCTGAATAATTCTGTACATGTCATTATGGAGTTTTGTGCGTAGATGGAAAAATTATCAAGTGAAGTGGTCTGAATATTTTCTGAAGGAAATGTACATGCATGCAAACATACATGCAGAAAAACACAAATGCAGACCTTCAAATGTTGACTATTTAGTCAGCATTTGGCTAAACATTTAATTTAGTTGCATAAATGTGAGATGCACATTCTATATGGCCCCCAAGTCTCAATCTAAACCTCTTAGGACCAGTGGTGCTTTTCCTTATGATTTCTGTAATTGTGTATCTGTACCTGTTTTACTGGGCCTGCAAATGTGTTCATACTGCTGCACAACAAATGCCCTGTAGGACAATGTGAATTCTATTAGTACAACCCAAGTGTGTAGAAAACATTGATCCTGTTTTCACAGAGTTGTGCATGGTACATGGTAATAGGTTTTATCTTAAGTAAGTATCACTTACACAGGTGATGAGTTCATCTCAAATATTAGTGCACACAAAGATGTGAGCAAACTCGTATCAGAAAACAAAACTATCCATATACTAAAAGTACATTTTAACAACAATAGCCTAAATTTCACCTGTAAATTCATGACAAAAACAGAAACTCTAGATGTTTTTTTCATAGCATTTTAATAGTCAACTATTGCATATTTAGTTAACTCCTCCAGCACTGTTTGCCACTAGAACCCAAAATCAAAGCTTGTTTCACTCAAATGTTTGATCCATTTATTGTAGTCATTTAGCACTCAACCAGAACGAGTTTGTTTGAAAAAAAAAAAATCTGTTTTTGATATCTAGATGGGTCAACTGCAAGTGAATGGTTAAAACTAAAATGTTAATAACATGATTCTTGCATCCATAGTTTCATATATATTTGAGTGATTCTTTTCTCCCTATTCCTCAGCTTTATATAGGAACAGGGGTCGAGTGGACACTGTTTCAACAGCTTATTGACTCTATAATAAAGGAATGAATGATTGTGTAAGATGATTAACCCTTTTTTTATTGCGTGAAGCATGGAAATGTGTGAAAATGTTGGAGTCCTACATAAGTAACACAGTCCTCACTTGTGTGTTTGCATGCATGCAGGTGAACACAGCGGTCCAGCTCTTCCTGGTTGCAGCATCGTTGGCCTCGCCTGTCTTTCATTACACAGACAGTCTACTCTTGCAGGCCCTATGGTAACAAATTACAGGCTAAACACACTGGAAATATAAATTGTTTCTGTTTGCATGTATTGGTAATGTTGTGTCTGTGTGTGCAGGTACATCACCGCTGTGACAACGACCGTGTCAGGTTATAGCTACTATCACTATGGCATGAAGACTGTTGCTGTGCTCAACAGCCCCAAGTAACCATAGCAGTTCAACGGCAACAATAAACCATGGCAACTCAGCAACACTAAGTAACCGTTGTGAAGTAACACTTGTCACACCAAAGGTTGTCTGAACACTTCAGTTGAACCCAAGTAAAGAGGCTGAAATGAACACGCTTTCATTCATCAGTGTTTTTAATCCCTGGATTTCCAAGGGATCCAACCTGTCAAATGATTAACCGTTTTGTATCTGAGAAATAATGTCATTAAACCATGTACCTGCTCTGATAGTCTTGCCGTGTGGGTATGTATGTGTAAAATACGTTTGAATCAATAATATTGTCTCTGTAAAGGATTTTGGGTGTGTTGGGGAAACATGCTTTTTGAGGTTTTCAGCATTAATACAAATTCAGGATAACACACTTCAGACAACTACTCACGTTAAATAAATGGAGAGTAGATGAATACTTGTGATTTTCTTTAGATATTAAAGCTTGAATCTAGGTAGAATAAAATTCCATGTCGCACAAGTTAGGTGCAAATGCAAGGAAAATGAGTACTGTAGAGCTGTGGAATTATACTGAAGATTTACTGTATTAAAGCTGTGTTTGTGCTACCTGCTGGCCTTCTGAAGTCAATGCACCTTTAAAAAATAAGTTTTCATCAGACTGACTTGTTTGTATTGCTACCGTTAGTGCTGTCTCTTGAAGAGGTATTCCACGAATCAGGTTTGAGGAGTAACTGCAACTAGGGATAAACAGTTATATGAAGGTGGCTCACCTTTTAGCCAAGTACATTTCTATGGCAAAGTATCCTATAGAACGACCTCAAAGCCAGTTCCACTCAATTTTTTGATTTCAACCCTCTAATCAGGGATCAATTTAGAATTAGAACACCAGGTGAGTGCAATTGATGATGAGGGTGAACACAAAAGCGGCAGGCTCCAGACCTCATAGGGTAAGAGTTTGTGTACCCTTATAGAACATGGTTGTTTATCTCCAGTCCTAGAGGGTGGAAACACTTCCAGTTGTTGTTTCTACCTGCTGAAACTGACAGCATTTTAACTACTTTGCAGATAAACAAACAGTAAAACATGAAATATATCAGATTCCATTTTATAGAATCACTTCAATTTACAAATGTATTAAATCATTCATCAAGGTGTTACAGTATGGTGCCTATAAACTATTGAGACAGATAGAGAACTCAACTTGGATGGAACATGTTTTAGCATGAACAGTGCCTTTTAGGGCTTTTAACATTTAAAGTAGTCAACTAAATGGTACCTCTAATGGCTTTAAAGAAGGATTACATAATTCCAACCGTTATATTTGTGAAGAAGCAAAAATTACTACTTCAAAATTACTACTGGCAGTGCCACTGAGATCAATGGCACTGATGGTGGGACTGATAGTACTTCTAAATGTATTTGTGTGTGTGTCAATTCAACATCTGTACTCTTCAGATCCTGGAGGTAAATTCAGGTCTTCTTACAAGGGAGCTGTTAATCTCCGCCACTGAACGACATCCTAGAGAATAAAAACACATGGTTCAGCTCTCACCGATGAACTCAGGTCACTTGCTAAGGGAATTACCTCTATAACACCACATTTTGGCATGTCAACAGACCATCAGAATGTGTTTAGAAGCATGATACCAGTATTTTTTTATACTAGTTGATGCAGTATCCGATTACTGTTTCTCAAGGAGTGCGTACATGAATACATCCAAATTGTATTTATAAATTCACGACTGGTAATCTCCAACCTCTCACTTGGTTATACACACAAAATAGTTAGACCAGAGTGGTCCTGGCAATTAGTAATAATGATGATGACTTCTACTGGGGTGTGGCTCTAACATCTTAATCACACCTGAAGTATCACTGCACAAAATAGTATGTGTGCATAATCTGGGTATGTGTGCAACAAAGGTTCCGCATTCCCCTTTTTGCTCCCATTTCTGTCAAGATGTTTTCACATATAATTTGATCCATACAGACGGGTGACAAATAAGAGGACAAATCAACATAAAGTGCGTCTGTAAGGTTTTGGGCCACCATGAGTCATCAGAACAGCTTCAACTAGTCTCTTGAACTCTACTGGAGGGAAGATGGTGGTGGAGAGCGCTGTCTAACATGTCTGTCCAAAATCTCTGATAGGTGACACATCATTTTCATACTCGGCAAACTATTCAATGACGCCTCGTGTCTGTCATCAGTAGGCAAATGTAACAGTCTTTTCCTATTCCTTTTGTTGAGTAGAGTTATAGTTACTTAAAGTTTTATCTGGAAAATATTTTTTCACAACAGGAAAGGAGGAAAGGAGATAAGGGCCAGAGTAGATTATTAGTCATGGATAGAGGTCACCATGGTTACCTGACAGGGCCATCGCCAGATGTAGCTCATTTCTCATAAGCTCCAGAACATCCACGACACCCTGCTCCCCCTACACACACACAAACACCCATTCTTATTATCTAACACCCAACAAAGGTGGAACAACCACATATGATCATTAAAATTGGCATTATCTACACACGTTTAACTATACTTGGGAGGCCGTAAAAAAGTATGCACTACTTACTCTAAACTTAAATCTAACTCTTAACCAATTTTGTGTGAGGCTTTGATGGAGGAGGATCAACTTTTATCCCTTTCTCGACCTTTCTCCTGACTTTAACCACTCAGGGAGCTGACCTTTACTGGCAAAGAACATCACTGAACAAGGAGGGAACCACTCTTCCTTGCCTACCTTTCTACTAATCCAAACCAATCAAGGTTTCCGTCCAAGCTTAACTTGTTTACCAATGACAGACAGGGAAATCAGCACCACTTCCAACCACCAGAGGGGGCTGTGACCATTCTGACCCGGAAAATCAGGGCAAAAGCAGTTGAACTGATTGCCCCCAACCACCATGGAAGCTCTCATCTTCTGGTTCTGAATACTGACCTGTTGTCGAGATGTGGTTCCCTATTTTGCTTCTCTGGTCCATTCCAAGTGGGGAGTGCAGTCAGTGCTTACGTTTTTCTGGACGTTACCCTGAAACCTAACACTAACCACTAACTCCCAACCCTTAAACCTAACCATGATTCTAAACCTAGCCCTAAATGTAACACAGGTAGACATGTATATACACAGACATAGTCAAACCTGGCAGGCGAGTCCCCAGAGTACAGGTCTTCCAAGGAAGATTGCGGTAGCCCCCAGAGATAAGGCCTTCAAGACATCAGTTCCCCTCCTCACCCCTCCATCCAGGTACACCTCACATCTCCCTGCTACCGCCGACACCACCTCAGACAGCACATCCAACTACACAGACAGATGTTAATTAAACATTACTGGGTGTGTGTGGACGTGTGCTGTGTGTGTGGGTGTGTGGATGTTGGGCTCCTTCACCGTAGCTGGGACCCCGTCTAGCTGTCTGGCTCCGTGGTTAGACACCAGGATACCATCTACACCATGGTTAAGAGCTTCCACTGCATCTTCAGCTGGAGAAGGATGAAGGGTACATATTGATGGGTTGGTAGATAGATGAAAATATCTCTGAAATGTATGTGTAACTACTTCTCTGATATGCACCCTGACTTATTATTATGTGGCGTTTTGTGTCACCTCTCAGGATGCCTTTGACGATCACCGGGAGGTGTGTGCTTCTCTTCAGCCAAGCAATGTGTTCCCAGCAAAGAGCAGGATCAATAGCCTGAGCGACATACACAGCCAGTCCACTGTCTTCACCATAACCCTCAGCACTGGAGAATGCCAGTTCAGCTGAACTAAAGTTAGTCATCCTACACACACACACACACACACACACACACAAGAAAATGTGAGGTACTTAACATGATTTGATCATGTGCGAATGTCTATAAATATGGTGTGGTTACGATTGTGTTTTTGGATTCCTACTTCAGATTAGGGGGAAGCTTAAAGCGGTTGCGCACATCGTCTCGTCTCTTTCCAAGGTAGGGTGTATCCACAGTAACAAAGATGGCCTTATATCCCGCATCCTCGGCCCGCCGCACCAATGACAGGGTGAGGGCTCGATCCTTATAGATATAGAGCTGTACAAATGATATAAATGTAATCAATTTAGACCAGGCCAGCAATGTAAACTGTGCTGTAATACAACTTTTATGTTCTGGCAATACACCTGCATCCAGAGCAGACCGTCGCCAGCCGAGGACCTCACTTCCTCTATGGTGGAGGTAGCCCAGGAACTCAACATCATCCCTGTCCCCGCCCTGTAGGTTGCTGGAAAATAGAGCTTTATAACACATGTATGTACAAGAGGCTGGAAGCAGCTGTGTGTTTGAATGTTAGAGTATCTCTACCTCTGGCTGTAGCCGTCTCTCCGTCAGGGTGGGCCATCCTCTGCATAGCTGTTGCCCCAACACACACAGGCATGCTGATTTGCTGGCCTAACACACTAACACTCAGATCCACACTGGACACATCTCTCAGTACCCTAGGGAGCAGACGCCATCTATATATACGCACATACACACACACATTTGTTTTACTATCTTTGTGGGGACCCCCCAAAATATTCCTATTAAAATGTATCTTCTCTAACTATAATCCCCAAATTTAACACTATATCTAACCCTAGCTCCCAACCTTTACCCGGGCTGTAATGTTTAACCTAAACCCTTTTCCCCATGGGCACCATCAATATGTCCTTGTTTTATTATCATCTCTGGGGTTTTTGTTCCCACAAGTGTAGCAACACTCAAAAGTATTCACCCCTCATGGACTTTTCCAAATGTTTTGTGTTACAACATGAAATCAAAATGGAGACACAAAAAGTCCATAATGTGAAAATAAAATCTCCCAATTGCTCAAAATTTATTACAAATGTAAAACAGAAATTAAAGGATTGCATAAGACTTGAACATTTGGTCACAGCAATTTTTGCTGTTCTTAGTGGGGACTTTAGGTGAATAACAATTTTCTACTCTTTCCACATATTCTAAATAGGACTAAGGTCTGGCTTTTGACTGGGCCACTCTAGGACATTAACCTTTTTGCTTTTAAGCCACTCCAGTGTGGCTTTGGCTGTATGTTTAGGGTCATTGTCCTGCTGGTAGAGGAATCTTCTCCCAAGTCCCAGGTCTCTTGAAGATTTTAGCAGGTTTTATTCCAGGATTTCTGCACCCATTTTTTTCCCATATCTTCGCATGCTTTCCAGGCCCAGACACAGAGAAGCATCCCCACAGCATGATGCTGCAACTACCATCTTTCACAATCGGAAGTTGTTCTCAGGATGATGAGCAGTGTTAGGCTTGCACCACACATTGTGCTTAGTGTTGAGCAGGTGTATTAAACCTAAAATCATGCGAAACACCTTGATTGCACACTGGTAGATTCCATACAAATAATTACTTGCCAAATGGTTGCACCACAGCTCATTCAGGTGTGTCCTAGCAAAGGGGGTGAATAGTTATGCAATAATTTTTTTCTGTTTTACATTTCTGAATAATTTTGAATAATTTACAGATTTTTTTCACTTTGACCTTGTGAACTTTTTGTCTTGATCTGACTAAATCTCTTTTGGTTTAATTTTGCAGCGCAATAAAACATGCACTGTACCTTCACATACAAACTCTTACCCTAACCCCAAAACATTAACTTTGACCATAACCTAATCTCCTAAACATAACCCTTTTATAACACCAATTGTTATTTTTCACCTAACCCCAAACCTAAAATAGACTTTATTAACCGATATTCTCCTACAAGGTTTTATTTTTCATTTTTTAATATCCTTGTGGGGACAGACAGTCTGAGACCAGTGAGCCAGTTTATTTAGCTGTTTTGAACCCTTGAAAGTTATATGGTAAGTAAATCATTTAACTACATTTTTTTCTGTGAAATTATCAGCTAAAATAGTAACCAGCACTGGAAAAACCAAATCACTAATATAATAATCTATCTAGGCCAATCTTACGTAAACACTTGGTGTGTGATGCAGTGAGCTGCAGAATTCTGTACTGGTTTTGTATGAAACTCTGTTGTCTGGTTGCAATGTAATAACTAGGTTTGATTGCCCACCTTACATGAGTTGTTTAGGGAGAGATGAATGTGTGTGTGTGAGTATGTATGTATGTTTCCTGCAGAAAGCAGCAGTGTGTCCATCTGTAAAAGTGTGTATTTCTTACCTGGAAAAAGCAGACGTGTTTTCTGCCAATGTCTCTTGCTCGTCAGCTCCAGAGCAGTAGTAGTCAAACACAGCTTTAGGCAGAACTCTCTTGGCCATAGACTCATAGTCAGCAACACACACAAACTTCTCAGACATGACACATGCAGACTAATTCCCACAGACAAATGCAAAGGCTTCAACACACATTGATCCACACACACTGGCATACACAGGATGACTAACACTCCACACGACCAGACAACCAGTGTCTCTACACTCAGACCATCTAACCACCATCAATCATTAACCTCAAGTTTACAGTAGTGACACACATACACATGTAACCCTGACCTTTGACCCCTCATCCCTCCAGCCTGAAAACAGGGCTTACACATTATTAGGATAACACTGTCCACATGGCAGATCCATGATTAAGCCATTGTATACAAATATTTATTTTGGTGATTACATGGTCCATGTCACAGTCAACAACCAATAATGCAATCATACAACCTTACTGAAATGGATGTATGCATTCAGCACTGCAGTCATAAAAAAATAAGGGAATGTGTATTTTACCTAACCCCTAGAATATTGGACGTTATAGAAACTGGTTGATTTAAAATTAAAGGACAACTATCAGAATGCCTTGCTTCTGACTGGATTAGGTTTTATAGACTCTGGATACAGCCCACATGCATTTATTAATTATTACAACTTGTAGTCTTAAAATGTTTACCTGGCACAGCCAGAAGAGGACAGGTCACCCCTCTGAGCCTGGTTCCTCTCTAGGTTTCTTTCTATATTTTGGCCCCTCTTAGGGAGTTTTTCCTAGCCATTGTGCTTCAACACTGTTGTTGCTTTCTCCTTGGGGTTTCAGGCTGGGTGTTTTCGTAAAACCACTTTGTGACAACTGCTGATGTAAAAAGGGCTTTATAAATAAATTTGATTGATTGATTGAATGCCCCCTACACATAAAAAAATTTACACACATTCCCAAGAATCAGTCATATCACTTTTTGTTCAGCATATTGTTACTGTCTTTGTTTTCCTGTCAGAGAGAAACATAAGAAACATTTAGTGTTAAGAGGTTCGGGATGTCTCTTTCTTCCTCTGTCTCGGTGTCTGTGGCTCGTCCTCATTAGACCCATCCCCCTCATCTGCCTCTGATGGTTGCCTCTCCTTTGCGATACGAACACACAAACCTGCTGAAAATAAAATGAACATAATATATTGAGGAGCACTAACAGACACTGTAATATGTATGTTACGTGTTTGTATGTGTGTGAGAGAGTGTGTGCGTGCAAAAGCTCAGTGGAATCATCCTCTCACCTGCTTTCTCTCGTTTTCCCTTCTGTTGGGAAGGACAGATGCCATCTGCAAGCAGGACCAGCACCTAGAGAGATATTATCAAAGCAGCTCTTTTGAATAGAGGGGTGATTTGATACAGCCCTGCCAACCCGGGGCCCCTGTAATTTTTTTCACCATCAAAAGGGTTCTTTAGACTTACAAAGGGTTATGAAACGTCCTATGTTCTTTAATCACATTTGCAAACTAATGTCTGCAATCCCTAGTGTCATGAGTAGTTCATGTATCAGACCAAAATGGAACTAATATATTTTAAGATGCATTAGGCACTTCCCTCTCTAGAACGCACTCCACATAGTCTGCATTAAAGTTTGTTGTATATATAGGCCTAGTAGAAGATATGCATATAGCTGACATGAAATAGCTTTTCTCACTCTAAAGCAGTACACAAAAATGTGCATAGGATAATAATTCCACATATTGTGTAAATATAGCAAGTATAACCATTTATCAACCAACCATTTATCATAAGGCCTTGCACAATAGTGCTAGCTAATTACCCGCTCTCATGTATGAAAACCCATGTCCAATAATAATAATAATAATAATAAAAAATGAAAACCCTGAGTATTACTTGACAGGCCTGGTTGCTGCAGACCACTCTATTGTCCAATGGCAAATACGAAACGCTGAACTTATTGCATCTAAGTCCCTGATTATAAAGTCCAGTAATCTGTCACGTTGACTTTCAATAGAGAGCATGGCCAAACTGTTAAGCCTGTCGGCTCACGGTAGAGCGCAAATCGTTTTAGTAAAGGCACGCTCATCCCGAGCCACAGTCAATGGCATGCTGAGGAAAATGCATAGCAGGGCTCACAAGACTCCACAAAAACTCTGCAGTTCTATGCTGTATATTCCCTTTAGTAACACACTTAAAGAATTAAGTCCTTGCTGTACCGTAGATCTTCTTAATGTGATGAACTTGGACATCAGGCACATCTTTAAGATTGTCCACATTTCTTGGTCAATGTCTTAGAAGATGCACATATTCTTGTACGGTCATATGACGGAATTTGTTTTTCATTTTTGCTTAATTGTTGTGGAGCTAGTATTTTGTTTCTGTGTTTCACATGAGTGATGGGAAAACAACTTGCATTTCTGCCATTGTCATTGTCCTATGCTCCATTTATTTCGGATTTTATTGTTTTCTTTGTATTTTCTCTTAAGAGCTCCTGACCTGGTTTCTCGTGGGCATTTTCACACACTGCTAGTTAGCAAGCATAGAGAAGGGAAGAGGTGGTGGCACCTTTTGACACATGGCCTGGTAGCTTGGAAGATCAAACCATTTTCACAAATTTTTTCAATTAAAAAATGTATGCTTGTAAAATTTTAAAAATAATAGTTGACCTGGTCATAGGTACCCAAAAATCATGTTTACATTTCTCCGCAAGATAAATGACTGATAATAGCTTTTAGTCAGCCACAGGAGAGAATCAGGGGACCCCCTAGGCCCAGTGCCGGGACCATGCCCTCTAATCGTCGGCCTTGGTAAGAAACAAGGTTATGGATCAAACAAAAATAAAGTGAATTTTGTAGTTGATAATCTAGTTTATAACGCAGTTCATTTAGAGTAGCTAAAGAAACTTTCTGAAGATTCGTATGCTTCTTAAACAGTAGTTCTGAAAGTAGTGAGCGAGAGCCAAAACAGGTACTAGGAAACTTCCAAACTTTTATGCACTAGAAGCAGCAGGTTAAGCAAGAGTATTTGAATGCAGCCCACACACACACACACACACACACACTCTATACATACAAACACATTCACCCACCCACATATGTACATCTGTCCTCCTGCAGCCTCTCTAGTCTCCTTTGCCCAGTCCTGAAATAGCAGCCATCCTCCCACTCCCACTCTTACATAAGATCACATTTCACTGCAGAGAAACTCATCCAAGTGTATGTGTGTGTCTCTAAGTTCTCCAGTAGGCTGTGAAAGAGAGGGAATTTGGCATCTTTCTCAAAACAATGAGATTCTTAATGTGTTACGTGAAGTACCCTTCAAGGGACATCAACATTTTGGCCTGTTCGTGTTTTATGTTTAGCAATATTTCAGGAGTAATCCAATAATACAGTGGTAGTATTATTCATTTGTAATTCAATAATATAGTCATTGTTTTATTATTTTGTAACAATAATATAGGGATTATATTATTAGTGTGTAATCCAATTAAATAGTGATCATATTATTATTACTTAGTAATTTAATAAAAGTGATAGTATTATTAGTGTGCAATCCAAAATAATAGTAACAGTATAATTAATGTACACCAATTCTATAGTGACAGTACAGTCAGTACATTATCCAATAATATAGTGCTAGTATTACTGTGAAATCCACTAGTGACAGTATTATTAGTGTGCAATCCAATAATATAGTGCTAGTATTACTGTGAAATCCAGTAGTGACAGTATTATTAGTGTGCAACCCAATAATATAGTGCTAGTATTATTAATGTGAAATCCAGTAGTGACAGTATTATTAGTGTGTAATCCAATAATATAGTGATAGTACTATTAGGTTATAATCTAATACTACAGTGACAGTATTAATATTGTGTAATCCAATATTATGGTGAAAATATAATTAGTGTGTAACTCACCAGTCCCATCAGCAGCCCAGTGACAAGTGTTGCTATGGCAAAGAAGAGGTAGGAGCCCCATGGCGGCATGCCCAAATCCCTGGTCAGATACCCATGGGTCTGCTACACAGGCACACACACGATTCTGAGTAAGTGTGGATTGTTTACTCCAGGGATGTCAAACACATTTCAGAGTGCCAATATTCTGCTGTTTTTTTTTTTTTCCTGTCAGTTAGTGTTCAAGTAAGACATAGACCATGTGACAAAGGGAGCTCCTAACCAGTCAGTGACATTCATCAATCAAGTGTAAGGGAGGAGTGAAAATCTGCAGACACTCAGCCTTCTGTGTAATAAGATTGACACATGTGCTTAACTCCATTCTCTTTCACTGTCTTTGGTCTCACCCTTATCCACAGTGAAAGCCTAAAGAGTCCTGCCATGCAGCTCATCCTAGAGGGAGGAGATCCACAAGGTCAGTGATGAAGTCCAAGATTAGGCCAGTAAATACCTACGGATAGGAAGATAATTCCATGTGTAAAATACAGTGATGTGTATATTTACAGAGGAGAAGAAGGAGACTTCCACGAAGGCAGTGGTTCCACCTCCTCCCACCTCCTGTTAGCGATGTATGCACGGAACTCTTCCACCTCACGGACAGACACATACCTCCTCACGCTGCCCTCCTTTGCACTGTCGACCACACACACACAAATAAAACTGGATATTTAAAACATGTTAGAGTTCATGGATCAAAGGAAATGGTCAGAGTCTAACTGAGATACTAACTGGAAAATGGTTGGTAGTGTAGTAACCAAAAATCGGCCACTGAGACCTGAGTGAAAAGACACATGCAAACACAAACACACACATAAGAGAGAGTGAGAAATGGGTGGGTGGTAAGCACACATGGCATCACATTTCACACAGTGAGGAAATGACAATATTGGGATGAGCCAACAGGACCAGATTCATAATATTCCATACCAGGCTGTTGTGTGACGTCCACCTCTCCGACAGAAACCCCCATGGCTGCTGCCAGGTGGGAGAATCTCTCCCACTGCTCCTTTAGCTGGGCACAGGCTGGGCACCAGGGGGCAACACTAAACACAAAGACAAACCCTTTCACAGCCTACTTTACTAGGCTTTACATCACGTGACATTACATGGTTGGGTAGTTACTTAAGAATGATATCCCAGAGAGTGTTCTTCAATGGCAGTGTTCTCCTCTCGCATCAGATACATACAGATTGGTGTCTTTCGGGGCAGTTGATTTAGGCTGTTACTCTTTATTTTTTACTAATGATTTAACACTTATCTTACAGGACGCTAGAATGGTGATATACATTGGTGAGCCAAAACATTATGACCACCTGCCTAATATGCTGTTGGTCCTCCACGCTGAGGAATGGACTCTACTAGGCCCCTGAATGTGTCCTGTGGTATCTGGCACCAAGACATTAGCAGCAGATCCTTCAAGTCCTGTGAGTTGTGAGGTGGAGCCACCGTGGATCTGACTTGTTGGTCCAACACATCCCACAGATGCACAATCGGATTGAGATCTGGGGAATTTGGGGGCCAGGGCAACACCGTGAACTCTTCTTTATGTTCCTCAAACCATTCCTGAACAATGTGTGTAGCGTGGCCGAGTGCATTATCCTGCTGAACGAAGCCATTGCCATCAGGGAATTCTATAACCATGAAGGGGTGTACCTGGTCTGCAACAATGCTTAGGTAGGTGGCACGTGTCAAACTGATGTCCACATGAATGCCCGGACCCAGGGTTTCTCAGCAGAACATTGCCCAGAGCATCACACTCTCTCAACCGGCTTGTCGTCTTCCCACAGAGCATCCTGGTGCCATCACTTCCCCGGGTAAATGGCGCATCCATGTGATGTAAAATGCCAGACGACCTTCTTCCACTGCTCCAAGGTCCAGTTCTGACGCTTGCGTCCATATTGTAGGCACTTTCGACGGTGGGCAGGGATCATCACAGGCACTCTGACAAGTCTGCGCTACGCAGCCCATACGCAGCAGGGTGTGATGCACTGTGTGTTGTGACACATTCCTCCTGTAACCATCATTAACATTTACTGTGACTTGTGCCACAATAGACCTTCTGTCGGTTTGGACCAGATGGGATAGCCTTTGTTGCTCTTGCGCATCGATGAGCCATCCAACACGTTGACTATGAGAACTGATGGATTGTTTACCATCTAATCTACCCAGACCTTGACATGTGCCCTTGTTAGGTGATGATCAACGTTAATTGCTTAACCTGTGAGTGGTCATAATGTTTTGGCTCATTAGTGTATACTGATGATTCCATACTATTTATGTCAGTCCTACAGCCAGTAAGCTCACTGAGACTCTTAACAATAATTTATTGTATTAAATGGAAAACTAAAAGCATTATATTTGGTTCAAATAATTATCTAAGACCTCAGAAGGCAGAAAGTGAGTTTACAACATTAAAAACAGTGTATCACAGCACCTCTCCTAAATCTTTAATTTAAGTGAATTGAATATGAATAATGTAAATAATATTTTTATATTATTATATTACATTACATTGCTTTTATATATAGATTAATCCATTGTTATATAATACATAGTACGGTGTCTTTACTGTTCTGTACCTCGTCATGAGTTCGAAGGTTTATGTGTGCCTCAGTAACAATAGCTGCTGCAAATGCTAGTTAAAAAGGTTTCTAAAGACACATTATATACACAATCATTGTGTTGACGAGACACATGTCGTTATGGAGATTCTACAGGTATTTTCTAGAAATAACTGCCTGATGCCTGAAGTTACATGTTGTACCTGAAAAGTTGTTTACGTGCAAGAGTCCATCATTTTCAATATGAAACATAGTGTCTGTTTGGATAAACTTGATTGGAATCCTCCAAGTGTGTCAGTCTGTAATGTAAGCTTACTCACAACTTTATCATCCACTCTCCATCCATAGTAACCGTCCAGTTAGCGTCTGCTATTGTCAGGACGGATGTCTCTGTTTCTGCCACAGAACCCGCTATGTAGCTGATTAATATCATTAATAAGCACATGAGTGATGGGAAAAGTTTACTACTGGATGATTTACATGATGTCGAGTAAATAATACATGAAAGTTTACAGGAACGTTTTGTTTTCAGCTGCGCCATGTTGCGGTTGAGAAACTGTCTGTGCCATAGACATGGAAAGAGAACATATATAGGAAACAGAACAGATATAGGAAAGAAACCTTTATTGCACGGACTGTGTTTCCACCATTTTAATCATGTCATGTGAATGGAACTTCATTGGAACCTCACTTCACGGGAGGTAATCGGTGAGCACTGAAAATTTCAAAATGGGATGGACTACATGATTCTGCTCAAGCTGGCACAGACGCTATAATGGTATGAGTTCTCAATAAGAGCTCTTTCTATCTCTATGGTTTCATTTTTAAAACACGGAAGTAGCGAAGTAATACTAATAATAATTTTAAGGTGGAACGGTGCATCTGGCGGCCTGGAGAGAGAGAGAGAGAGAGAGAGAGAGAGAGAGTGTATGTGTGTGTGTGTGTGTGTGTGTGTGTGTGTGCGTGCGCGTGTGTGCGCGCGCGCATGTGTGTTATCCATGTCTTATGTGTACATGTGGAAACATGATGTTTCCGCAGCAATATAACAGCAATATTCAAAACATACAAGGATATGAAATAATTACGCTCACATTAAGAAAAGCCATCACAGTAAACAGAAAAAGGTAATTTATCAAACATTTGAATTACTTTATAGGCACCAAAACATGGATTTCCAGGATACTGAGCAAGACATTCCATGAATGGGGGACATGGACAAAAGCAATTATATCTACTTGTCAAACTGATTACTAAGCCCTTGGCTGCTTGTTTCAGATAAGGTACATCAGGACTACAGCAAAGATGTGAGACAGCTGAGCGTCCCCAGGAGAGGTTTGAAACCCGCTGGTAGCCCATATAACATTTCATCATGACCTACTACAAACTTAAATGTATTTTGTACAATTGAATTTTATGCTGAGTTAACAGACATTATCTGTCAACACAGATAATGAGTTGTATTTTTCATGTAATTTAGATGAAAAATACAGCTTCAGGACCCTAAATTGTGAAGTGGTCCATTAAGTTGTAAAAAGTGAAATTGTCCTGTAAGGGCAATACTCAGGAGCCCAGTGCTAGGGAATTATCTTGAAGACATAGGAGAGGAGGTGGCACAGGCATCTTCAGTACACACATCAACACAATTTCTAAAATATTATAAACATTACAGTAAAAAATATAACAGTAATTTACTACTTTACATGCAAATTAATATAATTGAATTTATTGAGTAGAGCTCTAAAGGATTCCCAGGCAAAGTAAAGAAGGAGATAATAGCAATGTGAATTCTTTACATTTTGAAATTGTGCTAACAGAAAATGTTGGACTTTTAAAGAATGTTTTCTACAAGTCATATTAATGTTCCCAATCGGTTTCCTCTGTGATTATCAGAAGTTTAGATAATTGGCTAGACTAATTACCAGTTAATGGAGTGGTTGCAGATCTGTTTTCCCTGAAACCTTTAGAGAATGTGTATGTCTCATGCAAAATTTCCAGAAGATTCTGCTCTTATTCTCTGTATTTATTCTCTGCTATTTGCATTCTCGTTTTGTAGGTATCTTCTGGACCTCTCCATTAATTTCTTTCTTTACTCACAATTAAATTGAGATGATGTTGCCTATGTCTTTGTCTCATATTTCTGAAAAGCAGAAATAAAAACCCTGTGGCTATTTGTAGGCAAGATTATTCTTAGTCTGTTTCTACTTAGTATCTTGTAGTAGCAGAAGCAGAGTGCAGCCTACACTCATTGCATCTGTTTAAAATAAGTAACATTTTTGACCACCCATGTAGCTATATTTGTAGTTTTATTTTTATACTGCAAATACATGGCCTGAGTTGATAAACAAATATTACACATTTGACTGCTTCTCTGATAAATTATACAAGTAGGCTATCACCTGAATTGATAGGCAGCCCCTAATATATATTGGAAATATATTGTTTTTCTTGGCCAAATACCCTGAATGGGCATTCCATCCAATATTTTTCCTGCATGTTTAATGCTACTTGATACCCATCAAATGTATTGAAGCTACAAATAACACTAGCCTACTGCTATTTGTCATATTGTTGCTTCAGTTAAAGAATGTCTCCATATTAGGCTATACTGTATATTTATTGGAATGTTCTTCCAATTAAAACCTGGGTTTTTATTTGTCTGTTTAATGTTGAGAAATATAGGACAGACATGGGCTACTTTATCAGGGAAGTTCAATCAGAGAATTTGAGAGACTTGAAGGGAGGGAGATATTTAGCATGTAAAGAGTGAAACAAGCTTTACTTGGTATACTTTGAAGTTGTGTATAGACAGTATATGCTCAGGTCTGAGAAAAGTTGAATCCGCAGCCACGGCCTTACAAATGACACGTCTAACTTTCAACAAATATAGTAACTGATATAACAAGAGAAGCATTGATGGTACAAGTTCCAAAATTGCAGCTGAGTGTTTTGTTCTATTCTTTCTCTTTATGGAAATTGAGACCCTGACAGAGTTCCACCTCCATCAGTGTTTTTATTGGTTGAGCTGGCTCAAAGCTAGATGCGGCTCTTTCCCTTTGACCCAGTAGAGCAAACCACCACATTTGTGTTTCATATGGAGTAGGTGTCTTATGATCACACCTACCTGACCAATTGTCCTGAGGAGAATTTGTCCAGTGCCAGAATAATGACACAGGGAATCTAAATGAACCGCTCACTCAGTGCTCATTGCAGGATTGTAAAGTTAAGCTACTCTGTCAAACCTATTATCTTCAAGCACACAGATTACCACACATTCCCTCACTGTTTTGGAACAACCAATTGCCATGTCCTTACATCGCATGCTTCTTACCCCACATATCCCCACACATTCACACCATATGAACTACATAAATGCTCTAGCTCGCCCACACACTCAGGACTCTTCACCATGTGAGGATGGAGTGGGAGAGTTGGAGTTAAATAGACTCCACAGTAGACCTGCACACACAGGTCAAGGTGTTTAGGATTCTAGTTATCTCAGGCAACCATCCTGGAATACCAGTAAAGGAAACGTACAGTTCTATGGTATTATCCTGTACGTAGGAGTCCAATGTCTTTCTGTTGCTTTGGATGATAATTTCATGCAACAGACTCCACTTATTTGTTGATGTATTATAGATACAACACACTGTCTACATTCGTTTTATGTTCTCTCTCTCCTTTTCTCTCTTGTTCTCTGTGTGTGTGTGTGTGTGTGTGTGTGTGTGTGTGTGTGTGTAGGCTCAATACGCATGTCAGAGTGAGTCAGTGTGTGGAGGCAGCAGCAGTTTTGTCTCCCAGAGAGGAAGCTGATAAATAGAACTGGGCATTAAACAGCTAGTAGCCAAGGAAATGATCCTGGTATACACTAGGTATTTAACAGGACACTTATGCTAGAAGAGTAACCCTAAGACATTATACAGCTACAACAGAAAGAAATTATACTAAAGAGAGGAGTAGACTGTTTATTCTACAGAAGAACTGATCAGACAGGGCATAACAGACTTGATTGTAGACATAGCTTGTTTCAGTGATGTGACTACCAGATCCTTATCATCCAACCTCAGTCTACAGACCCAAAAGAAGAGAAGAGGAGAGAAAGACAGGAGAGGAAAAAGAGGGGAAAATAAGTCTTCCCGCGTGGCTGGTTGCAGGTGTGTGTGTGTGTGTGCGCGTGCGTGCGTGCATGCGTGCGTGCGTCTGTCATGGCAGGGGCTCAGCCAGGGACACATGCTCTCAAGCTCAAACCCCCGATCGTCCCCAATACTCTTCGGAATGGCAGCCGCTTCATGAAATGGGATGATGTGAGTATCAGTTTTTGTACGTAGTTTGTGTTGTTGTTTACTCTTATTGAGACATTTAAGACAGAACTGGGTGTTCTCTTGACGCTAGCGTTTTTGATACGCGTGTAATGTGGTTATTGTGTGTGTGTGTGCTTGTGTCTGTCCCAGTCTGCAAGAGTGTGTGACGTAACAGATTAGAGTTACAGTTTTTTGTCATCCATTACATATAACAGACAGGTAGGAAAGCAGGCAAGCAGGAAGGCAAACACAATTAAGCCGTCTATAAAACTAGAAAAGACAAAGTCTACATAAGTACAAATTACAGTACAAATACTTAAATCATGTAAAAATGGTAGTTTTCAGAATGCACATGGGGCAGAAACATGGACAAAATCTGAGTATGTGTGTACATTGTGTTTGTGTGTCTATGAGTGTGAGAGATCTTGTGTCCTTGTAGAACAGGTTTGATTGAACATGTAGATAGTGAGTGTGAAAAAGGGCTCCAAGGTTCAGATTGGAGAGCAGGACAGATATGTAGTTAGTTTAACAGTCTGATTGCCTGGGGGTAGAATTTCTTTTTATCCAGTTCTCCAGATGCTTCTGAACTGTCGGTAAGCTGGTAGCAGCGTAAACAGTTTATAGCTTGGGTGGCTTAGGTCCATGATAACCTTATGGCCTTTCTGCAACATCATGTTAAGTAAATATCTTCGGGCTGATCTCACCACCCTTGTAAGAGCCATTTGATCGCAGATGGTGCAATTACCATACAGGGCAGTGACGCAGCCTGACAATATGCCCTTGACAGGGTACATAATGAATATGTCTATGGTATAATGATTGTACAGTTTCCTGATTTATGTGCATATGTGAAAGTTTTGACAGTAGGAGCAGTACAACATGTACGCAACTTTAAATTAATTAAAGTTTTGCTAGAGACTTGTGGTCCAGGATGGTGGTCGGAGATGGAAAAAACAGATTCAGCTATCAGTGTCCTTCAGTATACTCAAATAATGAAATACCTCAACATAATAGGCAGTGCATAAGTTTAATGTTTGGGAGAGCAGCTCAACCCAGCTAAAGGAAAATATTCATGAGGATCCAGGAATTGTAAAAAAAAAAATGTTCTAATACTCATGGTATGCCATCTCATGCCATTGGAGTACCCCTCATGTGCAGGTTAACAGTAAACCTTTGGTATCATGAGTCTTCTCAAGTAACGCATGGTTGGTAACCATTGTAATATGACATACTGTACATCTGGATGGGAGGAATAACTTGTATCCTGAACTTTCTAGTGGCACTGACTCACACAATGAAAAAGACAGTGAAAAATATGCACTCACCTGAAATGTGTCCGGCACTATTTTAGATGCTTCTCACTGAAAGCTGCTCTAAGCTAAAACACCACAGTCACAGCCTTTTCATATTGGCTGAACATGGTGCCCAAACTGCGCGCTTATTCTACGGGTAATAGAGTACTAATTTACCATATGATAGCGAAATAACCAGTTAGATCCTAGGAACATCGTAATGCATTTTCAACACATCTAAACACTAATGACACAATTCAACCATATATTTTACGACAGCTTGATTGGGTGGGCCAGTATTCAATCACCCTGCCAGGCAATTCCTTGGCTTGGCATCTTCTTATGTATCATTTCTTGTGATGAACACATTTTGACTAAATCCTACCCAATGTACCCTTAACTGCTAATACCGGGCAGTTGTTTTTGTATGTTGAATGTTTTAAGCACAGAGCATGGATACAAAGAAATGTGCTGTCAGGTTACTATGGCAACTGCCATGGTTTTAATCCCAATTCGATTTGCAAAGATTTTCCACCACCTAAAAGAGAGAGAGAGAGAGAGAGAGAGAGAGAAAGAGAGAGAGAGAGAGTGCATGTGTGTGTGTGTGTGTCAGTATGTATATGTGTCAATATATTTTTTTTGGTAGAAAGGTAATTTGGAATCAGAGTGATTCATTCTTACGCAATGCCTTAGTCAAGCCCAACCAGCTTCAAACACACACACACATTCTCTTCCTTCATCACACTCTCTGCACATTTCAACCACAATACATCACAGTCACAAAAACACTACATACGTAATAACAACCACCAACCTCAAGTGTGTGTCTGTGTGTGTGAGTGTTTTTAAGTGTGCGTGCCTGGGGGTGTTCATCTCTGTCTCCATGTGGTCAGGATCTCTCAACAGTGACTCCTGTCACCCTGACTGTGGATCCACATGGATATTTCCTATACTGGACCGACCAGAACAAGGTACACACACATGGACACACCTATACAAAAATCCAGGATTTCTCCCTAAACCTAACCCATGAGCCAGAACCTGCACAAAAACCTACTATGTTTGTCGGGACTGGGTTCCCATATGTGCACATGGTGTGAATCACACACACACACACACACACACACAACATGCACACACAGGTGCTTAGTAAAGGTTACACCACGCTGAAGTTGGGATTCCTACTGTGCATCCTGCTTTCTGTTGGTATGTTTGTGTTAGTGTGCGTGTGTGTTTGAGTGAATAAGTGATGAATACTATAACACTCCTTCTGTTGTCTTCTCTCCCTAATTGTCTCTGTATCTCTCTTTCCATCCATCTTTCTTGCAGGAGACAGAGTTGTTAGACATTACTCATATAAAGGATGCCAGAACTGGGAAGAGCACCAAAACCCCAAAGGTACTTAAAGAGACAGGCCCTTAAAGCTAAAATCAATAAGTTATTCATTTCTAAACATCCAAAAATGGATGTACAAATTGCAGATTCACAATTTAAGTACTTACATATTCCCTGATTGGCTTAGTAGTAGAAGGGTAGCAGACAAAAAAACATTAAAAAAATGCTTGCTCCTGCTGTCTTCTGAAATTAATTTTAGCAGTTACTGCTGGGTTTGATATTTTTCCAAAATCGAAAAGTGTTCCTTCAGAGAAAAATGTAACTACCCTAATATAATCTTGATATTCCTTTGATACTTAGGTCCCTTTCTTCACAACTAACACATTTGCCTCAGGGCCCATCAGGTCCACTGCGATGGGTTTTCCTCCATTTCAAATTACATGAAAAACACTTCAAATGTTACTTCTCTAGAATCAAAAGACCAGTGTACCATTTATGGATAGGCAGCATTTATGGATTAAATTTATGGATTGAAGTCACGCAACTAAACATTTTTTGTATTAGTTCCTAAAACCACTGGCTTTAGAATATGCCCCAGGTCTAACTTGTTAACCTGATCCTGACCATTAACCCCTAACCCTCCCTAGGAAGCGAAGCTGCGTGAGCTGCTTGATGTGGGGAACCTGGTTGGCCGTATAGAGAACCGTCTGTTGACCATAGTCACAGGACCTGACATGGTCAACATCACATACCTCAACTTCATGGCCCTGCAAGAGGAGGAGGCCACGGTATACATACAACCCTATTGCACTCACTCACACACACACACACACACACACACGCACACACACACACACACACACACACACACACACACACACACACACACACACACAAACACACACACACATGTACTCACAAACACACATGCCCTCACACACTGTCCCTCTTTGTATTGTCAGTAGGAGTGGGCTGAAGAGCTGTTCTCTCTGGCCTCAAACCTGTTGAGTCACAACATGAACAGAGAAACCAGTCTGGAGAAAGCGTAAGTTAATCGGGAACATTTATTTTGGGTCTGATTCGATCTGATTCATTTATGGTATTTAAAGAGAAACATGCTTGCAGGCCAAATCTGTGATAGCAATGAAGAAAGTCACTGGAAATGTGGTCTGCTCATTCCTCATTCCCTTTCTCCCTACCTTTGTCAAACAGGTATGTCAGACTGACCCTGCAGCCAAACAGTGACGGGCGGATCCCAGTGAAGAAGTGAGTGAATGCCTTTAGTTCCTTAATTATTTTTGGTGATCTTCGTCTTCGTGTAGAATCATTAATCTATTTCAATCACATGGTTTCTCAAATAACCATTAACTAAGGGGAATTTAATCTGGCCTAGAAGTAGGCTTATAAGTAACATTATTTGGTTGTTTTGTGGAGTATTGAGTAGGATTCTATATTTTCACATGCAAAGAAGACCCCTTTTGATACAAAAACTCTTTATCTGCTTTCCCAATGAAAGCTACTGTATGGAAAATAGTTATTGTATGTTCATGGGCAATGTTGTGATGGGACTTACCCCAGTGTACCCCAGGCCAGATTAATGGAATATCCCTATCATGTTCAACACTTTAAAAGATGATTGTCACTCCTGTGTCTGTCAATTAACTTCCTGTGGGATGTGATTGACTGACTTTGTACTGCCCCTTTTAACCAGCATCGGCCGCATGTTCTCAGCAGACAAAAAGAGAGTGGAGACGGCACTGGAACACTGCAACCTACCCTTTGGACGGGTATACATTATAACTATGAAATACCACACATGTAACAACAAATTATGCAATGGTAGTACACTCAAGCCAAATGTTAAAATCCTCAATTCTTGAGATCTGAAAAATCTGAAGTGGTTTTTCTGTTCCTCTGCAGAGTGACTCTATTCCCATCGAGGACTTCACCCCTGAAGCTTATAGATCTTTCCTCTCCCACCTCTGTCCTCGGCCGGAACTCAGCTCAATCTTCTCTCAGCAGTAAGTACTGTCACATCCTCCTGGACCCCAGCTGTGAACCCTGACCCTCTCTGAGCCTTTGTCTCCAGTCCTTCGATGAGAACATATGGCATCACCAACTCCTGACTGTCTTTTTTCTGCAGGGGCGGTAAGGGTGCTTACCTGTCTGTGGATCAGATAACAGAGTTTATCAATGAGAAGCAGAGAGATCCTCGTCTGAACGAGATCCTCTATCCTCCACTCAGACCCTCTCAGACACAGATCCTGATGGAGAAATATGAACTCAACCACAGCCTGCTGAAACAAGGTGTGTGTTCTGTCTGCATTCATACTATACGTACCAGGGCTCACGTTTGCCTGCTTTTCCTGTACACATACATGCGTGTGTTGGACCTATGTGGGGTTGTATAACCATTCTTTGTGTGTTCTGTAGGCCTGATTACATTAGACGGTCTCAGCAGGTACCTGGTGTCTGATGAGAACGGAGTGATCCCTCCTGAGAAGCTGGACCAGTCAGAAGACATGACCTTCCCTCTATCTCACTACTTCATCAACTCTTCACACAACACTTACCTAACAGGTACTAGGTTACAGGTTCTACCAACAAAATACTACCTTACGCTCTGTTACCCTGAAAACTATTTTATATATTGATTTATCGAATGGAGTCTGTTGCACATGCTGATAATAGTTGCTGTTCATTCAATGATGTGTGCACTGCAAGACATGATAGCATTAAATATACATGAAAACATTTGGAGTGGTTTGGGTTAAAAGCGGAAGTTTGATCTTGTATGTAATTGATAACTTACTGTAATGCTTGAAAGGGTTAGGGTTCTCACAGGGATACTAAACATGTGCGTGTGTTGTGTCTCTATGTGTATATTGGTTTGTGTGTGTGTGCGTTGTGTCTCCATGTGTATGTTGGTTTGTATGTGCGTGTGTGTTGTGTATCTATGTGTATGTTTGTATGTGTGTGTGTGTGTGTTGTGTCTCTATGTGTATGTTTCTATGTGCTTGTGTGTTGTGCCTCTATGTGTATGTTGGTTTTTATGTGCGTGTGTTGTGTCTCTACGTGTATGTTGGTTTGGATGTGTGTGTGTGTTGTGTCTCAATGTGTGTGTTGGTTTGTACGTGTGTGTGTTGTGTCTATGTGTATGTTGGTTTGTATGTGTGTGTTGTGTCTCTATGTGTATGTTGGTTTGTATGTGTGTGTGTGTTGTGTCTCTATGTGTATGTTTGTATGTGTGTGTGTGTGTGTGTTGTGTCTCTATTTGTATGTTGGTTTGTATGTGTGTTTGTATGTGCGTGTGTTGTGTCTCTATATGTATGTTGGTTTGTATGTGTGTGTATTCTGTCTCTACATGTATGTTGGTTTGTATGTGTGTGTTGTGTCTCTATGTGCTTGTTGGTTTGTATGTGCGTGTGTGTTGTGTCCCTATGTGTATGTTTGTATGTGTGTGTTGTGTCCCTGTATGTATGTTGGTTTGTATGTGTGCGTGTGTTGTGTCACTATATGTATGTTGGTTTGTATGTGTGTGTGTTGTGTCGCTATGTGTATGTTGGTTTGTATATGTGTGTGTGTGTGTTGTGTCTCTATGTGTATGTTTGTGTGTGTGTGTTTTGTCTCTATGTGTATGTTTGTATGTGTGTGTGTGTGTGTCTCTACGTGTATGTTTGTATGTGTGTGTGTGTTTGGTCTCTATGTGTATGTTTGTATGTGTATGTTTGTATGTGTGTGTGTGTGTTGTGTCTCTATGTGTATGTTTGTATGTGTGCGTGTGTGTTGTGTCTCTATGTTTATGTTTGTATGTGTGTGTGTGTTGTGTCTCTATGTGTATGGTTGTATGTGTCTGTTGTGTCTATGTGTATGTTTGTATGTGTGTGTGTGTTGTGTCTCTATATGTATGTTTGTTTGTATGTGTGTGTGTTTTGTTTCTATATGTATGTTCGTTTGTATGTGTGTGTGTGTGTAGCGGGCCAGCTGGCGGGAAGTTCGTCTGTGGAGATGTACCGTCAGGTGCTGTTGGCAGGCTGTCGCTGTGTGGAGTTGGATTGTTGGAAAGGACGAACCACAGAGGAAGAACCAGTCATCACACACGGCTTCACCATGACCTCAGAGATTTGCTTTAAGGTACACACACACACACACACACACACACACACACACACACACACACACACACACACAGACATCCACTCTAAAATGTGCATCAAAATTAATTTTTGTCAAAGCTCGATTAGTGTGATTAGAGGGTCAAGATGTGAGTTCATCAGTAGGCTAGTGGACGTTTCCTGCTCTTCTACTTTCATCAAGGATGCTCATGTTTATCTTACCACAGAAACATTTTCAAATCTGCCAAATCCACATTCTATGTTGTATTGAAAGAGAAAATCTAATTTAAAAACATTATGCTATGTTTTATTAATGAAATGTCTTGCAAAACTAACTTGATTTGTTTTGATCTCTTTATACATTTTGGGGTTTTGGGATCCACCCTTAAACCCTTAAGTGGTGCTTAAGGGAAAAGGCAGGTGAAGGACTGTTAAATTTCATAGAAGAAAATGTTTTGTGCACATTCACTCACTTTCACCTTTCAAAAGGAGGCTAGAGAGGACAGAAGAGATAGCACTGAGGAAATTGATTTATAAAAAACACAATTAATAGCAGCTGGTGCTTGTTGAGTTGCTAGGGAGCTGCATTCAAGGCAACAAGGTGAATGTTGAATTTTCGTCTGGTCATCTTGTCTGAATCTTTCATTTTTAACACTTTTAAAAAACCATTTTGACATTAAAAAACCATTTTTAATGTCTTTCAGTGTATATCTGAAGTTACAGTATATACAAAAATAACCAAGTATTTTAACCTCTCCTTATACTCTACAGGAGGTGATTGAGGCCATCGCTGAGTGTGCTTTCAAAACATCTCCTTTCCCTGTCATCCTGTCATTTGAAAACCATGTGGACTCGTGAGTAGAGATGAATAGGCAAATACACTTGAACATCATTGGTGAACTTCTCTTTAGTGCTGACCACTGACCTCTAATCTTAACAGGCCAAAACAACAAGCCAAGATGGCTGAATACTGTAGGTCCATCTTTGGAGATGCATTGCTGATAGACCCACTTGAGAAAAATCCTGTAAGTTTTAAAGGCACAGAACCACGTGCACACACACACACACACACGCACACACACACTGTAAGAAAGTATGTACACCTATAGGCTACTTATTATTATGATGTATTTATTTATTATTTTTGACCTAAAGGGTTTTGTAAGAGTGACCTGTCCGCTGGCTTGATTTATCTTACTAATACTGTAGCTATATAATACAAATATTACAACAATAGTAATAACTGATTCATCTAAAGAAAGGAATTTTACAAAGAAATTTTACTTCATAAACAAAAATATTGATCTAGAGAACTTCAGCTGCAAAACGATGTACTAATATAACTGGCTACAGGATCAGAGAAACCAACAGATAACAGGGATTAGAAGACTACTGTACAGTCACACTAACAACTAATCTAATATTTTAAAATGAAGCAAGGCAGGAATAACAGGAGAATATTAGAGTAACACAGTGATAAAGGCCACATACTCAAGTATCAAAGCGATGAAAAATAAAACTTTGTGAGGCTTACTGTACTGTAGTATTCTCTGGATGGTTTATTATGTAGAGCCAATGGGGAAGAGAGAGTCTTTGGTGAGAAGGCAATTGTCTGGATTCAAATCTTACCTGCGGGAGCACGTGTCCTGGAGGCAGTGCCTTAGTCCTCTGGACTCCACTAGGCCACAGGATCCGTATGTTCTATCTGTGTATGAGAGAGGTTCCAATAGCGTAAGGCTGGTTCTCCTGTTTCGAGTGAGATCAAAGACAGGTCACAGAACCAGGAGGATTGCTTTCCATGTATTCTGCATTGGCTGCACAGCTGGCTCCAGGAGGCCGTAGGCAGCTTGGTGTAGTCAGCAGGCGCTTAAATAAATACAATTTTCTAACACATACGCACACATGCATGCAGGCACGCACATGCTTTGATGTATGTACACTGTTTGTGTGTGTTTGTGTGTGTGTGTGTTAGCTTGAGTCTGGGGTACCCCTGCCAAGTCCACAGGAGCTGATGGGTAAGATCCTGATCAAGAACAAGAAATCCCACAAGCCCTCATCTGCCCACTGCAACAAGAGACTGGCTGACCAGCCAGCCAACCAGAGCGCAGCAGCAGAACAGGCAACCGATGAACCCTCGTCTCCTAGCAACATCACAGCCGGTGAGGCCATCTGCAAGTGTACTCTAATGTTTAACAATTAGAATAATAAAAATGTGAATTATCTTCATCGCTATTATCACAGCTTGTTTGGATTTCTAAACTTGATTTGTTTTGACAAAAAAATTACTTTTTGTCAAATCAAAGTGTATACCGACTGTTCTTTTTTTTCAGAAGTAGAGGCTGAAGATGATGATGACGATGATGACGATGATGATGATGACTGTAAAAAGACATCAGATGAGGTGAATTCAGTTGTACTGAATTGTATTCTGCTAACATGGCTACTTGGTTACACTTCAACACTGCTGATGTAGGTTAGAGGTGAAAGGTGAGAGTTAGAATAACATGGCTTCCTGTTGTGATGGCTTTGTCTCCAGGGCACAGCAGAGGAGCGGGAGGCCATAGCAACCGAAGAGATGTCCACTCTGGTTAACTACGTCCAACCCACCAAGTTCAACTCCTTCGAGGCTTCCAAAAGTATGCTGGCTCAATGCACATACACACAGACACACCTGAAAACATACGTACACACAAACACACACAACACAAATGCATAATAAACCATTATGTTTTTTCTCCAGAGGCTAATCGTAGCTATCAAATGTCATCGTTTGTGGAGACTAAAGCCCTGGAGCACCTCACCAAGTCACCAGTGGAATTTGTGGAGTATCCTTAAGATTCAGCTGATCTCTAAATGACCCCAACTTTAACCCTGAGCTCTACTTCAGTACCAGTTTTGCTCCATCTTTGCTGTTTCAATTGAAAAATAGCTGCAGTTAAGTCTCATCAAAGCACATGATTACAAAGGCCCTATCCTACACACTGTCATGTCATGTTAATGGTTTTAACCCATCCCTTCAGATATAATAAGCAACAGTTGAGTCGTATCTACCCTAAAGGCACTAGAGTGGACTCTTCCAACTACATGCCACAACTCTTCTGGAACGCTGGCTGCCAACTGGTGGCGCTTAACTTCCAAACTATAGGTAAGGCAGCACTGCGACCTCTGACCTCTCTTAACCTCTGAGCCCTGTTTTACTCTCTCCGTCTGTCTTTTTCTGTTTCTCATTATCCCGGTCTCCCTATCTTTCTATCACGCTCTTTTAGACCTGTCTATGCAGTTAAACTTGGGCATGTATGAGTATAATGGGAAGAGTGGCTACAGACTGAAACCCGAGTTCATGAGACGACCAGACAAACACTTTGACCCGTTCACTGAGAGCACTGTGGACGGCATAGTGGCCAACACTGTCAAGGTCAAGGTAGGATGTACAAACTGTAACAATAACCACAGCCTAATCGAGAACCACGCTTCACTTTTCAGGAAAGCCAGGTGAAGTATACGGCTGAAGAAGGTAAAAAGACTAGGAGACCTGTTTAAATATTTTTAGAACTGGTCTGCCTGCCAGTCTATTACCCGTCTTGATGGTTGCAGTCTGCTAAAACAAATGGATTTAAGGTGCACATGGAGTAATGAGTGGGATTCTGTGATTTCAAATATTATATTGATTGCTTTTAATCAAAAAGTTTTACTTGTGAAATGATCTGGAAGATGTAAATGGATTTGTATGGAAAAGAGATCTTTCTGTTGAGGCATCATGCTGCCTTGCTGACAACCTGACCGAGCAGTGCAGATCCATCTTCAATTTGAGAACAGCACTCTTCCCTCTCTGCTTTGGCCTGATGATGTGATGGGCCATACGTCGGTTTATCCTGCGGTGCCTGTATTAATAACATCTCCTCAGTGCAACATGTCAAACCAGTCAAATGTCTTGCTTTCGCAGACCTTAACATGCAGCACTAAGGGCGTATGGAAGAGTGTCGCATAAAATGTCGCATACGTCAACCGAGTGTTGCTATGTTGCTGTAAAATATAATGTGGCTAGCTTGTTAAAATACAAACCCAGGCGTTGTAAGATCTGTCAGGTGTCAGCCACGTTTGAGCAGAGGAACCATACTGTCTGTCAAGGTAAATCAATTAACCCGTTATTTTAGGCTACGAAATGTGCCAATTTAATCTGTTTCCCTCATACAGATAATCTCAGGCCAGTTTCTAAGCGACAAGAAGGTAGGTGTGTATGTAGAGCTGGACATGTTTGGTCTTCCTGTGGACACCAAGAGAAAAGCCCTGAAGACCAAAACGTCCCAGAGTAACGCGATCAACCCTGTCTGGGATGAGGAGCCAATCATATTCAAGAAGGTAATACAAGAATGTGACCGACTGAGTTTTAACACCAGTCACCTGGGCCCAGTATTTCATAAAAAAAGTATACTCTTCCAGATTGAATATATAGGATTATATTATATAGTGTTTTTGCATTTTTTTAAAACTGACATCTAGTGATTAGGATAGTTTTGCAAATAAGTGAGGAGATTAATAGGTATTTTAAATTCTTACACCTGAAAACCCTCAGTCAGTTATTGTGTTGAGAAGGGTCAGATAAATATACTTTTAAAGTTCCTTATAACAGTGTGAAACCATAACATAGGCTGTTGAGGTCAAAGTGTATGCCTGTTCAAGGCACCAAACATCTAGATTTTGTGATTTGATAGTGTCGTACCTGGATCATAATGATCCTACACAATTATTTTCTGAAGAAAAAAATGCTTTAAAACAACTAGATTGATCTGATCCTGGACTGCAAGAAAGAGGATCACAGAATTCAGATCATTCTGATTCAAATAAAATGTTTTGAAAAACTGCTCCCTGCTTGCCATAAGACTGAACTGTTAGCCCTCTAAAATAATGCCTAGATGGCTCACAATGATAACTATAATCTTCAGGATTTAGGCAAGCTGTACAAGCTTAAGCATAAGATAGTTGTTGTTTAATGTTGTATTAATCCTCTTACCAAAAGGACCAGCTGAACCAACGTAGCCATTCCCCCGAACCTGCGCTGACACACCTCTAGGCTAAAATTAACCCTTGCAATACCAAACAGAATGCTAGAAACTAGGGGAAATAATGTTTTGATGGATAAATAAAATTGATGATTCTGACAACAAAGTCAACATGATTACATTCTTAGGGATGGGAAGATATCATTTTCTGATGGAACATGAAGGAGCCATAGGTGTGGCTATGACAGCCAATACAGCACAGTTTGAAATGCTATTCATCCAATTAACATCCAGGATTTGAAAAAGGTTTCATGATAAAGCATCCATGCAGGTCTATGTTGTCTATATTGTGCTGTTGCAGGTGGTTCTCCCCACATTGGCCTCTCTGAGGATTGCTGCATTTGAAGAAGGAGGAAAATTCATAGGTCACCGTATTATTCCTGTGCCAGCCATACGGCCAGGTAAACACTGTAATCACCTTATACAGCAAACTCCTGCAAACAGTTTGGCATCTCTTTCTCTCTGCTGTCCTTGGGACAGTTAATTGTGTTCTGTGTCAGGCAGTGTTGGGGGTAGCGCTTTACAAAATATTAGAGATTGCTTTTATCAGCAACTAAGTTAAGCAATTTTACAATTAGCTGATGTTATTACATTTCTTTCTTTTTAATTAAAGTGTTAATTTTATGTCCTTTTCCCAAGATATTTCCGCACCAGGCATGATGTTTCCATCACTTGTTTTCTCATTTAGTTCCTGGTTAAGCAGAGCAATTTATGGAATGGTTTTGAAATCTTTTGATAGAAATTAATAGAGGAGGCACCTCTGATCTTTGCGGTTGATCTTTGCAGGTTTCACTGACCACTAGAGAGATGGTTAACTTTCTTTAATCATAGTGACTAGCTTATCTCCAGGCAAATCATTTATTGACTTAGCATTGTGGATAAGGAAAAAGAGGTAAAATGTATTGGTGAACATCAGTCACTAAACAAGTTGGAAAAGAAGATTTAAGTCAAGTTGTTTGTGGCTGAAGCGATGGTTAAAGTCTGTTTGAGGTAATGTTCGGCGCTTGATTCTGGAGTAAAATAAACGTTAAAATGCTTTACTACTGTCACGTTCCATACAATAAGAGCTACTCAACTGATCTTATAGCCTTTGTGTGTTGCTGGAAAAACATATCTGGAATGTATTATTATAGTGCATTCAGTGTGTAGGATCATTTGTTAGTTTCAAAGTTAGCTTTGTTCATTATGTTTGATACCAGGTTATGAAGACATGACTTGTCATGCACTGGGCATTTACCTAAAGTGCAATGAGTGAATGTTGGAAAAGGATCTTGGTTTCTTTCTAAACACAGCTCTAAGAACGTTTTTTTTTTCATTAAAGGGATTCCAAGTAATAAAACTAGTTAATATAACTTTATTTCCATGCATTGTTATATTGTTAAATAATCCCACCACTCGTCTCAGGTTATCGCTACATTGGCCTCAGGAATGAGAAGAACCAGTCTCTGATTCTGCCTGCTGTGTTTGTTTACATTGAAGTGAAGGACTATGTCCCAGACACCTTTGCAGGTAGGTCAATGTGTATCAGGGTGAGGCTATACGGACACGTTTGGTGACCACATTGGTACCATATGTCTTTCAGCTGAGAGTCAATTAGAGATGAACAGATGTAATTAATTCAGTTAATTACAATCATTATGTTTTTCTGAGGAATTGTTATTAAAAAAAATGTCATGCTTTATATATTATTTTGTGATGTCCAATTTGAGATTATGGCCATATCTACTTGCAGCAACTCACATCAGGAGAGTTAGTCAGGCAATGAGACCACCTAAGCACAGCCTGGCAAGCCATTCTGATTTTCATTTTGTTGCTTACTCACTCAATTTTCTGAAACATACACACTTAGAGGAGAAAGCAATCTCAGGCCAATGTCTACAATTGAGCTTGAAGGCCCTTGTCCTGCCAAAAGGAGTCGCTAGAGTGCGTCTAGGAAAGGCAACACCATCCCACATCCCTAACACCTTCTTACTTGGTAGTGTTGCCAGCTTGCAGAGCCAACTCTCATTAAAACAAGCAGTAGATAGATGTATCAGGGAGACATCCAGATGGTTGCTTATGTTCCTAAAATATTTCAAGTTATTAATTGTGTACTGTAAGCTCCTGTCTTATTCATTTAATCAAGTGGTATGGTACTAACTGGCTATGTCAGTTGCTAAAACTAATGCCAGCGACATGATACTACTGTCTGATAAAGCAAGTATGCTGCCCAGTGAAAAGCAACAGTCAGTGAGAAGCACATCAACAAAAACCAGTTGCATGGTTAATTCACACTGGCTTATATAGTATACTAATGTTACGGTGACAGACAAATGCTATGAAACTGAGCAGTACTAAATTATTTATGTTATATCAACTGAAATTACTATATATTCTTTTACAAGATTAAACTGGCACTATTGGGCAAATATATTTAACTAACTAATTGGGAAGGGATCAATGAACCGATTAATCTCAACTCTCAATGTGAAGCATACATCATGATTTTATTCACCAGCTGGGTCTAAGGGAACTCATAGCCCTAGTATGGGAACACACAGCCCTGGTAAGGGAACTCACAACCCTGGTAAGGGAACTCACAGCCCTGGTAAGGGAACACACAACCCTGGTAAGGGAACTCACAACCCTGGTAAGGGAACTCACAGCCCTGGTAAGGGAACACACAGCCCTGGTAAGGGAACTCAAAGCCCTGGTAAGGGAACTCAAAGCCCTGGTAAGGGAACACACAGCCCAGGTAAGGGAACTCACAGCCCAGGTAAGGGTTGTCCTCCTCAAGAAACAGGGATAATAGACATGATCAAATGTTTCTCCAGTTTGTCCGGATCAAGGCTAATCCCAACATATGTATGTGTGTTTTATGTGTGTATAGATGTGATTGAGGCGCTGTCTAACCCGATCCGGTATGTGAATCTGCTGGAGCAGAGGTCCCAGCAGCTGGCCGCTCTTACTCTGGAGGATAGAGAGGAGGAGAACAGTAAAGAGGTTTGTGGCTGCAAAAGGGGTTTAACACAATAAAATGTTGTCTCTTGATATGTATTTAAAAAAGACTGTTAATTGTTGTTTGTGAGGAAAAACCTACCCATTGCATGATGATTATGGTCTCATACGGAACAACTTATAGTAGTGAGTGTATAGTTTTGTGTCCAGCCCCCATTGACTTCTCTGAGGCTGACTGAGACCCTTTTCCGGTCAGAAGAAAAGATTAACCTCACAGAGAATTAGAACACAAATAGCTAAACAGTGGCATGTACTCTATAGGACAGATGCAGCAATGCACACTGCACCGCAGCTTCTGGTATTGAGTAATATCCCACCGGTGAAGAAGAGGTGGCATAGCGTCCATGCTGTGCTGTTGGCAGGATTGGGGCTCCCACAGGCTTCAGAGAGGGTTATAATGTATAATGGTGGTAGTCCACTGGAAACCCCTTTGATTAACTGCAGCACTGTTAGGATGAGAGACACGAGTTTGCCCAACAAGCCAATGAAAGTCTCACAAATTAACATTAAATTAATGACAGGTTTCCGCTTGACTCTGCGATACAAAATATGTGTTTTGTCTGCATTCCAAATCATTTTTAAAGTGTGTGTTTTGAAAATGCAGATTATTTTAACGTTATCTAGAAGTCTGGCTTTTTCTTAAAAGAAGTAGGGTGTCTATATATGTCGAATTGATTAGTCAAAAGAACAGCCAATTGCCCTGATCGGCCAATATATATTTTTTGCAACAGTCTTTGCTGTATGAATGTCAATTGGACTACCACAGTAAACAGGAAATAAATATAAAATATGTAGTTCACTTTCAGAAAGTCAGCAGTCACCAATTTGGCTTTCTCCATATTTTGTTTTGTTATATAGTTAATTTATAATTATTTACACCAATCAATTTACATACAGTACCCCATAATGAAAAGCAGAAAACAGTTCTTAGAAATGTATGCCAATTTGTTTAAAATAAAGACCTGAAATATCTCATCTACATAAGTATCAAATATTTGAAGAAGTGCCATTGGCAACAATCGCAACTTTGAGTCTTCTTTGGTATTACATTACCATCTTTACACACATGGATGGTAGGGATGGTATTTGCCAGATGATGAGAGGTAACTTTCTTTTCGCTAGATTTAGCGCCTGGCATTCTAGCCTGTTAGATTTTGGTTTCATCAGAACAGAGACCTTTTTTGCTCATGCTCTCAGAATCCTTCAGGTAGCATTCCATATGCTTTTTACTCAGGACTTGCTTTTGTCTTGCCACTCTAGCATAAAGGCCTGATTGATGGAGTACTACAGAGATAGTTGTTCTTTTTGTGTTGGTTGTTGAGATGGTTGTTCCATCTCTGCAGAGAAAGTCTAAAGCGATCTGCGTTCTTGGTCACCTCCCTAACCAAAGCCTTTCATGCCTAGTTATTAAGTTTGACTAGACAACCAGCTCTAAGTTATCTTGGGATTCCAAACATTTTTTTCAATCACACAATGAACTTTCAAAGCTTTAGCATTTTAATTTAACTCGACACAATTCTATACAGAGAGTTGCTTGGACATCATGGCTTGGTTTTTGTGCTGACATGCATTGTGAAATGTGAGCCCTAAATAGACTCCAGTCAAGTCCTGGAGACATCTCAAGGATGATTGAAGGATGCATCTGAGCTCAATTTGGAGTGCCATAGCAAACAATCTGAATACTGATGTACAACCCTGTTTCCAAAAACGTTGGGACGCTGTGTAAGATGGAAATAAAAACAGAATACAAAGATGTGCAAATCATTTAAACCCTATATTCAATAGAAAATATTACAAAGACAACATATAAAATGTTGAAACAGAAAAATGTTATTGTTCCTTGATATCACACAACTAATTAGGTTGATTGGCAACAGGTCAGTAACATGATTGGGTATAAAAAGAGTATCCCAGAGAGGATGAGTCTTTCAGAAGTAAAGATGAGGAGGGTTCTCCGCTCTGTGAAAGACTGTGTGGGGAAATAATTTAAGAATAACGTTCCTCAACGTAAAAAAGAGTTTGAGGATCTCATCATCTACAGTACATAATGTCATTAAAAGATTCAGAGTCTCTGGAGAAATCTCTGTATAATGAAATTAAGTACATAAAATATCTAATGAAATAACTAAACACAACAGTGTTATAAAGAAGAAACACAATAGTATTTAACAATGTAATAGCTACACATGAAAAACAATTCATGTTAAGCTAGCAAGGCTGACCTACCTTACCCCAACAAAAACCTTTGTTTAACAAATATGACAATTTTGTATACACATCCCCTGCAAATATGTTCACCCACGTTCTCAGACTGGAAAAACACTGACAAGATTTATACGCTTGCAAGACCAGTGCTAGACAATAATCGCAGTATCTGGCTAATCAAAGAGTACATAATAATGCATGAACTGAGTGTAGGATGGATTGGGAATGTCTGATTGGCCAGTAGCTGGAGATCGATATTTCTAAGACGAGTGGGAGAGCTAGACCCAAGATTTGTGTTACTAAAGCAAGCTCAGACCAAAGGTCAGAAGTTTTGTGAAAAATGTCAGTCCAGTTCGATCTCGCTGCCTGGTTACATTATCGCTGCCTGGTTACATCTACCTGTGTGGATTGGAAATAACGCCCTGACTCTTCAGATTGATATATCCAGTAGTAGGCAATCTGAGTCCATGTCCATCTATGGCTAGACTATGCAACACCAGCCAGATGTGAGGAAACACATAATGGAAAACAGTCCTACAGCGCCATCTACAGGGAATTCTGTAACACTGTTATTGCAGATGGAGATTGTGATATTAAATATGTCTGATATTTTGTTATGAAGGTTGAGGCTAGTACTGAACAGCCAGGGCCTGCCGAGCCAAAAACAAATCTACGACCTGCTCCTCTGGAGAATGGTCTCAGCCCCAGCCCTACAGTCACACCCAGGACTCCTACTAACACACCCCAAACTTTAGCCACAGGTAACCCCTGAACCTCTAACTCTTACCCACTACTGCTAGATCGTAAACCACAGATTTTTAATGGAGTGCCGCCAAACAATCATTATGTTTTCTTGTTTCAGAACTAAACAAACCTGCAGCAAAGACTGAAGACATGGTGCAGAGCATTCTGAAAGGTCAGAGGGTGCAATGGGGAGGGGTTGTGTGTGGTCATGTCGTCAGTATAGGACAGTATGGCTGTGTTATAGCCTTTGCTCCACTGTGTGGTCTCTGCACGTACAGATATAAAAGTTGCCTCAATAGAGGAGCTCCGGCAACACAAGCTAATCGTGCGAGAGCAGAAGAGACGCTACAAGGAGATGAAGGATCTTGTGAAAAAGCACCAGAAGAAGACTTTGGAGATGGTGAAGGAACAGACAACTAAGTGCATCCAGGCTCAGAATCAACACACACGCAGGCGCAACACTTTTCTGAAGACGAAACAACATGGTAAGACAAGGTAGGTAGTGTGGAGGAGTCTGCTAATGTCTCATTGTGTGTGTATGTGTGGGTTGGCCCTAACCCGTGTGTGTGCGTGCTTATGTGTATGTGTTGCAGGAGATTGTCGCCTGAAGGGGAGGCTGAACTGAAGCAGTTTGATGAGGAAGGAGAGGGGCGACTGGGGGAGCTGAGAGAACAACAACAGCAACAGTTACTGGAGCTGAGACAGGAACAGTACTACAGCGAGAAATACCTTAAACGAGAACACATCAAACAGGTTACAAAGACACAGATATTACATTCAATTATTGAAGAGTATAATTCTATAGTGTTATATCCATTTTGAGAAAACTTGTTGAGAAAACGGTTATTTTTTAAATAGCTTTTGAAAAATTGTTGTGTTTTTCACAATCCAATCTCAGACAGATTGGTATCTATTTGAAATCTATCACTTGACAACTAATCAGGTTTTTAACAAAACACTATGATATGCTTTGATATTTTACACAGACAAAGGCACCAATAATCAATCCTTTCTGATCGAAAACCAAAGATATGAAAAATGTGTGGATATAATGTTTTGGAACAATGCTTCAATTGAACATCCTGGCTAACAAGAGCAAAATATATTTCTATCACCAATATTGCAGCTGATGGAAAAACTGACTACACTTGCTGAGGAAAGTCAGAACAACCAGATGAAGAAATTAAAAGACATGTGTGACAAGTGGGTTTGATATGAATGTGACACATCAGATTAACTGAAATGCAGAGTGCACCATAAAGATATATAATTCTGTAAAGTGTATAATATGTGATGCTTCACCACTGCAGAGAAAAGAAAGACCTGAAAAAGAAAATGGAAAAGAGGAGAACAGAGAAAATCAAGGAAGCTATGATGAAAGAGAAGCACTTAGCTGAAGAGTAAGAGAGAACCGTGTGTGTGTGTGTGTGTGTGTGTGTCTATATATTTGTACAGAGGCAGTATATGTGTGTGTATGATTGTATCTATTCTTCTGTTGTCAGGGAGAAGTTGGATATTAACAAGTCATATGTGAATGAAGTGGTACAGAACATCAAGAGGGTAAGGAGGTTAAGGATAAAATATCACTTCATACTCCTGTGTGAGAATAGGTGAATCATATACATATATTTACATACAGAATCTTTCACTTCCTAATCTTGGTGACATTTGGAAATTTTTACAGGGAAATACACTGTTTTCAAGATAAGCTATTCATTCTATCAATGTGTTAGCACAGATTTTTTCTTCTTCTAAACCTTTGAAGGGAAGTTGCCTGAAATAACTTTTTGGGGTTACAACAATTGTCACACTGGTAGGAAAAGTTTCCCAGAGGTAACCCTGTGTGAATTTTCACGCCGATAACTTTTTGGAACGGAAGTTGTTAGATTTTGAAGATTTTATATGCATATTAAAGGTGGCAGCCAATCAGAGGATTGGTGGCATGGTTTGTAAGAGGAATGATTTTCTTATAGTTTGTACACTGCAATTGCTTGCACTGCAATATTCTAAGACATTATCAGTGATATTAACACTGCGGCTTACATAGTCATAAAGCGTTAATACTTGTTATTTGGGGATATGCAATGGCATTTTCAGGATGCATTAATCTCTGTAAGCCTCATGAAAGCTCGCACACTGTCAGTGTCCATCCTTAACATTACACCGAACAGGTAAACAGGAATGAGCCTTATTGTAATAGGTGTCCAAAAATAGATATCAGAAAGCCTCTATTAAGTCATGCCTCCAGTCCAGTATTTCTCTGGGACCCTTTGCTACACTGACACATCAAAGGTTCCTCCTTTAAACTAACCAAAAGTACAAATATGAACCTGTAGCAAGGTTTCCACTTAAGTACCCAAGATGATTTTCAAGGGAGTAATCTAAAATATGCATGTATGAAAGATTTCCAACCTATGGTGTTTTTGTACTAAACAAAATTATTGCAGAACACATTCGTCCTCACTCTGCTCTGGCCATGTTCCTCTTGATGGTCATTCTAATTGCTGAAAACCTTCAGCTCTGTCAGAATGTTCTAGTCAAGACCTACTCTATCGTAGTTGTTTTACTTTAACTTGCTTTTTCAAGCACTTTGTGATTATTTTCTATAATAACAAGTGCTATAGATGTAGAATTATTATTATTATCATTAATTTTTATTATTATTTTTAGATCAATATGTGATGCCATAGTGCACAGGAGAGTAACTGTTGTGCAAAACAATTTCATAAAAAGCAAATGTGCCACACTGATCTTTCAAATGGATCTCAACACCTGTTCTGGCCAACAGCTCGAATTGGCTACCTAACGTTACATGATGATAAAATTATTAATATTCATACATTTTGAAGGGGGATCAAGATCGTTCCTACGCACATTCCCCACCCTGTTCATTATTACCTATTTAATTTGTAGCTTTATATCTGTAGCCATTCAATAGGATTCAAATTCTATCAATATTTTGAATGAAGTAATTTACAGTCTTTTCTAGTTCTAATTCTAATTCAATTTCACTAAACAAATTAATCCAACCATGTCAAACAAAAGAACTAGTCTGCCTCTAATTTCAGGGGTTTATTGTTGATCTCTGGGGTTCCTTGAGACACAACAAATCGTACTTAAAGTGTAAAGCAATATTAAAGACAGAAGAGAAGCTGTATGTAGGCCTGATTATGAACAAATAGCCTACCAAATGTATGAAATAATATGCAGAAAGGAATATTAAATAGGGGACAAAGTAGTTAGAGTACACAGAGATGTGTGGCCTGTGATTGCACAAAGAGTGATGTTTCTTACTCTGTGAGTACATCAATCAATTTAAGCTGCAAGTATGCTTAATGGCTGTCAGTAATAATGAAAGCTATGTCACAGCATGTCAGTTGAATACATCATGCCTGATAATGTTCAAGACATGAACATGTTACACATTTTTGCAGGAATGTCTTCACTATTACATTAAAATATCTGCAAGATCAAGAATGTGCACACTTCAGTTCCCACACCCTTTATCAAAAAATGCTTTTCACATCTCTGGTAATCTCTCTCTTCTCTGATCTAGCTGGAGGATGCCCAGACAAAACGTCATGAGAGACTGGTGGAGCAGCACAAAGACATCCAGCAGCAGATTCTTGATGAGAAACCAAAGGTGAAACTCTGACACCTACTCTTAACTTTTACACCAGGCCTCTGACCTCATGCACATTGTCAAAACCCTAACCCCTGACCTTTGACCCCAGCTGCAGGCTGCAGTGGAGGTGGAGTACCAGGAGAAGTTTCGTTTATTGCCGGGGGAGATCCAGGACTTTCTTCAAAACAGGAAAGGGGGGGTCAAAGGTCACATTGTGCACAGCCCCTCATCCCCCCATGAAACAGTCTCTGAGGAGGAACTAGAGGGGGACCAGACAGAGTGAGAGAGAAAGTTGAGAGGGAGGAGAGTAGAAATAGTACGACATTCTCCATTTGGCAAAAGTATATCTTGTCCTCTCCTTGACTCCTCCATCGTCCTCTGCATCATCAACCAATATGTGGTTGAGTGGTAAAGGGTTGTGTAAATTTGTTAGGATGCTCACCTCTTTGATTACCAATATCAGCAGAGGACGCACAACAGTATCCTTCACAAACACCTTCTATAAACAAGCTGTTGTTTTCTTCCATTTTTTAAAGCATGCACACAATTAAACACCAAATTATTTTACCTTAGACATGTCTTGCAAAGCAAAATTTCACATTTTATTTGGAGATTTTACTCCCCGTAAACGTTCCTCAAGGTGCAAGCGGAGAATGAGTCTCAAGGTGTCGAGCAAAAACAATTTAGATTCTCCTTGTGAAAGAAAGCTTTTCTTTTTAATTAATGCTGGATTACTGCAGTGCACTAAATGTACGGGTAGTCCAGGAGAATCTATATTTTCATGTATCTGCTGCATAATGTAAACAAAGCACATTATATTAATCTACTGACTAGATCTTGACCTCAGACACGGTCCTGTTGTTCTGACAATATGTGATTCTTGTCTGGTCATGGGGTTGTAGTAGTCAGTCGGCAAGGGACAACCTTTTTGATGTAGTTCTATTTGCACTGAAATGTGAACCATTTCCTTCTGTTCATAACTCTTCTGGCTGCCTTTGCTTTCTGTTTGACATTCCTGCTGAAATGGTTTGTGTAATTGTTTTCTACTTGGTTTTAAAGATACAGTTCACCAACATTAAATTCCACATTGCTGTCCCAACCCTGTAAGCAGTCTATGGGCAAGGTATGACAGCAACAGCTTTGGTTACATTTACATTTTAATCATTTAGCAAGCACTTGGATCCAGAGAGTGACATATAGTTTGTTTCCTTGGCACCATTTCAAAATTCTACCATTTTAGCATTTGTTGCACAAATCACATCTACATCCTGGTACTGAATATTAGCCTTTTTTACACATAATGTTCAAAGCATGATGTGCAAATATCGGTACTAGGACTTGGATGGGATTTATGCCAAAAAATTGTAAAACACTCATATTTTGCCAGTGAAGCCAGACAAAAAGCATGCATTGCAGTCAAACGCTGTCCATAGACTACTTACAAGGTAAGGAAACCAATACAGTATTGTCATTTGGGTGAACTATCCCTTTACTGATTTAGAGAGTTTTATGTTTAAAAGGTTTAGTAATGACATTGATATGTTATTTTCAATTGATAAGTTGTTAATTGTTGTGGTTCCTTACAGTTTCAGGGATGCATGACTTTATGCAGTCTTTTTGTTTAACTCTTAAAATGTACAGTACTACTATATGGTTACTAATATGGATGTACATGGATGAAAGTGAAATATTAAGTTTTAAGTTTATATTAAATTATATTTAATACTATGATGTCTATTATCACACTTTACTCATCCAATGTAGTGTAAAATAACCAAAATAAATGTCAGAACTAACACATATTTAGGTATCGGATTTCACAGGGACCAACAATATGTTGTTGTTGTTTTTTTACTTGAAGTTGAAATTATCCACATTGAATAATGTTAAGGTTAGGGGCTATGTGTCTGGGTTAGAGAGCAGGCATGTGTCCTGCATGTCATTTGCTCAGAATTTGTGAAACCCTTTCATTTCAATATCGTATTTGCTGCTGTTATTTTTTTGTTTTTTTTTAAAATACTTTTTAGGAATTATCTTGAATAGAGTAATGGGACTGTGTGTGTGTCTGGGTTACAGTGGGGCATGTGTCCATTGTATGTGCTTGCTGAGAGTTTGTGAAACCCCTTTCATTTAAATATTGCACTTTGCACATGAACAAAATGCTTCACAATTTCTTCTGGTGTTGAATGTGTTTTGATAAAAAAATATTGTATTCTGTATTAAATGAGTTTATATATATAAATATATATATATACTACTGTTCAAAGGTTTTTGGGGTCACTTAGCAATGTCCTTGTTTTCGAAATAACTTTTTTTTTTTTTTTTTGTCCTCTAAAATAACATTAAATTGATCATAAATACAGTGTAGACATTGTTATTGTTGTAAATGACTCTTGTAGCTGGAAACGGCTTATTATCAATGGAATATCTGCATAGGCGTACAGAGGCCCATTATCAGCAACCATCAGTTCTGTGTTACAATGGCACGTTGTGTTTGCTAATCCAAGTTTATCATTTTAAATGGCTAATTGGCCATTAGAAAACCATTTTGCAATTATGTTCGCACAACTGAAAACTGTTGTGCTGATTAGAGAAGGAATAAAACTGGCCTTCTTTAGACTAGTTGAGTATCTGGAGCATCAGCAATTGTGGGTTCGATTACAGGCTCAAAATGGTCAGAAACAAATAACTATTTTTCTGAAACTCTTCAGTCTATTCTTGTTCTGGGAAATGAAGGCTATTCCATCTGAGAGATTGACAAGAAACTGAAGATTTCGCAAAATGCTGTGTACTATTCTGAATCTGAAATCAGAATGAGAAAGAGCTTTCTGATTTCTAGTATTATTGTTGCAAAAGGGTGGGAAAAACGTTTTTGTCATTAACGTCTCAAAACACATGAAGCCAGTCAAATGCATTGCTTGGGAGGGGCTTATACAGGTGCACACGAGAATAATGCCTTCAGTGCAACAGTAGCTAGCTAAGTGAAGATCGCAGCAAAATCGCTAAATAAAACCCCATTGATGTCTGTAAATATATGGTGCGTTTGTGGTGAACCATAGTCTTCGAGAAACGAACATAACCTTTTCCTAGGTAAATCGTCATTATTGCGACTGACAACACACTCACGTTAGAAGATATAATAGGACCGGTATTGTTGAACGATGGATTTTCTAAAGCGGTATGTGGCTGCTGTCGCAATCTTCTGTTATAATATTAAAGGGTGGATGAGATAGAAACAATTAGTGCTTTTGTGAGGGGAACAGGCTAATTCTAAACTGAATGAAAAGAGGTGGCGCGGTAGTCTAAAACCCCAGATGTACCAAAAACATCTGGGGTTTTTGGTACATTTTGCCAAAACAAATTTTCTTGTTCTCTGCCTTGTTATGACCTGCGTATGTTGCTGCGAATACTTTTGCGTTCAGAACACCAACCTGATCCTCGATTATTGAAATCAGAGGTGTAACTACTAGTATCATTGATACTAGTTTTCAATTTCAATGAATCGCAGACTGTCGGCCATGCTTGATAAATTAAATTTTCACCATAGCCTGCTCTTCCCTCTTTTTTTCAGAACAGCATTTAAGCAGAGAAGTTGTAATGGCTTTATTGACTGAATCTCATGAATAGAGTACAGTTCTTCCAAAACAGAATTACGTTTTTCCTTCATCTTTGCTTGTTTTTTGATATGTTGCAATCTAGTTAGGAACTAAAAAACTTTCAGGAAATGTATTCTATGCAGTTAGAAGAAATAGTGAAACCACGCTAAGCCCGCCTTCAACAAGCCTGTAAGTGGAGGTTTATTTGAAAACTAATATCCAATAGAAATCCAAGGAGGTCAGAATAGATTGGAGGTCTGGCCTCGCGAGACCAGTTATATTATTCTATAGATGATAATGTTAATTTATTTAATTGAAGAGGTTAATATGTATTTAAGTTATATTTATTTTAAGTTATTCATTAGTGTGGAGAATTACAATCCATTCAACAGTCAAGACTTGTACCATTAAAATTACATTTAGACTGTAAAAGATGGCCTTTAGAACATTTCTTATAGAGGATATCAGTCTTGCATCAAATAGTGATCCAAATACCAATTAGTGAGCCGACCCCCCCCTCCCCCCGGTGCCCCTCATTGGGGCCCAATTTGATATATTTCCATGGGGCCCAAAATCCCTGGCGGCGTCCCTGTCTGGAGGTGCAGTTGTTGGTGTGCAGGAAGAAGAGTAGGGAGGACAGGATGCAGCCATGAGTGGAGCCGGTGCTGATGGTCAGTGGGTCAGAAAAGTGCTTCCCCAGCCTCACGTGCTGCCTCCTGTAGGAGCTTGTCTTGGAGCAAAGAGGAAGTTATGGTGTTGAATGTGGAACTGAAGTCCACACACAGGATTCTGCCGTATGTTCCAGGGGAGTCCAGATGCTGGAGGATGAATTGAAGAGTCATGTTGACCGTGTCGTCCACAGACCTGTTTGCTCTGTAGGCAAACTGCAGTAGAGGGGTCGGTGATGGTCTTGAGGTGGGGCAGCACAAGGCGCTGAAATGACTTCATAACAGAGGTCAGGATGACGGGCCTGCAGGCATTAAGTCCTAGGATTCTTGACTTCTTGAGGACTGGGATGATGATGGAGGATTTGAAGCGGGCTGGAATGCAGCATGTCTACAGTGAGGTGTTTAAAATGTCAGTAAACACAACAGTAAGCTGATCTGATCAGTGCTTTAGGGTGGATGGGGAGACGCTGTCAGGCCGCCCTGCTGCTTTGTGGGGGTTCTGTCTCTTGAACTGACTGTTAACGTCCCCCCTCCAGGATTGAAAGTGCCACTGTAGTGCCAGAGGTGGGGATGATTAGGATGGGTGATTGTGTATGGGCCCTGATGGTGAGGGGCTGGTGTTAATGGTTGGACACACAGGGAGAAGGCATGTTGTCAGGGCTGCCCTTTTGTCTTTCAAATCTGCAGTAGAACTCATTCAGGTCTTTGGCAAGTCCCAGGTCATTAAAGGAGTGGAGGGATTTAGGCTTGTAGTTGGCAATCTGTTGGAGGCCTCTCCAAACAGAAGCAGAGTCGTTGGCTGAGAACTGTTGTTTTAATTTCTCTCCATACAGGCACTTGGCTTCCTTCAATGCCTACCAAAGCTGTATTTAGAAACTCTGAACCTATCTCTGTCCCTGCTCCTGAACGCATCCTACTTTTCAAAACGCAGCCGTCTGACTTTAGCTGTGAACCAGGGTTTGTCGTTGTTGTAACTCATCCTGGTCTGTGTTGGTACGCAGCTGTCCTCACATAAGCTGATGTATGATGTCACAGCATCAGTGTACTCATCCAGACTCTTAGTGGCAGACCTAAAAATGTCCCAATCAGTGCATTCCAGACACGCATGCAGCACCTCTGTTGCTTCCCTGCTACACTTCTTGGACCTTCGCACAACAGGCTTAGAACGTTTTAGTTTTTGTCTTTATGTGGGTATTAGATGGACCATGACGTGGTTTGAGAGCCCCAGAGCAGCGTGGGGCACAGCGTGATAGGCATTGTTGATTGTGGTGAAGCAGTAATCCAAAGTGTTTGCCTCTCTGGTCGGGATTTTAATAAGCTGTTTATATTTCGGGAGCTCGTGGCTTAGGTTATCTTTGTTAAAGTTGCCAAGAACAATAATTAAAGAGTCCAGGTATGACCGCTGCGCCCAAAGTATCTGATTGGCTATCTGCCGTTGTGTCTCATGCACATTGGCTGATGGTGGAATGTAGAAACCGACCAGGATAAATGATGTGAATTCCCGCGGGCTGTAGAAAGGCTTGCAGTTGATAAAAATGATTCCAGGTCAGGGGAACAGTACTGTAGTATGACTGTTACATCGCTGATATAAATGATTCCAGGTCAGGGGAACAGTACCGTAGTATGACTGTCACATCGTTGATATAAATGATTCCAGGTCTGGTAACAGTACTGTAGTATGACTGTCACATCGTTGATATAAATGATTCCAGGTCAGGGTAACAGTACTGTAGTATGACTGTCACATCGTTGATATAAATGATTCCAGGTCAGGGTAACAGTACTGTAGAATGACTGTCACATCGTTGATATAAATGATTCCAGGTCAGGATAACAGTACTGTAGTATGACTGTCACATTGTTGCCCCAGCTGTTGTTAATGTAGAAACATATTCCTCCTCCCTTCATTTTGCCTGTGTCACGATCCGCCCGGAAGACTGAAAAACCAGGCAATTGCAGCGCTGAGACCGGTATAGATCCACACAGCCTCTAGCTACTCTGGCCTTCTAGGAGTTGCCAATAAAAAGAAAAGATTAAGATGGGCAAAAGAACACAGAAACTGGACAGAGGAAGATTGAAAACAAGTGTTATGGACAGACAAATCTAAGGTTGAGGAGTTCGGTTCACAAAGAAGAACATTTGTGAGATGCAGACCAAATGAAAAGACGCTAGAGTGGTTGACACCATTTGTCAAGGATGGTGGAGGCAATGTGATGGCCTGGGGGTGCACTGGTGGTGGTAAAGTGGGAGATTTGTACAGGATAAAACAAATCTTGAAGAGGGAAGGCTATCACTCCATTTTGCAATGCCATGCCATATCCTGGGGACAGCGTTTAATTGGAGCCAGTTTCCTCCTACAACAGGACAATTACCCAGAGCACAGCTCCAAACTATTCAAGAACTATTTAGAGAAGCAGTCAGCTGGTATTCTGTCTATAATGGAGTGGCCAGCACAGTCACCGGATCTCAACCCTATTGAACAGTTGTGGGAGCAGCTTGTCTGTACGGTACGTAAGACGTGCCTATCAAGCCAATCCAACTTGTGGGAGGAGCTTCAAGAAGCATGGGGTGAAATCTCTTTAGATTACCTCAATAAATTGACTAGAATCCAAACTAGAATGCCAAAGGTCTCCAAGGCTGTAATTGCTGCAAATTTTTGAAGGACAGAATTAATATTTCAATTAAAACCCATTATTTCTAACATTGTCAATGACTATATTCCCTATTCATTTTAATATATTTCCTTTTCAAACTCATTTCATGTATGTGAAATGAGTAAAACAAGGACATTTCGGTAGTGTATATATATATATATATATATATACAGAGCACATCACTCCGGTTCTTAAAGTTTGCACTGGCTTCCAATCAGTTACAGAATAGATTTTAAAGTGGTGCTTTTAGTCTATAAATCAAGGAATGGTTTAGGCCCCGAATACATTTCTGATACGTTTGAAGAGTATAACCCAGCAGGGCTCTTAGATCCATGAACTCAGGTCAGCTAGTAGAGCCCAGAGTCCGAACTAAACATGGCGAATCTGCATTTAGCAGTTATGCTGCACACAACTGGAATAAACTACCAGAAGATCTTAGATGTGCCCCAAATGTATCAATTGTTAAATCCAGGTTAAAAACACTTCTCTTTTCACGTGCCTATGACTGAGGACTTAAACTTAATCACACTGTTTGCCTTACAGCTTTTCTAGCTTCCTCATGGAATCTACTACAGAATCTACCAGTTATGGTTATATTTTGTTTTTATTCTATCTGAATTTTCTTGTTCTGTGTTTTATTATTATGATGTTTTATTGTTTTTATTCTAGTATATGTTTTAATTCTATTGTAATTTTATCTTTTTCTTTGTAAAGCACATAGAATTGCTTCTATGTATGAATTGTGCTGTATAAATGAACTTGTTTGTATATACACCGATCAGCCTAACATTATGACCACTGACAGGTAAAGTGAATAACACTGATAATCTTGTTATCATGGCACCTGTCAGTGGGTGGGATATATTAGGCAGCAAGTGAACATTCTGTCCTCAAAGTTGATGTGTTAGAAGCAGGAAAAATGGGCAAGCGTAAGGATCTGAGCAACTTTGACAAGGGCCAAATTGTGAAGGCTAGACGCCTGGGTCAGAGCATCTCCAAAACTGCAGCCCTTGTGGGGAGTTCCCGTCTGCAGTGGTCAGTACCTATCAAAAGTGGTCCAAGGAAGGAAAAGGGGTGAACCAGCGACATGGTCATGGGTGGCCAAGGCTCATTTAATGCATGTGGGGAACGAAGGCTGGCCCGTATGTTCTGATCCAACAGATGAGCTAATGTAGCTCAAATTGCTGAAAAAGTTCATGCTGGTACTGGTAGAAAGGTGTCAGAACACACAGTGCATTGCAGTTTGTTGCGTATGGGGCTGTGTAGCCGCAGACCAGTCAGGGTGCCCATGCTGACCCCTGTTCACTGCCAAAAGCGCCTACAATGGGTATGTGAGCATGAGAACTGGACCACGGAGCAATGGAAGAAGGTGGCCTGGTCTGATGAATCACGTTTTCTTTTACATCACGTGGATGGCCGAGTGCGTCACTTACCTGGAGAACACATGGCACCAGGATGCACTATGGGAAGGAGGCAAGCCAACGGAGGAAGTTTGATGCATTGGGTAATGTTTTGCTGAGAAACCCTGGGTTCTACCATTCATGTGGATGTTACTTTGACACGTACCACCTACCTTAGCATTGTTGCAGACCATGTGCACCCTTTCATGGCAACGGTATTCCATGATGGCATTGGCCTCTTTCAGCGCCCTGCCACAAAGCAAAAATGGTTCAGGAATGGTTTGAGGAACACAATGAGTTCAAGGTGTTGACGTGGCCTCCAAATTCCCCAGATCTCAATTCAATCGAGGATCTGTGGGATGTGCTGGACAAACAAGTCTGATCCATGGAGGCCCCCTTGCAACTTAGAGGACTTAAAGGATCTGCTGCTATCGTCTTGGTGCCAGATACCACAGCACACCTTCAGAGGTCTAGTGGAGTCCATGCCTCAACGGGTCAGGGCTGTTTTGGAGGCAAAAGGGGGACCTGCACAATATTAGGCAGGTGGTCATAATGTTATGGCTGATCGGTGTATATACACAGTTTGAAATTCCATAATTTGATGTTGACAAATGTAATTTTATTGATCCCAACTATATGTATATAGTTATATGTATGTAGTTGGGATCGTGTCATTTATTAAATGATATTCGTCATGTTATGGAATTCCAAACTGTTCCAAACAAGTTTCAGATCTTAAAATTGTCTAAGATTCAGGTAATTTGAACGTTTCTGAAACATTTATTTGTATTGGATTTATTTATGTGTTTGATTGTAGTACTACAAAGTAATTAAGTCAAAGATAATTTGGGTTTTACTAGAGTAGTAAGAATCATTTTCTCGATTTTATTTTAAAAGTTGTTCTCAGTTGTATGTAGCCTTGTATTAGCTTAATGGTCTGTCCCTTGTTTTGTGATTTCTTGAACTCCAGTGTTGCCTAAACAAGTAGCCTACTCAGAAATTGTGTGCATTTTCTTTCGCTAAAGGCATACAATCACACAACTAACTTGTACCCACAAATGTACAAAGTTAATATATACTCGAAACCACCAACAAAAGCAATTTTAATCTGCAATGAATTATTTTAAAATCTCTGACGCTCGAGAAATCAGTTAATAATGTATACTTGACATTCAGTTCAGTCTTTGGGTAGAAATGGAATACGCAACATTACAACCTCAAACTTTCAAAAATTAAGAAAAATTACATATGAAATACAAAGTAAGTCATACGCTCTAAATGTTTACTGTTTTAACAGTGCTACTGCTTTAACTGTGAATTAGCCATTTCCTCCGTAATAGCAGTCTGTGTGCAGTTGTGTGAAGAAACGCACGTTTATATTTTGTGTTGTTGCTGGTTTTGTGCCATTTCTTCATTTTGAGAGTACCTTTTGTTCTGGTAGTCGCATTCAAGTGACAGCCTGTCGATCAAGATGCACGGAGCCCGCCCCCTTCATCCTTCCCCCCATACTGCCACCCTCCCTGCTCCCTGGCCGTAGCAAGCCCATAGCAGTGAAGACGAGCTAGTTTTGAAGCCGTGGCATTAATGATCTCATCTCAGCCCGATCTACGTTTACAGAGGATCCTATGACCAACACCGGAATAAAGTTAAAAAAATAAACAAAGGTACGCCGAATAACTTAACCAATTGTTAACCATTTATTGTTATGACTGATGCCGGAAATACTTATTTCAGAAACTATTATCAAATGTTAGTCTGTTGAGGCGGGGGTGCTATGCTAACTATGTTAGCTAGCTAAAGTTAACGTAACAAGCTACACAACTAGATAGCTAGGAACCCACACCATCTTTATGAGGAAGTGTTCACGTGTGTTTTGTGAGTGGCTACATTATTTAGTTGGAGAGGTCGTTTGTCATTTTATTACGTTGTTGCAATAATTTATCCCAGTTTTATGTGGGAATTAGCTAGCTAGGTAGCCTACTAGCTATTTATTTCAAAATGGCCTCATCTCCATTGTCGCCCCAGCTTCCCTGTTGCTCGAGTTAGACAAAGCATGCGGTACAACTACTACTAGAGAGGGCTAGGAGCGATTGCAGTGGGTGCAGTATCAATAACTGATTTCATTATGTAAATTATACTTATTAACCTATTATGAATTGCAGGATGCACCCTCGCAGTGTTGGGTAGTCAGCTAATTTCTCCATTCAAATAACCATAAGCGGCAGTGGAAATACCATCGACGTCAGTACTGTGGGGGAGGGGAGCCAATTCCTAGGTGGAGCCAGAGACGAGGAGGAGGTTCTCTGGTGGAGCTGCGGGGTTAATACTATTTTATGTATTAAAGCCTTGCTGCTCTTTGAAGTTTAGACGGGTGTACTGAGACATTCAGGATTGTGGTTCGCTCCAATTAAAGTTGTTACTGAAAGTGTCATTGATTGGAGTAATCATCAGAAGACAAAACCTTGATGCAGCTTGAAAGTGTGTTTTCTTGACCTATGTTTTGTTTTCATAGACAAATTAACCCATTTGATCCTTTTTGTCCATGGATATCGGCCTAACAGATTTGTATTGAACAGTCCTCTTTAGGTTTGCAGTGTTTATTAGGAGCAGTAAGGCCCCCTCCTTGCACCAGTTCTTGTCACATCATAATGATTGCACCTCTTTTTTCCCCCTTGTTTTCAGATGTCCAATCAGCTAGACTCCCTTAGTAGAATCCCCTTGTTTGGGCGGATTGGTGCATTAACATGAACCAAGTATTGTTGTTGTTTACTTGTAGTATTTTGCTTTTTAGTTAGAAATTCTCTTTTGTTTTTGACAGGCTCCACTAAGGTAACAAAAAGAGAAGGAGAGAGAGTACAATCATATGTCTGCCTCACATTTTGTATTTTTAATAGGGTACCTGGCAACGCCGCTCATGAATTGGACTAGAAAATATGCTGCTATGCAAATATCATTTGGGTTCTAGCAACTTGGAACAAATCAACATTTGCTGAAGTTGAGTTTTCTTGTACTACAGAGGTTTGTATCAAAAACAGACTGTTTGTCATGTTATTTGTGGTCTGACGCAGGTCCATTTGGAGTGTTCTGTTGTTGCAGTTAACATGATCTTACATTTCAGTAAGGGCACCAGTCCAATTATGTGACCGTTTTTCATCATGGTTTATTGATGGCTACTGACATTAGAGGCACATTACCAGCCTCTATTGAAAGCAAGGTTCGGCTAAGTGGTGGGCCATGACGTCTGCATTCAAGTTAGGTTCATTAACACACTCAACGCACTCTCCTTATTACTTCCGATAGTGAACACATACAGAAAATCCTAGTGTCACCTGATAGGATTTGTTGCTCTAGTGCTGAGATGTTCACCTATGTAGGACCAAAACTCAATGTTCTTCCATAGGGCAGGTAAATAGACCGTACCTCTGTGATGTCTACACTGCTTATTAGGAACCTTTGCATACGTTCCCATTATCAACTGTTTTTTGTTGCTATCAGCTATATTATAGTTTTACAATAATCTAGTAACTGCAAATGTTTGCTGTTCTGAACCAAAATGTCTTGTCTGTTTTTTAGTTTCCTTTATTGCATACTTGCCTCCTGTTTGATATCCTTTGTTGCTTTGTCAATGGTTGATCCATGAAGCGGAGTAGTAACTCCAAACATTGCCCTGCCCACAGCTCTATCTGAGGGACCCACACCCTGGCAGAACTTTCTTTGGTTTAGTCTGATGGGAAATGTAGTGTGAAGTCACCAGGCTTCTGTCCTGTGTTCTCTCCTACTCTGCTTGTTTGTCCCTTGGAGTCAGCGACCATCCCCTGTTGTTTTGAAGCAAGTCGTCTGATGTCTTTTCATTCAGGCAGAGACTGCTTCAGGAAGGTTAATGTTAACTTTTCCTCCTTTTCCTGTTTTGACATTCTAGCAGTTCTAGTTTTTGGAGCATGGTGTGTTTATCTCAAATATAGTATCACATTTAAACCTGTGTGGTATTCATTTGACTTTTCTCACCCAGTGTGTGTTCTTTTTTTGTACTACCGGAGTGAAGTTAACTCACTTTTGCCCATGATTAGGAGATGTCTGTCGACAGGTGGCAGTGGGGTGGGATAGTGTATGTACATGAGCTGATTTTTGTGTAATTTTTTTCGAGAAGTCTGACCTGTCCTGACTTTGACCGCAGTGATGGCAGTTGGTTGGTAACATGCTGTATTTTCGGTGGTTCAGTGGGTCTGTTAAAAGTGTGGTTGTTCCGCCCAGCAGGAGCCTTGCTTCAGACTGGCCTAAAATGGGCAGAAAGGGTGCAGAACAAAAGCTGCTTGTTGCTTGTACAAAAGTACTGAAGCGCTGCAGCCGGGACCAAGCTGCTATGCTAATGCCTGTGCCTCTCAACAGGAAAGGTATAGCAAACTTTCAGAAAAACAACAAGCCATTTATACCGTAGTCTACTACATGAATATTTAGCTAACCTGTAGAGGTTCTTCATCACAGAATTCTCTTACCAATTGAGATTAAGTTTACCAATAGCTTAGCACCTTAAAAGTTTGTACTTATGTCACACACTTCAAACATAACACAGACATAACATTATTAGTTAATAATATTTTAGAATGTCGTTTTGATCAGTTTAATTATGCAAAACTACAGTCCCTCATGATACCCTATGTGTTTGTGTCAGAACTTTTTTGTGACGTTTTTCATCAGTAACACTCTTTCCGTCTCCCCTCACACCAGAGAGCCAAAATGTTCCCGAAGGGCACGAAGCGCAAGTTTTCCGACTCTGGGGATGAACCTCCGGCGGGAAGCGACGACGTGAACCAGCCAAGTTCGGCGGCCGTAAGAATGCTGTCGTCCTACAGCCTGCAGAGGCAATCCCTGCTGGACATGTCCTTAATCAAGTTGCAACTGTGCCACATGCTGGTGGAGCCCAACCTGTGCCGCTCTGTGCTGATTGCCAATACAGTGAGGCAGATCCAAGAGGAGATGACCCAGGATGGCACCTGGCAGATTATGACCCAGGCCCTGAGTGCTGCCAACGCCGCTGCCCAGTGCTCTGCAGACCGCCTCGTGGCCACGGAGGTGCTGTGTCGGCAGACAGAGGCAGCCCAAGGGGAGCCGGTCCCCAAGCCTTTCCCAGTGGTGGGGTCAGAGGGTTGCTCTGCCGAGGAGGTGGTGGTGGTGGTAGAGGAGGAGGACGAGGGGGTTGAGGGGGGGGTGATCATGTCCACAGTCTCCCCCCAAGCCCCAACCTCTTACCTGCCGAGTACCTTTGGCATAGACCCCTGCTGGGAAGAGGAAACGGGTGAGGATGAGGATGAAGATGAGGACAGTGAGGAGTGCGCATCTGGATCGGAGGAGGGAGACAATGACAGGTTGGTTGAGGACTCCAGGACAGCAGAGCAGGTGTTTGGCACGTTCGAGATCAAAAACCCTGCGCCCAGTCCTGACCCGGCCCTGGAGGAACTGTTTTCAGACGTGGATGCATCTTACTACGACCTTGACACGGTGCTAACAGGCATGCAGAGCGCGCCTAAGATGGGGCCCTACGACCTCCTTGAGAGCCTGTCCTCCCATGGGCCCTCTCCCCTCAGCTCAAGCACCAGCTGCCGATCAGACCTCAATGAACTGGACCACATCATGGAGATCATAGTGGGATCCTAAGAAACAATACATGCCGGTTTCTAATGACTTTACTGACTGTGTACATGGACATGGTGTAATAATACGTTCAGTCCTTGAGGGTTTATGAAATCAAGAACTTATTCAGTGTTACCACATGCAGTTGTGGATCTGTAAGTGGATAGAGATTACAATTACATAACATTAGGATTTTTCTTAACATGTTTTTCTGTTTCTTTTTTTGTCATACAATCTGTTCCAGTTTTGTTTTTATTTATTGTTGTGTATAGACTGAAGAACACCCGAACATCATTACACTACACCAGAACAGAGACCGGAACATTCAAACCTCTGAAGCAATGCATATTTTCCTAAAGAGTAAAACAAAGTGAAATATATGTATATTGTACTTATGTATATTGAAATATATTTTTTTGCAACATACAGTTTGGGAAATTTAACAGTATGACTTCATATACATTTACCAGTATGACTCCCTATTTTTAATCTGATCGAGATTTTAATGTAGCCAGAATCACCCAATGTCTTCCTATGGTTTGGTATCAAGCGTTTAACAGTCTCCAGGCTGACACTGTTGTGCTTTTTCAGGCACTGTTTTCTCCACTTGATTTGAATGCATCCCTTAGAACCAGGACTAGATTTGCTGAAGTTTTTAGAGAAATTCCTGCTTGATATCAGCATTAAGAAGCCATATTTTCTGATATTTGTGTTATTGCAAATAGAGAATTATGGGGTTGATTCATTAAGTTATTACATTTTAATTTATTTAATTTATTAAATACAGACACACAAATGCCAACCTTGTAGACCCATGATACATATTTTATACTACAACTGAATGCACCCCCATACAGTAACTTATTTGTCTTATTTTCTCCAAAAATTATGGGCCCTGGTTTAATATTTCCTGTGCAGTTCCTGTGTAAAATTATATTTTGTACAGAATGAATCTGTAAAAATATCAAAATGGTTTGTATTGTTTTATTTTTTTTGGATTTACAAGCAGCTGTCTTTCTCTAAAGATTTGTTTTCATAATGTGTCCTTATCGTGATGAAGAGATTACTCAGGCAAACCGTACCAGTTGAAGCCGACAGTATTACTCCGGTCATTACTACCACAACTCTTCTGAATGATGTCACTCTGCTTCAAACAGGAGCTAGAATTTCAAAGACCTTCACAAATGTAAAGTATATGCATTTTTATATTAAAAAAACATTGTAGCATCTTTGTAAATATTTTTTATAATAAAAGGTGCAAAGTTTATGGGTGTATCACATTTGTGTTTTTTGTTGTCAATTTAATAATCTGTGTGGAGTGGTCTAGCAGCAACGTGCCTTGATTTGCACATACATGCACTAATTCCTAACGGAGACTGGGATTTTATCACTTTCAAATCGTCAATGAAATATGTTCCTGTTATTTTATTATTAAAACAAACAATTACTATTTCTATTTTAAACACACCATTATAATTAATGTTTATGATATCCACCACTATAGTTACTTAAAGCAAAATTCTTGACTTCAAGGGCCAAGGGGGCAGTTTTTGTAAGTTGGTCCAGAATTTACAGTGGCAGTGAAAACAGATTAGATTCAACAATAGCATAAAAACCAACAACTAGTCTAGCAATGTGACACATTTTACCAGAGCCTAACAAAATGAGAACAAGTATCTAATGCATTTGGTTGAATTTGGGAATAATTTTAAAAATCCACAGGTATTTGGTTGTGGCTAACCATCCATCAGGAAAGCTACTGTTTACCGGCTCCCACCTAAACTAAATCCTAACCACATTTCAGGCTAAACATCAAAGGACAATACCTTGAAGGGGCACTGAGTAGATTCCTCTAATGTAGACGACTGAACTTATCACACAATTTCTCTCTTCCTCTTCCCTTATTTTGTAGATTTTTTTTAGAAGAATTTGACAGATGTCTTCTGGTCATTCATGCTTGTATTTATGCTAGTAATACAGTAAAAATCTTACACATGGCCCCTTTAAATATTAGCTGTTCTTTGTACTTGGTGATCAGAGACCAACCAACCTTCTATTTAGATTTACATGGGCTCCAAATAGAGAAATAGGCTGCCAGTCATTCTGGTAGGTTTAGGGGCTGACATTTAAGGGCTGTGACACTGGTCTTTTGGACTGACTTAAAAATGATTGAATTCCAAGTCAAGCACAGCAATATAGTTTGCAATAAAACACAGTATGTCTTGAACATAATGCACTGCTTTTTAAAAAAGAAAAGTGTGTGTTTAGGGCCAAATTTGTTTTTAATGTTTTGCAAATGGTAACAAATACAAAACATCCTCCCTGTACACCAGTTTCTCATGCTCATCAACTTTATTTTATTAACATAATTCCCTAATAATATTTAGGTAATTCCCTAATAATTACCTAAATACTCTCCCTCAATTAAACCATTCTCAGTTGTTCCCTAAAACAGTTTGTAAATCACCTCCCAGTATATTAAAGTGTGTTGTGGTGGGGGTTAAAGATGTAGTAGAAAAGTTTTTGCTGGATGTAGCACAAATTGACATTATATTTTTGACTTTACACACCCTCTATAGCTATATCGTACAATACATTAATTGCGACACAGAATAGATTGTCAGCTATCTGGCAAAAAGTATCCCTTGTGGGAGGGGATATAGTGTTGTTGGATTTATAACGCATTTCCTGTACAAAGCCAATGAGCACCAAATTAAGGTATAATATTGACCAGATCAGGTCTTACTTAGTTGCACAATGGCCAATGGGCCTGCACTATTGAGTTGATCTACTTGAGTAACGGCCTATCAGATCACAGAGTTTTTGGGGTGGCCAATCAGATTTCAGTGGTGGCCATTGCCACCCCAGGCCACCTCCTGGACACGCCCCTGAAAAGCTAGCTAGCAGTCAGAGTGAATATCCTGTAAGGTGTGTGCATACTGTCCACTCGCTAGAGCTATAAAGAGGCACTCTCATTCATTTCCAACAAGAACCAGCGAATCACGGCGACAGCGGGCGGAGCTGCTCTCGGAGACAAAATCTCAAATTCTTGTGACATAGCACACATAACGTGTTGCCACTCTGGTGCTAACGGTAATCGAACATAAGTAAAGCAATTTTAGCTAGCTAGCTGCAGTACATTAATGTGAGTTACCTCAGGTTACTTTACCGGCTGTCAAGCTAGTTTTGAGTTGAATAAGCCAACCAAGAATACAGTACTTCAACAATATTAAATGTTAAACACCACACAACCTATTCTTTAGTTGACATGTTTTAGTTAAGCAAAATATAAGTCTTAGCTCTAAGCACGGCTATTGCTGTCATCATAACAGTTTCCATTTTAGTCTTATGGCACTTTAACTGGGAGTGTCCATCAAGATGATACAATCTTTCCAGCACAGATTGCTGTGGAATTTGTAGGTAAAGGAATGATAACTAACCTTTTCTCATTTTTGTTGTTTTCAACTCACCTTTCAAAAGTTTTAACACTAACTTGAATACAATATGTTCAAGTTCACCTACTGGTGTCCTAGTAACGGATTGCATTTTTGTCTTTAGATGCTTTATGGAGGAGTGACCAGCAACATGCAGACGAAGAGGACGGGAACCCTTTACCAGGGCACATTAGTTAGGTGGCGACTGTGAAATGGAGCCTCTTACACCTGGAAACAATCTCACATCACCCAATGCCATATCTAGACCATATCTTGTTTTTAATCATGCTTGCATTCAATTCTACATTACAAACCACTCTTCACCGCTGTTTTACTAAAAGGGAAACACTAATGCCTAATATGTTGTTTGTATGAGCATAATCTATAATTAGTATATATAATTCCTATTGTACTTCAGTTAGCCATGAAATTCCAAGTTTGAATGACATGCGGCACAAATCAGCACATACATGACAGTATGCCATTTTCAGGGACTCTTTTTGGCTCGACAGCGCCACTTTTACAACCAGCAGACAATAATCATGGACTGCATCTTTAACTATTGCCAGAAAGTTATCTAACTATTCTATTAAATCCCTCAGTCCAAAAAATGAATAAATATTACAGATGTGAAAATGTAACATCTGAAATAACTATGTTCATTGCTGGGTTTTGGAGATTTTCTTTTTTTTTGGTGAGAGGGGTGTCATCAAATGAAAAAGTGTATGACATGATGCACGTATCAGCACAAACATAACATAATACACCATTTCCAGAGACTTGTTTTGGCTCAACAGTGACACTTTAACAACCAGTGGACAATAATCACAGAATTCCTCTTTAAGTATAGACTTAAAGAGGAATTCTGTTTCCAATAATTTCTTAGAGGGCAATGCATGTGTGTTGCAGAAACCACCATGCTAGCATGGTAACTGATAGTTACTGATATACAGTCATGAACATGGTAAGAGTACCCACTGGAAACAATTTTTGAAATGTATTTGTTCACATCGATGTTTGAGCTAAATGTCAGCCACATTAAGGCAACCCAGTTTAACAAAGCACAAAACTGTACATTTTGGAACCAGTTATGAAATTAAAATAAACAGAAATGCAAAACCCCCGATCTCAATCCTACTGAAATCCTTTGGAAGGACTTGAAGCGGGCCGTACATGCAAGCCCTCAAACACGACACTTGAAGTAGTACTGTAAAGAGTGGGCAAAAAGTCCTCCAAGTTAATATGATACAGACATAGACAGTTACAAGACACAGTTATATTCATTTATTTCTGATGATCTTTCAGTGTCATTCGTTAAATTAGGTTACCTTTATCACTCAATAAAAAAAGGCTAATTTCCAGGGGTGTACTAACTTCTCACATGACTGTAACTAGTTATTTAACATGTGCAGTACAATTCTTTTGAACATAGTGGTTACAATCACTATTACATTTTGGATTTGTCACCATGATTTACCATATGCTATGCAGCAGACCTACTTTCTCAAGCCCTGACAGTTGGTCAGAAAAAAAAAAGCAAACTAGCTGGTGAATACAAAAACATTTCCGTGATGATGGTAGTGTTTAGATGCAGTCCATTCAAGATTAGCTGTTCATGTTCGTCCCTACATTAGTTTGCATCCAAGATTTGCGCACATCCCTGCCTGACATCAGCGTCATATCAACTGGAACACATTCTATGACAAAAAGGTCCAGCTTTGCAGACACCACAAAGTGATTTCCCTTAGTCTGATCGTCAAAATTATTTCTGAGATTGTTTGTCAATGCGCAAACTTGCTCTGAGGGCCCTCTATGGTCACATGTTGCAAACAAACTGAGGGCGTCATCCAGAGTGGGAAGGGGATCAATAAACCGAACAACTTTGGGAAACACTTTTGACTTGAATTTAGCAATTCATGTTCCACTTTTAAGTAGTAAAATGAGCATAACATTTTAATTAACGCAATTTTATAATAAACCTGAGTAACAGTCAAACACAGGGGTGTACTCTTTTACATGTGTCAACTCTCAGTCTAAGATAAACAAATGCAATTATCATAATTAGGCATGCCTATCCATTCTTTTGTGTGAAATTCCACAATCTCAAAAACAATACAGTATTATGGGATATAATATTGCTCACAGAAGCTGCATCTTTGCACATATGCTGCAAGGGGTCACTGAAGCGTATAATTAGGCCCTACACCCTCAATCATATTCATTCCCTCCACAGTGGGACACAACTGGAGGGCAGAGAAGAAGGACTTTATTTGGGATTTAGCAAAATATAAAACCAGGAACACACATACTAATGAACTAAACAATACGACTACATCAAAAATCTATCTGGATGCATAAAACTGAGAAAAGTGAATAATTTGTTTTCACGTGGATAACAGCCAAGCCCATTTCACCCATCTACAGCAGCACAGTAGAGGTGCAATGTAACATCTTCCTACTGTCCTCCATAGTTCAGTGCAGGGGTATTCTTATGGTGCTGAGGCTGCAGCTGCATGCTGCACTGAGTCAGCCACTGCTGGGAGATCTGGTAGAGGAATGCTGGGGTGTCACGGTGGCATGAGGAGGAGGCCAACAGCTGAGTGGAGGGAGATGAGAGGAAGGCTAGTAGTGAGGTTAGAGGTTGCCACACGCGTGCGCGCGCCAAACACGCGCGCGCCACACACACGCGCGCGCGCCACACACACCTTGGTTTTGATGAGAGCAGCAGCTGGGGGGCAAGAGGTCTCCTCTGGGGTTTCTTCAAGGTCCTCTACACTCTGAAGGGGAAAGTTAATTAAAAGAACCCTGACATATTGTCTTGGAGAAAGACATTTTACATGCAGAACATGGGGCACAGTACATAGCAATTATTGTGTATTTCTTACAATATGGAATCTTCAGGCACCATCTAGTGGACAACAGGAAAATAAACTACTGTATTTTTCTCCTACTTGCCTGTAAATTACTAGATGGCTCCTCTACAAAAAAACCTTTGTCCATGTTACCCTACTATAGTAGTAAGCCCTATTGCCATATTTTGGAGAGGAGCTGGGAGATTTCCAGTTGCATTAAGCTTGTAATACCCTAAATTCAACAGTCTCTAAAACTGCACACAGAAAAATAAAAATGTGTCCAACTGACTAGCTAAGTAGATAAATTACACAAATCTCAAAATCTTGCTTGAGGACTTAAGGACCATCTCCTCTTTCCCTGCTCACCTGTTCAGAGATGAAGCGTGCGTTTGTGATTCTTAGGGCAGAAGCCACTCTGTTGTGGCAGTTTGAGTGGACAATTGGCTCGGAAAACCTCAGCCTGCTGGGCTCAGCCACTAGACAGCTCCACAAGCTGCCACTGTCACTAGGTATGAGAAGTGTGTTAAACACAATCTTACAAAACACAGAATAAAATATTAATATATACAGTATACAGAGGCATATGTTTGTAGTAACAGTTAAAATGTAAAATTAGTTACCATATTGTATTTGCTGGTTGAGATGAACATGTTTGGGTATTTTCTAGCAACTGGGAGAGAGATTGAACCATACAGTTGGCCTCTTTAGATTCACTCAAAACTGGGAAGCACTCTTGGAAAACGACATGCATTTTCGGCACATCTCCATACTCCAGCTGCATCAACAGAAATATACCACATACTTTTTCCTGTATACCTTTACATAATTTATACAACAACTTGAGATAAAATAGATACTATGCAGAATGATTCTGCATGGATTTTACATTGCCAAAACTTCATTCAAGCAGTGATTGAATGTGGTGGTTTTTGTTTTACAGTGACATTACATTATGCCATTATATTCAGTTATGTTAGCCTATCTACAATATCATTGTGATTTGTAGCCTTTCACTAGAAATATAAAAAAGACCATAAAGAAATATTTGTACTGCATTCTTTAGTAAGAGGGAGCTTCTTTTTTAATTACTATATCCATCAAATGAATGAGACCCATAGTTGTCTGGTGCATTATAGCCAGTTTGTAGAGATCACATAATGATCACAGTAATCTTTAGAACATGGGCCCAACAGAACCGAATAGACTCAGTAGCAAGCTTATTAGGAACATCGTTAGTACCAGGTCTAACACCCTTAGCCTCTAGAAAAGCCCGAATTCTTTGGGGCATGGATTCCATAAGGCGTCAGAAATGGTACACAAGTCTGACAGGTAGAGTGTAGGTAAATCTTCAGCTCAGTAACTAGAAAGTTTGCTGAATTAAATACCCAAGCTGTTAATGTGAAAAAGCACAAATGCAATGGTATTTGCGTTAGAACTTGTACTACATTTCTAACGTGTTCATTTCTTGTTAATGCCTAACAATGACAAAAATACCAAAACACTGTATCCTGCACTAGTAGTGGTATTTTCTTTTTATCATGGCATATTTTGGCACAAGGTTTCTTTCTCGAAATCTAAAGAAGATTCGAGCCAATGTATTTAGCTGAAACTGATTCCTACAGCCACATGAAAGTGGCAAACTAAAGTTTTGATTTTTTGTCGAGAACGTGGAGCGCCTTTGACGTGGTTGCTTAACTTCATTTATTCTATTAATCTTTGATTTACAGCATACAGGGAAATCTTTTCATATCAAGTGTATACACGTTTTTAGTTGTATGTAACCATACTCACTGATGAACATCTATCAACAGATTCCGACTTGGAGCCATTACAAGCAGTCCTCCAGTCTCCAAATACACTGTCCACCTCCGCGTCATTTTTTAGTTCCCAACTCGTTTGCACAGACCTCGGCATGCAGTCTGTTAAATCCGCGAAAGCAAAAACGAATGGTTTCTCCATTTAAAGAACAGCGTGTATCCAAAAATTGACGAAATTATATTGTATCCGTCTGTCCCCGAACTTCTAGACTAATCGGGCATTAATTTTCAGAAGGCCTACGCATGAAAAAGCTAATTAACCGGTTGATAAACTGAATCTAGTACACATGTACATAATTAGTACTCTCACAGTACCTATAAATAAGGCAAATATTCCGTAGTCACTTCCTTACTCACGTCTTTTAAAGACGCCCGGATGACGAAAATATGGCATAGAACTACCTTACCTGGCGCCGCCTGGCGCAATTATTTTTGACAGCTTATGTAGACCCTAATGCAGCCGAAAGAGGGTGCCCTAAACTCTAAGATGTGCGTTTTAACATTTCATATACATTCTGGAGTCACAGCGTCAGATTTCATAGCAGGTAAATCACCTCCATCCCACAGCCACACAAACAAAATCTTCCTTAGGCATGCACTTATGTGTTTCAATAGTTAAGGTAAAATTTATGTTAAGGCAAATTGTAGACATTGAATGTCTTTGTGGCAGTGTGTCAGGACTTGATGCTATAGAATCTAATGATGACTACATGGCCTCTCCAATCACCAGATCTGAACATTATTGATCGTTTTTGGGAGCACAGTGAGCGAAGTAGATTTCCACCTCCTTCATCCCACAAGGAACTGGAGGCTTTTCCTCTTGAGGAAAGGTGAAATACCCCACTACACACAGTTCAGGACTTGTACGACAGCATTTCAAGAAGGATGGGTGCTGTTCTGAAGGCAAATGTTAGCCCTACTCCTTATTAGGTCCTTATATTGATATATTGTTAAGGGGTTTATGTTACTTTGTCCACCCCAGGGAAATATACACACATTCAGTTGTAAAATATACATACACACAGTTCTAAAAAGGTCCTACAGGAAGCATGTCTCATCTTTTATGCAATGTTCATTGTAGCTTCTTTATATATGTTTTTTTTACATTTCAGGGAATTTTCATCCATTTTGGTTGAATGATTTAGAAATTAGAGTGTTTTTAAAGTCCCCCCATTTTAGGGTCCCAAAAATAACTGGAAATTTGGCTTAACATCTGTGGCAGCCTGGCACTTAAGGTTACACACAATGAGAACAATTACACGGAAGAAAATATGTATATCCATACACGTGCTTAAAATCAAAACCATTGACTAAATTAGTAGTAAATACTGTCGCATCTAGACAGTGTTTGACAAGATGTGATTGGGCTTTGTTTAAAGATATTACAGATATTTTTCCTCGATCTCATCTCACTTAAGGCATGCCAAGTGAGAAATTAAAACAGTACTTGCGTTAGGAACTGGCATGCACATAAACGCATGCCATTGCCAAGGAATTCATGCCAAATGCTACGCAAAACAGCAGGAATCCTGTGGCTATGTTTACTGAAACTATATGGTTTTTAATTCTAAAAGGTACTCAACATTAACTTGAGGATCCCTGCTATAGTAAATACCCACAGTGTTCAATTAAAATATTAAATCTTTATAAATACACAACCCTTTTAAAACCTAATAGCAATTATCATATGTTAAGGTATTGCTTTAAAAATCAATATCTCACAGCAGATTAAGTATCCACAATGCTATGCTTCAGTTCATGCAATACACACACTGTCTGACATTTGTCTGTCAGTTAGGCTGAAACCAGAGCACATCTTCTGCTGTCTACATTCAGAACAAGAGACATACTATGCCAGAGGTTAAAGTAGGTTACACTCCTCAATCGAATGTTCTCCAAATTAAATATGAACATGGGTAATTAAAAGCAGAGTATAAGCTATTAGTCTGTTCTGCGCTGTTCCCACATTTCCAAACCAAGTCAGGATTTTTTTCGAACTACAACAATTTCCTTGTATTGGATCATCGTTCACACCTCATTTTTTCAGCACTTCTCTTTGAATCTAAATCTTAATCAGAGGAAATATTTAAGAGGTTTCAGAAAATGGTCACATAAAAAACTGAAATGTGTTTATATAAAATTTGTTCAGCAAATTATTTTTGTTTAATTAAGTAAAAATGATAGTGTCAGCATCATTCTTTTACCTTGGATTTGCCCAAATTCATACAAATGTGTCTTACTATGAATGGCCAGAGAGGACATAGGAATAAAAAACTCATCTAAATTTCAGCTAGTTTCCCAGAAGGCATGGGACAGACTCTGAGACCAACTGGAAGATTCTATGGTCTGATAAGACCAAAATGAAGCCTTTTGACCTCAATGTTAGCACAAGTCTAACACCGCACATCATCCTGAGAACACCAATCCCTACCGTGAAGCGTGATTGTGGCAACATAATGCTATGGGGATGCTTCTCAGGGCATCAGGGCCTGTAAAGATGGTGAAGATAGAGGGCAAAATGGATGCAACGGAGTACAGAGAAATCCTGGAATAAAACCTGCGATGAGACCTGGGACTTGGGGGAAGATTCATCTTCTAGCAGGAAAATGACCCCAAACTTACAGCCAAAGCCACACTGGAGTGGCTTAAAAACAAAAACATCAATGTCCTGGAGTGGCCCAGTTAAAGCCGAAGCTCAGTCTTATTGAGAATATGTGGAAAGAGTAGAAAATTACTGTTCACCAGAAGTCCTCATCTAGTTTGATGGAGCTTGGGCAATTTTGCAAAGAAGAATTGGCTAAAATAGCTACATCTAGATTTGAAAAGCTGGTAGAGAATTATCCAAATTGACTCATGGCTATGAATGTAGCCATAGGGGCCTCTACCAAAGATTGACCAAAGGGGTGAATACTTATGCAATCAGTTATTTTTTGTTTTGTATTTGTAATTCATTTATAACAATTTGTAAATGGTATCTGATGTATGTAATCCTCCAGAGTGGTATGCCAGGCATGCTCTGATTGTACATGACTTGTGTGTAAACCTCGAGAGTGTTCAATGAATTGTATTTTCAGAGGTGTTACTTCTTTTTGTGAGAGATATTTGTATTCTCCGTGTACTGTTTCCACTGTGTGAAGACAAGTGCACTGCATTTGTTTAGTTAATCCGGTCGTATTATTGACTGTAATATCAATACTGATTTCAGCAAAGACTCCGTTATACTATGCATACAACTGCCATGCATTGTATAGTGTACATTTTGTTATTTTGTACAATTTGTTATTGCATGTATTTGTGCGAGAAATTGTGCAACTATTTCAAAAATGGGTATCTGATGTATGAAATCCTCCAGAGTGTTATGTCAGGCATGCTCTGATTGTATGTCAGGTCCTGACTATACAGGTGCCTCTAGGCATCTCTATGGGTGTCTAGTGGTGATAGTCAGGGCCTGACAGCGGGGATACCTCTAGGCATCTCTATGGGTGTGTAGTGGTGATAGTCAGGGCCTGACAGCGGAGATGTCTCTAGATATCTCTATGGGTTTTTAGTGGTGATAGTCCGGGCCTGAGAGTTTCTAGAAAACGATTCATTGCTCGATGCTTTCCAACACAGCGCACAGCAGGGACATCTGCTGGACAAAATGTAATATGACATGCTTGAATTAGACGTATTGTATTTAACCTGGAGCGGTACATATTTTTGTGGGGTTCGCGGGCACCAGCCCTTTCCTCGGTCGTCATCGGTGCATTCGAAGTAATGGTAAGGATGAATGAATAATAAAAAAATGCAAAGCTCAATAAAAGCTCAATAAAAGTGGAATTTGTTGAAGAAGAAAGGCTGACATTTTGTGGTCAACAAAATTGTATTACCCACAACAGGAAGAATCGAACACATGACCATATGAACAGTAGTCTGGAATAGTACAGTTGCACCACAGTATGAGATGCATTGATTTGGTCTTTGGTCATTTGTGCAGTGTGGGGTATTGCGTTTTAGTTTGAAAAGAACTTGGCCAAACGAAGCTTCGGACATCATTGATCACATGATTATGTCCCTTTAAAGGTGTAAAGATGTGTCAACATCCTCATTCACCAACACACCCCTTCCCTCGTCTTGTATCCAGTCTAATACCGGTATTCATTCCCTCCGTAGTGTGTGGGTGTGTGTGTATGTTTGTGAGATGTTAGGACTCTTTCCTACCTTAGTTTTGATTTTGTACTAGTTGTAAAGCATCGTTTGGTCATTCAACACACAACTATTTATTATTGTTATTATTAAAAGGTGACAGTTACTTAAACCAAATATTATTAAAAATATGCCTAACCAAGGATTCAAACCTCTACATGCCAAAATATTTTTCAGATGCTATTATCAGCCGCCTTGCATCTAAGCTGCCAAACTACTGAAGCTTCAAAAAACAACACAGATTACAGAGGGCCTGGACACAGACCTTAGCCATTGTAGTTTGGCAGTGTGTATCATGACTAGATAAATTACAATACAATTCCAGCCAATGACTACACAACTCCTGTTCTTGCATAGACTGTTCAAACATAGTGTGGCGTTCTGTTACAAACCTACACACATTCACGTTCTTCATTGCTCTCTAATACACTATTCTAATACCATTTCCAAGAACCTAGCTAAGCAAGACTCTTAATAATTATCTTGTCTACTTCTCAATTTACCTAATCTTTGTATGACTCTCAAATAACTAGCTAACCAACACTCTAAATTATTCTTTTGTAAAACTCTCAAATTACTGTTCTATGACTACAATCAAATAACAAACTCTATTTTATGACTCTCTTGACTAACTTGCTCTTTCAAATACTTTTCTCTAATTTCCATTCGCATGTGTGTCTCCTACTGACAACCCTCGAATTGACCGGATTTCATTAACCTTTTATGCACGCAGTTTCAAAACAGCCATTCTGAAAACCGCACGGTTTGGAACTCAAAGGTGATTTTGTGACGTCCGAAGCTTCGAACATCATTGGTCACGTGGTGTTGTACTTTGAAACAATTTTCTGGTACGCTGCATCGAAACAGTAGAGCTTGGAAAACTAAATGGTGCTTCGGAGCTTCGGTTTCATTCATCCTATCCCTACTACCCCCCACTGCGACATTGTACATTACTTGTATGTAAACCTCAGAAATATTACATGATTTGTATTTTCAGAGGTGTTACTTGTATTTCTGATATATATATATATATATATATGAAAATCAGTTCTTCTTATTGGCAGTAATATCAATATTTATTTCAGCAGAGTTACATCTAAGGGACCCCACAGTCCTTGCCAGGCCCAATATCCACTAAAACCTGAGACCTCTAAAAGAGTAACACCTGTGTTTAAAGCATTGTATTTTGTCTTCTGCTACCTGTGATCATCTTGTTTTGTCTGTTCTGTTTTTTTTCTGTTTTTAATCATTGTACCTAAACTGTAAGTGTAAACATGTATACACAGGGCCTAGCAGTAAAAGAGACCTAGGTCTCAGTCTGTGTTCCTTGTTGACATAAAGGTATAATAATTTGATCTTTCTATGCCTCTATTTTTGCACAATGTACAATTGAGGAGTACATGTCCAACTACAGCACCATCAGGTATGATGACATTGGCAGTTATACCACATGATCACCAAGATAAATTTCACAGAATCAGGTTGATTTCATCTTGAATATCTTGATATTCTGAATTACCTAGTTTTCCATTGCGGAGCATATATAGCATTTCAAAAGCATATTTCCTAGACTAACACCATGTTGTGCCGCCCTGTCTATTGTGGGCACAGAGGGCATTATGCTGAGATGGGCAATGGAAGACGTTCTGTCTGATCAGTTAAATGAGACTGGAAATGCAATAAGGTATGCATAACATTGACTTTGTACTGAAATGGCAGACACAAGGGCGTCCTATCCTGTGTGATAGCGATGGAGAAAGCTCCCATGATTTTCAGATTCCAGTGGTGTTTTTGTGGCTGGATGTTGTTTGCGTGTGGGTATGCGTAGGTATGTTGTGTGTCTGTGAGCTGTGTTTTTTTGTTTTGTAGTTTACTTTATGTCTTGGGGTTCCTTGATCTGAACCTCAAGTTTTTGTTTACGGTGTGTTTCCCAGAAACAATTCAAATCAAACTCCATTTATATAGCACAAATCTTATATAAAATGCATTTTAATGTGTTTAACAGGTAAAAATAATAAAATATGTACTGTACAAAGTCATGATATACAGTAAATCAAATATATGTACAGTATTTAAAGAAAAAAATATTAAGAACAATTGTTGAGAGACCAGTGTGTATCAATGAGAATACAATAAAAATTGTACAAGTTAAAACAGAATTTTTTTTGTTCTTTTCTGCCTGTCCAGGACTAGTAGACATTTTATTGGATTTAAATGCATCCAGCCTATAGTTTCTGCTTGGCTGTTTTCCTAAGCCCCCAAACACATTGGCTCCACAATGCTTCTAGCATACAGAGCATATCATTCCCTCTACATTATGTCTGAGCCACCCGAAAACATTTAGCCACTGAGCATCAAAACTATGTTTATTAGAAGATCTAGGAATAACATAAAAAATATGAAATCACTCATCAAGCTTTATAATTAATCACAGTCAATATTATTATTGTCTATTTTCATTGTTATACTATGTTCTTGTTAATTTGACTTGCATTAAAAACGCATCAAAGCTGTAGGCCTAAATATCTTACAGCCTTGTTGTTGTTTTTCCCTCCATCTTTGCCTTGACGCCACATCATTTATCCCCTTCTCTCGACTTCCTTTAGCTGTAGGCTACTTGGCTATGCTGCTTGCGCTCACCCAGCGTCTTCACGTACATATATTTATATTGTTAGTGACTTAAATATGTTAATTGTATATTTTTACACTGTATATTGCACATAAAATGTTGTTGGGGACAGTAGCCTACATACCCTAATCTAATTGTCTTTTCACCTGTCATCTTTGTCTCGTGAATTCTATTGAAAAAAATCTGTGATTCTACTAGATGTCATCTGAAACGTTAACAAATGTTATGCGGATTGGATGTAGTTTAGGCGTTATTAAGTTTTATTTAAATATTTTGACATGCTTGGATGTAAAAGAAAACTAGGTTCCACTTGTTTTTCTGACGTTACTTATGTCCGGGACGTCAGGACTGGTAAGGTCCTGTATGCAAGGTTGCCAGATCATTGACAGTAAACCGTGAAATCTGCGCAAACGCTGTATCTTCTACAGTGTTGCCAACTTAGCGACTTTGTTGCTATATTTAACGAGTATTCTGACCCCTCTAGCGACTCTTTTTCAAAAAAGCGACTAGCAAGAAATCTAGCGACTTTTTCTGGTGTTATTGGAGACTTTTGGAGACTGACGTGAAAGTACGTACCGTTCTTACTCTTCGCAACGAGCAGCGGGTGCTGCCGTGGGCCCCTCCCCCGTCCCAAAGCACTCACAGACCGCCCAGTCCTCCCGCAGCAGTCCCTCCCAGCTGCAGTCAGAGCAGGAGATGTTCACCCCTCCGCGTCCAGAGACTGCAAATGAATCGCGTATGCGGGAAGCCGCCGCTGGCTGATCCCGCCCTGGCTTACACTGAGGACGGGATGTAAATGTAAAATGTTCTTTGTCTAAAATAAATCACTGCACAAAAATAAATCACTGCATTTGACTCACACAGCCTCAGTCACTTACACCTCGTTCACTGTCCAGGATTTGTGAAATATATATATAAAAAAACAAGAATCGACAGAAGAAAGTTCATTTGTAGTTCTAAACATATTTAGGGTGTTTTTACTCACTTTTTGTCTCTCCCACGACATTATTCCTCTCCTACAGCACCTATCACAATTACATGCACATGGCCAATAATGCAAATTAGGTGCTGACATCATTTAGCGACTTCTAGGACAGCCAATAGCTACTTTCCTTACTGAGGAGTTGGCAACACTGCTTCTATACAACTTTGTCTGTAAATTGACCCGCCCAAGCCCATTAAAAATGCCCAATTCGGGGAAACCTAAGCATCAAGCAACACTGCCAATATGAAAACAGTTTCCTCCTACAGTCACATTCGCTGCAGTATATTGCTGGTAGGCTATTTAGCGTATGAGCGCACAATTATGTTTTACCATACCGACACACAGAGGCGGTGCAAGTTTTTGGGAAGGTAGCCGCCTTTGGGTTTTATATGCAGGAAAATCCCTGAACTAAAAGACCAGATTTGAGGGACTGGCCAGGCACATTTAAAAAGCAAGTCAGACGTGTTTAGGTGCAAGATCATGAAGTGCTTTAAAAAGAACTAAAGCAATTTTAGTTAAATTCTAAAACCAACTCCCAAATATCACCCTTATCCATAAAAGTATTTTCAGACACACAATCATCTCACATGATACCTCACTTTTTATAGGAGTTTTATTTATTTAACTCATCAGGGTGACATATGCTGTTCTATCAAGCTAAAGACACATGGGCAATTCCAGCATTTTGGACACTTAATTTGCATGCCCAATCCCAACTTCAGTGTTTTACAGCATGGGCAGTCACAATATGCATGATACATTTGATATGTATTACCCCTTTAGGAGAGTGTACACCAAATAAAATGGGACTTATCTGAATGTTGGAGGGAAAAAAAATAGGAAGCTTGGACGCTTGCTGCAATGATGCAGATCCAGTATAACAAATTGGGTATCAGAAAACTGGAGAGAAAAACAGGGTAAAAAAATCCAATTAACATAAAACTGGTTCTGCCATTGTGAAGGATAAGAGATTTGACTGAGCTAAGTGGGAGCTGTCCTGTAGGGCTGGCACCAGAGTTGGCAGAACAAAGCACTTGTGTAGTGTTGCAGGGTTTGAATGTTACCTGAAGATAGGGAGGGGCAGTTTGCCTTGCTGCTTTGTAGGCAAGAACCATGGTCTTGTAGCGGATGGTTTGGACAGGTTTAAGACCATGTGGACATCAGCATGCTGGAGTTGATAAAAAAAAGCATCTCCTAAAGCTACACCGGGTCACTCTAAACCTTGTTTGTTATGTTACTCTACACCAAAACTGGTAGAGCAACTTGGTCCATTTAGCTACAGTAATTGACTTCCATTATAATAGAAAAAAAAGAGGGAGCTTGAGGTCTCACTTCCTCCTCATCTGCTCTACACTCCCCTCTGCTGATGAATCTCAAACTCTTTGCCTGGTCCAGTCAGTTTGCCCCCTCCTCTCAAAAATTGCTGACAGGTCTTTTAAAATAAATATTAACTGTGATAAAATGTGGGCATGAAAAGGAGGTTGAGTAATTATCTGATAAACTGAAGTAAATAATCTGAGTGGGTACGTTTCCCCTGTGATTCCTACCCCAACATAAACTGTGAGGATAATGCAGAATGTGATTTCATTAGGAAATTATAAATTGAATTGGGCATGCTGAGGTTGACCTGTCATGGATCCAGCCACGTATATGTTGTATAGTTCCTATAGTATTTTTCTCTGCATGACCTATATGGCCGTAAGTATGTGGACAACCCTACTATTTATTGAGCTTAGGTGTTTCAGCCACACTCATTGCTCACAGGTGCATAAAATCTAGCACATAGCCATGAAATCTCCATAGACAAACATTGGCAGTACAATGGGCCATACTGAAGATCTCAGTGACTTTAAACATATATAGTAAAAGTGTGCAGTGCCTCAGCTGGTTACAGACACAGCAAAACAATATGGCCACTAATATTTAAACCTGGCACTGTCATAGGATGCCACCTTTGCCTCAAGTTAGTTGGTGAAATTTGTGCCCTACTAGATCTGCCTCGGATAACTAAGTGCTATAATTGTGAAGGGGAAGCATCTATGAGCAACAACAACAGCCCGGCCATAAAGTGGTAGACCATGCAAACTCACAGAGCGGGGCCATTGAATGCTGAAGCGTGTAGCGTGCAGAAATCGCCTATCATCTGTTGGAACAGTCACCACAGAGTAACAAACTGCCTCTGGAAGTAACATCAGCACAATAATTGTGCGTTGGGAGCATCACGAAATGGGTTTCCATGGCCAAGCAGCTGTACCTAAGCCTCAAATCAACATGCGCAATGCCATGCGTTGGCTGGAGTGGTGTAAGCACCCCGCCACTGGCCTCTGGAGCAGTGGAAATGTGTTCTCTGCAGTGATGAATCAAGCTTCACTCTCTGGCAGTCTGATGGACAAATCTGGGTGTGGTGGATTCCAGGACAACTCTACCTAACAGAATGCATAGTGCCTAGTGTAAAGTTTAGTGGAAGAGGGATAATGGTCTGGGGCTGTGTTTCATGGTTTGGGCTAGGCCTCTTAATTCCAGTAAAGGGTCATATTAATGCTACAGGATATACAAACACATTTTAGATAATTGGGTGCTTCCAATGTTGTGGCAACAGTTTGGGGAAGGCCCTTTTCTGTTCCAGCATGACTGTGTCCCTGTGCACAAAGCAGGGTCCATGAACACATAGTTTGACAAGGAACTCAAGTGGCCAGCACAAAGCCTTAACCTCAACCTCACTGAACACCTTTGGGATGAATTGGAACTGCGATTGCGAGCCAGGCCTTCTCATCCAACATCAGTGCCTGACCTCACAAATGCTCTTTTGGCTGAATGGGCACAAATTCCAACAGAGACACTTCAAAATCTTGTGGAAAGCCTTCCCAGAAGTGACGGCTGCTATAACTGCAGGGCGGGCGGGGGGGGGGGGCAGCTCCATATTCATGTCCATGGTTTTGGAATGGGATGTCCACATACTTTTGGCCAAATAGTGTATTACTTAGGGACAATTGCCTTATGACATTATTAGTTTCTGATATGATCAATTACTAATTTATCAGGATTAGGATAAATTACCGTTCATGTGCTTTTGAGAATGCTTAGATCCACAAAGAACAAGAGGTGTAGCCTGATTTTTTCAAATATGCACAGGATGGGGAAAGAACATTTTATTGTTTCTCTGGGCTGAATATTGATTCTGGTTTAAAGTTGTTACTTGATCCTGTGCCAAAAACTAATGCAGTATAATCTTGCAGCTCACTGTAAAATAGAAAATTGAAATAAGACGCAGTATATCTGCAACTGTCCTGAAGTGACCGTTCCATGGATGTCAAAATATAACATTTACTACAATCTTACTCATATGTATTCAGATTTATTGAGTCTTGATCAAATATTGAAGAAAGTCAATCATGACATAAAAATGCTCCAAAGGTAGGTGTGTAAAACGAATACTTTACTGTGCATCACAATAAGGATATTAGACAACATCCTCTACACTGTATTGATGGCATACAACCAATCGATCTAATGCCCTCAGCCAAAACATCATGCCTTATGCATTGTTCACACTGGGGTAAAACGTGCTTAAAAATGGGCTGATGAACTAGGGATTTTGTTTATCTCCATCCTTCCTATTTACATTTATGTTATATGGTAAACACAGGTCCAGACTTTAGACACCACATCCACTGAACATTACCAGTGACATAACCACATTCAGTGTCATGGCTAACCAACAACACAAACAAACAGATTGTAAGTAGTCAACTAACCATCTACTAACAAGGTATCGTACTAAGCATCCCAATCTTCAGCACAAAGCTTTAAAAGGAGACTTCAGTGCTTGACCCTCTGTTTCCCTATGTGTTTGTGTGAATCGCTGTGCTCTGCTTGCCTGGCCTGGGTTACTGTGTAGCAGAATAGTGAGCTCATACTCTAATTTTGCACAGGCTCTTCCATTATTTAATAGTAAACATAGAAAACAGAACGTGACTCAGACCATGTGAGCAGACACCACTGCAGCAGTTCTAAACCTGAAACATCATCTCCTCTTCTAACTTCCGCTCTCACACGCGTTTCACAACCACTGTGCTGTGTGGCATGTTGTCCTGTGAAACGCATGAAGCGTGTAGTGTACCTTGTCAAATGTAATTATGTGCCTCCTCCTTAAAAACATACTCAAGCACAAATGCCCATTTGCAACCTTGTCCTGAGTGTCCTTGCCTGAACAGTCTGTTCGACGCTGCTTGTGATGGGGGCTGAACACAGAGAGGGTGGGGACTGGATGCCCCTCCCATAATTGGGTTAGCGCACTGCTTGAAAGGTCTGTGTTTACAGGCGACTAGGCGAGCCTCACTCCCGTGGACCACTCTGAACGTGGATGCTGCAGAAGTCCCTCTCTCGCGCACTGCTGTTTCGCTTACTCACTCTCCTCTCTCGCTCTGCCTTCGGTCCTGCGAATTGGGTCTCCCTCCCGGCTGTGACAGACTGAGACGAGACAGTTTGAGGCAGAGGCTGTTGCACCTGCCCCTCCAGGACAGCGAAGCTGCCAGACCTCGTCAGCAGCTAGGGCCGCCGCCCGCCACCCGTCCAGGGACAGAACCCCTTCTCCCTCCCAGCACGCCAGTGGACCGACAACATGTGCGACTGTTTCCACCTGGCCTTCCCCAACTGGCACGGCTCACCGGGCACGGGTGGGCATCCCTCTCTCTGTTTCTGTTGCGTTCGTAAACTATTCCCTGATTCAGCACTAGAGCTCAGCAAAGCTGTGTGAGTGAGCAAGGGCGTTGGGAGGCTGCTGCTGAGTGTGGAGCACTGAGTCGTGTTTCTGACATGCTGCTTTGCCTGTCTGCAGTGAGTGGATGGGTGTGTCTGCAGTGTGTTGACTGGGTGTGCCTACTGCATAGAGATGCGCTAGAGTATGTGTTTTTTTCCCTGGTATATAGTTATTATCCAATTCCTGGGCAAAGTAGTGCACACTTCACAATCTGTCATTAACAATTTAAACATATTTATGTTTCATGTACTGTAGACAAATCCTAGATGGTAAAGTAAGTGCTTGTGTCAAAGCCCATGTTAGCTTGAACTGTCGAAAAGCAAATCAGTTTGGAAAGCATTTCATTAAACTGTTAAGAAGTAATAGGTTTATATTTTGATGAAATTGCAGTAATGAAACATTCTATATGGCCACGGTTTATTTAGTGCATCTCCGATGTTAAATATGGCTTTACTTTTTCTTTAGATTATACTGTTGTGGATATTGTTTTTGTTAGACTTTGACAAACTATGTTTTGGGGTCATTACCATAATAATATCATATTTATTTTTGCATAGTCACTTGCCTCTGAACATTGAACAGTGATCAAAGATCAAACAACATCATTTTGTGTTTGTTTCCAATTATTGTAATCATTAAGAATGTGACCAGTGTTCTATTTCCTTACAGTTGTCTTTAGACAGTGAAAATTGTCGCATTATTTGGTCTGGGGTGGTTCAGTGATCTAAACCGCTGCCTCTGGTACACATATACATGTACTGCTGCAGCATGTGTTTAAATCCATGCTTTCATCAAAAGCTCTGTTTTTTCCCACTGTCATGGACACATGCTTAAAAATGTCTCATACTGAATACTGTTGTCTTTTTTTCTTCTTCTGAGATCTTGTATGCAGTTAATGGGTGTACCCTAATTGTTATTAGGTTCTTCCACGTGGATGGTTTCTGCACCTTTACGGAGCAAGCACCCCAAGTTTAACGCTTGGAAGAGAATGTATTCACCTACTATAAATCACCATTGAGATATAGGCATCCAACCTGCAACAAGCAGTATAGTCTTCCAAAAACAGGGCAACTTTCTATGACACTAACCCAACCCAATCAGTGACTTTACTGCTGCACCATTTGGAATCAACTATGCCACCTTCTGTTTACTGAGGGGGAACTCAATTCTCAGAGATGGGTCTATTACTTCAACACATTTGTCTAACTGCACAGTTCCACAAATCACCAAGTCAGGCTAGCTTGTCAATTAGTTGAAGAATGGATTCTACAAGGTGTCTGAAACATTCCACAGATTTGCTGGTCCATACTCACATGTTGGCCCTCTACTCTGAGAAGAGGCCTGTGCCAAATACTGGACAAGAATTACTGTAATTGGTGGTCCATTTAGCATTAACCCAACTGAAAGCAAATGGGAGGGGAAAAATCTAAATCAAACAAACCTTTCTCCTGTGGTGAGGTGGTGTCATCTGGTGCGGCCTCATGGTGGCGTTTTTGGAAGGACAGTAGCAGGTGATGCATCCTGCACGGCTTCTGCTCCTTCCCTCTCCACGCTGTATTCCTTTTCTGTAGGGCCGCATTTTGGGTCGCATCTTCTTTTCTGGCCTCTTTCTATTCAGCCTCAGCCCCAAACTGCTTCTTGGGAGCTGTTACATAATTCCCTTAGGGAATGTAGGGGTGGAGCTGGCCCTGCTGGTTGCCCCTGGAAGGTTCCAGAACCTGCCAGCCTTCTATGGGGGCATTGGTGCAAGACTGAATCAGCAGGCGAAGGTGCGTTCGCACCACAAGGCCCACACAAGTACATTTTACAACATTTAAAAGTACAATTGGAATTATGATCCAAGTGGACTGGCCATGGTATCTACACATAAACTCCCAAGTAGCTGTGCAGAGGAGTGAAGTGGTTCTCATCCGATTATTAGAATGTTATTTGCTTGTTATTTGCTTCAAAATTACTTTATGTTTTGACATGTCTTGTCAAGATCATACTGATTCCTTTTAGTGGAGCAATTTTTGAAGGGTGTGCTGTGGTATTTCTCGTTATTTCAACTTCATTTTTTATTTTTTGTACCTTTTCTCCCTTTTGTCATAAATTGTATCTACAGCCATGTCTCTTGTAAACAACCCTAGCTGAAGCTAGATTTGCGGTCAGCTTGGTGCTAGCAGCTGCACAACCAGGAAGTCTACTAAACAGGGACACATTTGTATAGTTTAATTTCAAAAACATGATGAAACTCCTGCCACGTAAGGTAACTATTAATTCGTGTTGTGACCTGCTAGATTGAAAGCATGTGGGACCACAGTCTCATGTCCACATAATTCGGTTTTCTTCCCTGTGTGGTTGAAATCTGATTATAATTTGGATGAAAACAAGCCACCCCTAGAGAATGCAACTTGTGTCTCTTAAAAAAAATGGGTAGGAATCATGTCTTGCTTCTTTGTAAAAGAGGGACATGTAATTTGTTTGCCTAATGTATTAGTTCGGCAAAAGAGCTGAGCTCAGTGTCATCCCAGATGTAGGACCTAAGAGGATGAAAACTCTGAATGCTGCAATAGTGGTCACAGGTCTGGTTCAAGAGAAGTTATTTTATGAAGTTAGAACAAAAAAATATAATATAGTACTCCAGGGCTTTTAAATTATATAACTTATTTGAGAGTAAATACAATTTTAAAATAACAATTTAGCCACAGCTGACACAAATGTATTCATAGACTAGATAATGAATGTCCCCATTTCAAGGTGCAATACCATTTATTTACATGTTAATTCACATGACTGTTTATTAGGTTGGCTCTGTTTTTAGGACTATGAGTAACATTTGTTTTTCTCTGACATGGGAGGAGACTCAGATTGCCCAGGCAGTGGTACAATCGCTCATTTCCTACCACATTATTGCTAGCTCGAAGCAGCCCTGACAGTGACCACACCCACAGACAATGGTACAGTTGCACCCAACATGAGTCATGCAAGATTAACTCTGCAAAATGTTCCACGGTACAGCCTCTTTCAAAATTATAGACACCTTTGATAAAGATGAAAATAAAATACACTTTTTTCCCACACCCAATTACCTTGCCCAGACCCCATGGGTTCCAAAATGGAAAAGGATAATGGAAAGCTTGTCCTGGTCAAGTCTAGGCACATTTTGGTTTCTGTAATCAGAGATATAGTTGTTTTTCTTGAATGAGAATATATGATATTTTCATCATATATTAATGTGAAGGGGCATCTGTTAAATAGTAAATGAATGTTGTGTATGGTCTGAGCAATGTTATTCCAAATACAATGCCCAGTGAAAAATAATTTATGGTTTTTCTCTGAAAAACAGATGCCAAAGTTACTATCAATAGTAATATTGGTTATAATGCTGAGATACCTATGTCTCCACCCTAACAATGGAAGTAACTATACAGAACAGAACAGGTTTTCAACTAGTTTCTACTGACAAAGTTAAATTTCCCATCAACAAATTAAGGTTCCCGCCTACACCTGTCTTTCAATTGTTGAATGCTTCTTGTTATTTAAATTTAATCTTTAATGACTAGTGTTGACGTCAACTGACTACATTCAGTGGAAAGTGCAACCCTTATGAATATGATACTGTAACACTGTCTTGAATTTCAACAGGGAACATTTGGACATGAATGTCAAGTGCATCACTTCTATATTAGCACAATTTAACAACTTCAGCATTTTAAACTTTTGTTTCATTAAAAAAGCCTTACTTATCAACATTTTTATCTTGACAGAATTAAACAGTCATTACATCTGATACAAATAGTCTTTACTTGCATAACAATTATTAAGGAACTGCTTAACATGGACATATTTTTTGACCACAGGTTTTCAATAGGGTTAAGTCTCGAAATTGAGATCACCAAAGCAAAATTAGATGTGTGTGGTCAATTAACCATTTGTTTGTGGATTTTGATGTGTTGTTGATGTGTGCAATGGGAGTATTTTGCTTCCACTTGTCTTGGGGTCCTTGTTAAGGCCATTATTAACTTTACAAAGTACATTTTGTCCAAAAACCTGCTTGCCTCTGACATGACTCACACTAACTGAATCTTCTAGAAAGATTATAACCACATGCACACATGAAAATCAACATTTTGTCTGTACTGACTTGTAAAATTTGCTGGTCTTTTGCAGTTATCATGTTAGTAGTTATTTACATTAATGTGTTTCGGGCCCTAAAAAGTACAACATAGAGCAGAGATGCATAGTAAGTAGATGTCCTGTCCTTGAATGGACGTTTATTTGTTGTATTACCTGAATATAGAATTCATTATTTGCTACCACTCTGTTGTGGTGTCACTGTTGTACACAGTAATTACACTGATTACATATATGATAGGGTTAGATATCATTACAGATTGCTTATACAACTTTAAAAAGACATATGTTTTTACATCTATTCAACGTCTTTTCATACAGAAAGACGTTTTATCAACATCTTTTCAGTATCTTTTCAGTGCCCTTTGCTCAGTGGGTTATAACATTTTGTGACTTGTCAAATTGAGATGTTCAAATTAGCATGATCATAGATAGGCTAATTTCTTTTGTGCAGTTAAGGGAGAACTTGTTCGCTAATCTAAAAATCCATGATGAAAATTATGCAATAAGAAAATAAATTGTTTGTCTAATCAATAAGCAAAATGTACAACCACACTAATCATGTTGTGAAACTGTGCATCTAATTACACCTGTTACAATGTACAACTACTATGTAAACACATTGCAACAAAGGAATGTAAATTAGGGTAGAAAGTGAACTAATATGGATAAATAGTGTGTCACCTTATCATAGATTTGCAACACCCATATGACAAATATTTGAGTAAGGAGTTTCTCCACGGTTAGTGCCAGTCTCAGGTACAAGAATATTTTCCAGTACCTGTGTAACATTTTAGAAAGAATTTTGAACATTCTGGGGTCTTTTTTGATTGAGTCATCAGTTTGGCATTGTTAGGCTGTATACAACACAATAAGGAATTTGTGTTTGAGAAGGAGGGGACTACTTATTATGTCCACTACACAGTGTGCAAATCCATATCTCTCTACCATTGCATGTTAGGTTAGGAAGGAAACATAGATTTGAGGCATCACTTTCCATGTTACTTTGAAGTAACCAAATCACAATCACAAACACAGCTGCAGAGGTCACTTTAGGTTTATTGCCAATTAGAAATACATATGTCAGCTATAAACGAGTTCTGACAATTAGCACTGATATTAGAGTTTCAGACCAACGTGAAGCAACAAACAATGTTCCAAAGAGGCCAAATTTTCGGTGTCCGAATTGCAGTTGCCTCAACCTATAAAATGAAAACTGTTTATTTCAATGGCCAATGCACAAAGACTCAAAATTATTAAGGACCAGTTGCACCCTATAGTGCAAACATGATCTTCCAATATTCCAGGATGACAATGCCCCCATACACACTGCTAAACACATTCAAGTGGTTTAATGAACCCAAGGATGATGTCAAGTGTCTTCCATGGACTCCCCAATCACCAGATCTGAACATCATTGATCCTTTATGGGACATTCTGGAGCACAGAGTGCAAAGTAGATTTCCACCTTCTTCATGCCTCCAAGTGGAGGCTTTTCTTCTTGAAGAATGGTGCAATATCCCACTACACACAGTTCAGGACTTGTATGACAACATATAAGTTGCACCTCAGCTCGGGATTTGTCAGACTGTCTCCTCCTGTATTAATCATACTGTTACATGATTGATTTAAAAGGCTGAGCTGTAACTGGAATGGAAGTGGGCTGTACTGTATCAACCATTGTTTCCTCTCCCTCTTTTGGGAGGAAAAACACAGCATTTCCATTCAGTCTGTTGGTTCACAGTGGAATCTGGGTTAGGAAGTATTAGCTGGATAAAGCAAGTTGCTCCTTAAGCTTAGAGGGTGCGATTTTTACTTCAGGTAAGCCTCCTATATTCTGCTTTGTTTTTCTCTATGACATTGTTTTTATGTACTTGGATTAGCTTTGGCTGCACCTGGGTTGGAAACGCCAACGTAGTAGCAAGGATGGTCATTTAGCAGACACTATGATGGCATCTATGATTATTTTGACTGCTGGTGTTGACACCATTATTATAATGGACTTACGATGATTGGCATGTCAATGAATGATTAAAGACCAGGATTGTGCATTTCTTTTCAGTTTGGCAATGTTGTTTGTTAATTGGTTCTCAAACGTGAAAAATCTACTGTTGATATAAAGTATTTACGTGTGGTTTAATAGTTAAACACTGACAGAGCATTGGTATGGGTCATGTTAAAAGAGCTAACGCAATATTTTCGCATTTTAAATTCAAGAAAATGTACTTCAACATATCTGCAGTAGTAGAGTCAAGAACAAGAGATGGTTGTCTTTTGCGACCAATAAGAAGGTTACACCGTTGGAATAATGTAATACAGTAAATGTTTGCACTTTGGACATTAAGCAGATGCTCTTAACTAGATGGACTTAGTTAGTGCTGTCCAAATAAGACAAATAAAAAGATCAGCAAGTTGATCAGTCATCACTATTAAAAGCTTCTGCCAAACACATCCCAACAATTACTCCTTCAAAGTCACTGAAATCTGTTCTCGCAGCCATTATCGCCAAAATAATGAATCTGTTAACACTTAATTTTAAAGTCCATTAACAAGGTAATTAAATAAGTAAACACTGGAACAGGTTTTGCAGGTAATTATAATAATTCATAGTTCAATAGTTGCTATGGCAACTAAGCAGCAGCTAAAACCTAAGCTTAAATTTTGACCCAATTTTTTGCAGTTGGAACTAAAATCTGCAACACGTACAAAGCCTTCCCCTTCGGCTAATCAGATCAAGTCTCCTAGTTCCTTCTCCCGCCTAGGGACAACAGCTCAATAGAGGGCCACCAACAGAATGATTTGTGAGACACTGGTCAGAGGAGGCTGACTCCAAGATGGCTTTGAAGACATTGATTGGAATATGTTAAAAAATTCCTGGCAGCAACAAGAAATGTGTTGATAATGTTCCCACAATGAGAACTTGAAGTTAGGTGTGTGTTCCAAAAATACAGGTTTCAACTGGAATCAATGTTTGTCAACTAAGTCTCAAAGTGCATGTTGCAAGGAGTATACACTATAACATATCACAAAGGATAAAACAGATCCATAGCACAAACCGATGCCTCTCTCCAAAGAGCTCAAATCATTCTATTCTCGATTTGATGCCAAAATGTCTCTTGCTGCTCTGGACAATCAGGTGATGTTGCTTAAGGGACACTCAATGAAGAGGATACTTTATTCACAAAACCATTCCTGGTTGCCTCCTTATAGTGTGTCCTAACCAGCTGGCAGGCATCAGACATCTTCAGCCTGTCCCTGCTGTAGTATACACTTGCATCATTATCCTATTGCCCAAGAAAACAAAGGTTACACCGTTCTAATAACTGTGATGTTGCCTTGTCATACTCTTCCTTTGTGCTCATGAATTGATTCAGTAGGCTCGTCATGGCCCGCATCTATGGCAGATTGCTAGGATCACTACAACTTACTTGTACATCTATTTGTCACTTATACCTACTGCCACAACAGAACGATGAAGACCATTTCAATCACACAGCCTCAACACACCTGAAGAAGGGAGACTTACATATAAATAAAAAACACCTTGTTTATCCCATTCTGCTACTACCTCGACCCAAAAATGAAACTCATCGAAGAGCTCCTGTACTTTGTAAATAAGCATTTATTTGTGTCTTTAGATATATTTAACGTTATGTATTTTTTTCTTAACTGTTTTGTTTTGCATGTATTTTCTCTTATTCTAAAACCAATTTGCAGATTGGCTGAGAGTTTAACATATTGTTATTCATTATTTATAGCTAATGTTTGGTTTGAAAACTGCTTCTGAACACAATACTAGCCTTTTTGTTTAATTGGCTGTCAGTTCCTGATCTTTTCGGATTTTATTGAAAGAGTTTCCTGAAGAGTTAAAGAAAGGATAAAAAGATTACAGCAGTTCTGAACTTTTTGTGGTGAGTTTTCAGGCACCCAGAGCTGCTGAGGTATCAACCAAGTAAAGGAAAGTGCAAAAGTCCAGAGCCTTTCAGAACCATCCGTATTCACATGACTGTGCTGTGTGAATACATAACGTATCCATGTCCTGTAAGAAACTACTTCTAATTGCTGACTAATAAGACACAATAAAGTACTTAGTACTTACTTAATAGCTACTTAGATACATACTTATGAAAGACTAATTAGTGGCTACTACCTTAAAGGGTTAAGAAACATTATATATCGCTCCTTTAAAAGGTTGTGCTTCCATACAGTGTGACTTGAACCTGATAAAGAACTTGCTAGTAAAATGACATGCCCTTTCCATAGGAAGCTAACAATCAATCAATCAATCAATCAAATTTATTTATAAAGCCCTTTTTACATCAGCAGTTGTCACAAAGTGCTTTTACAAAACACCCGGCCTTAAAACCCCAAGGAGCAAACAACAGTAGTGTTGAATTTCATTTTTACACAATTATATTCACAAGTTAACTGAAAAATCCAATTTAACTTTTCAACTGCACTACATATTACAATCAACTCCTTCCAATGCAGTCATTTAATGTCAAAATGAAAGGTATTGTACGAAACAGTCATCAGTGATTGGATCATTACTAACCAATCACAGTATAAAAGCCAATTACACATTTTACAAATAACACCTTACCCATGCATATTTTGCTTGTAGCCCAATTATTTATATTTTATATTAAATTTGTACTTACTATAAGTCAGTTTGCAAATGCTCTCATTTTGAGTCATTTACAGAAGTGTGTGCATACATTTTCAGATTATGTTTTTGCACTGGCGCCCTATGAAATAGCCCCACAACCCCGATTCTTGGACCAGTCGGATGGAACATAGTGGTTTTTGGGACCAATCAAAAGGATATGTATTTATTGCGACCAGGGAGCACAATCTAAAGTCTGTGGGTGTGGTGGCGCCAGGCAAACTCACAGGATTGTGTACACAAAAATATCTTATAGCTCAATCTAACCTGGATATTTTCATTGTGCATTCCAGGTCAATTTATTTAAGCTTCTTAATTAATGGCTTAACGAATGTTTAGCAACCCAATATACCAACGTCTTGTTCTTCTATGAAACAATTGTGTGTATTCCGTGGGAGGAATAAACAGTGTTATTTGAATTAAGTTGGTTTGTAGCACCCTTTGATATTTTTGTAGCAGTGCCTTTTTAGCTCTTGGCAAGAAGACCTGCAGCCTAAATAAGGTGAGCAGATGTCCTCAGTTCAAATAAAAAAAGAATAGTTCCCAGTTAGCTTTCAAAAAGAAAAAAGTAATTTTGAATTTAAATTGCAAATAAACAATCAAAAGCATTAACCAATTAATAAACCGATTATTGTCACACTCAAAACATCATTAGATTTATGTTGTTCTCAATAAATTGCAGTAATGTTAAAAGACTGTCACATTTTCTCAATAAATACATTTGTTGGAAAAACATCATTGTCCCATTTGATGTTTTTTTCAATAAATTAATTTGGTGGAAAAAGATTATTGTCACATTCTTTCCAAAAAAGTTGAAAAGGAAAGTTTTGAGTGAGGAACAGAAGCGTTCAATTTGCAGTGGTCTCTTAATTTTAACCCTTCTGTTCCTCACTCAAAACCTTCCTTTTCAACTTTTTTGGAAAGGAAAGAAAAAGGTGCAGTGGTCTCTTAATTTTTTCTGGAGCTGTATATATTATAAACAATCATGCCAATATCTAGAAGAGTTGTATACAACAACTGCATCAAATACTGAAGTTATGAAAAATAAGCTTTGAAATTGCATAGGGGAAATCTATTGCTGAGGAATCATTTTACAAATTTGTAACACCATTTCATAGACAACATAGGCTATCGAGAGAACATATACTTTATTCTTCCTTTTGCAAGGGTTATTTGAAAATCACTGACCACTGATGGTTACAGACAGATCATTGTTTATCCAGTAGGCATAACATTGAGATTGAAATTATATTACCTCTGTTTGCTCAGCATTGATAAGCAAATTATCTTTTGTATACTTTGACACTTGATGTTTCACCAAATATCAAACTGTCTTCTTGCCAAGTCAATCCATGTTGCATGCTTTATGTCAGAATGCAAAATCATTTTTGAAAGATCTTGATTTCCACTTAAAGTCTCTATAACCACACAGCAACATCTGATTATGTAACACCAATGCTTTCCACCACTGCAGTGATCTGACCAGTGATCCACAGTGTGAGCCTGTTATGAAACTTCCAACTTGTCCAAGGGGGTACTCAACAACTAATATGACATTATTGACACCATTTATTTTTGAATAATTATTATTTCTCAGAAATGTATATACTCAAGTGGTATTACAGAAGAGATAACTTCACAATAGAAAACATGATCAAAGTATGATTGTGTATCAGGAGTGATAATATTTAAAAAAAATCATTTATCAGTAGGATACATTTTGAACTACACTCACCAACTTTAGACTTAAAGGCTAGCCAGCTGCACTGTCATTAAGTCAAATATCCAGATCGATAGAGTGGAACACTTAGCAGGGAGCTGTAAGAGCTGATTCCTTTGGGAATTCTTGCCAGAAAGAACTTCCAGTAATCTCCTCCTGGGCTCCAGTATCTCTACAAATGATGTTTCCCTGGTCAGACAGACAGGGAGGATCACTTAGTCCAGTGTTTGGTTTTGTCAAATACATTTACATTATTTTGTTAATGTAATAATAATATTTGCAAATGATTTGAACAAAATAGTGAAATCCACCAAATTCCTATAAGAGATAGTTTGAGGCATAATGTTATTAGAAATTTGGGTTTACCTTCAACAAAATATGCCTTTACAATTTCATCTTCATTTTCAATAGGGGCTGGACGAAGGCTAAAAGGACCAGAGCCTGATACAATTGATGATTCAGTGAGTGTCTCTATGTATATGGTAAACGTAATTCTTGCATGTGTGGATGTCATGTGAATACTAAAGACTATTGTAAAAATTATAAAGCTAATTTAAATGTCTCCCCATCTAGCCACAAAATAACTTACATTTAACAACTACACATATTTTGTTTTCAGATATGTGAAGATTCATCTGAGGTTATAGAGGGTGAGAGACCTCGCCCACAAGGATCCTCTCCTGTAGATGAATATCCTGAGACTGAGAAATACACTGACATTGATAAGCAGGTACAGCACTTCATGTTTCATCCAATCATCATGATATTTTGAAGTGTGAATTTCGACTAGTCAGCCTGTCTGACTCTCATTTTAGAGTGGAGGTGGCAAGAAAGGAAAGAGGAGTTTTGGGAACCTGTTTGAAAAGCGCTCCCCTGCCATGATGAGTCAACTGGAGGTGAGATATATCTGTATTATCTTGAACTCATGGGGAGAAAAAAAATGCTTTAAGTTGTCAATGATGGTGAATAAGGGACAGTTGCATGTGCATTTAAAAAAATATTTTCACATGACCCTCCTACTGCAGGGGTTTTTCAAGGATTTTAAGGACCAAGGGCTTAGCCCAATACCAGTTCAGACTTAAAATGCTAGGTATTAGTTAACAATGACAATTTATGAGAGAACAATGCACAACAATACTCTTACAAGTCTTGGCGTATGTTACTGGTCCTCTGGGTTAACTCACTGCCACCACATGATCTTGTATATGATATTACTAACAACATCATGATAACATTAATAGCAATCCCCATAGGCAATAATCAAGGTATCGATCCGACACAAAAAGAAACACAGATCAAAGCAGGTGGAGGCAGGGGTGGTGAGTGGGTTTGCAACCACATGCTAGCGAGACCAGCGCAAATCAGAATTGAGTGAGTAACGTTGACAATAAAATAGTCAGCATGAAATCTGAAATTGTGATCCCCGACATCTGACTATTTTCGTAAAACAGTCAGACCCCTTCAGTTACTCTACATTTGTTGTGATATAGAATTCATATATAATTCATTATATATATATTTTTTCCCGTCTATACATTGCATTTGGGAAGTATTCAGATCACATTTTGCTGTGTTACTGCCTCATTACGTACACAGACTCTTTGCTGAGACAATTGAGCTCAGGTGCATCCTGCATCTACTGGTCACCTTTGAGATGTTTCTACAACTTGATTTTAGTCCACCAGTGGTAAATTCAATTAATAGGACATGATCTGGAAAGGCACACACCTGTCTATACAATTTCACACAGTCGACAGTGTGTGTCAGAGCAAAAAACAAGACATGAGGTTGAAGGAATTGTCCGTCGAGCTCTGAGATAGGATTGTGTCGAGGCACAGATGTGGGGAAGAGTACCAAAACATATCTGCCACATTAAAGGTCCTTAAGAACACAGTTGCCTCCATTATTCTTAAATGGAAGAAGTTTGGCACCACCCAGACTCTTCCCAGAGCCACCCGGCCAGAGGCATTGGGGGAGAAGGGCCTTGGTCAGGGACTTGGCTTTTGCCTACGTTCTTTTGCATATATTTATTCCAAAAAAGCTACTAATAAAGACTTTGTTTTTAGAATTATAACTTTCACATAACATATTAGAATATTTCTTACAATTCTGTATTTTTATCAATGATGTGGTGGTAAAAAAACAAAACATCACTGATAATGTTAGGTAAGAAAATGGGTAAAAACAAAAATTACAGATAGAAAAAATATAGATATATTTTTTACCCTACTGTTAGCATATTCATGCATCTTTAAGTAGGGTTATATGCATGATATGCCATGGGAAGATGTTCATATTGAAACATATTTTTTTTATATTCAGGATTTGTTTGATAATATCAGTAAAGCATTTCTCAAGGCAACCCACATGTTTGGTTTGGTAACAATTGTACTAACCTTCTCTCTGTTGGCTTCCTCTGTTTCCTCCTCTTTCCTTTCTGCCTGCCTCAGCCTCAGAACACAGTGCCATACTCTGGCACTCTATAAAACAAAGTTATAAATTGTCCAGCATGCTGCAGCATGGGCTCTTCTAGTAGCTTCTTCATAATTCTCAGCTGGCTGTAGCCAGAGCTCTTTAATACATTACTGCAACAGAAGTCTCTGGGGAAGTAAGCTAACAGCCTGATTGATTGACATTCTATATCTAGAGCCCGAGGTGTCGCTAAGATCACAATACATTCGGGGCTTACACAATACACAGGGTTTTGAATGTAGACATGGAAAATTTCGATATACTCGCTAGCAGACTACACGTCTACATTGTCATAATGCACGATCGGAATTATAGATGAATAGATCAGGGGCTATTTTTTATTATTATTATTTTTGGTCAATCTGAGATCCGGGGCTATAGCCCTGGACGCCCAGGCCTAACGACGCCACTGTCTAGAGCCATTATTTACCAGTTGTGCACTCATTTGCCATTTTGTTTTTTTCATGTTTTGGATTTGTCCGTAGACGATGAGTCATATTTATGTCTTAAAATTACTGTTTGTCTGAAATATCAGAAGAATGTTATCACTGAGAACCTCAATCCATTGGTCAGCTGAGCTGGTGTATGTTCTGGTCACTCAGGTTCTCCGACTGTGACCTTATAGTAATGCATGCAGTATATAAAAAGCCCAAGTGAGGCATGCGGTAATGCAAAACCGAAAACCCCACACTTAATGACGCCATGTCCCATTGTACTTACAAAATAAACTGTGCACTTCACCGGTCATACAACTGACACAAAAATGTATAAAAGACAAACCCAAATAACAATAACTGTAGAAATGTTGTATTTATGAATGTTGTTATCAACTTTACAACTTGATTTTGTGGCATTGCCGCTGCCGTTCAGGGTTGGCCAGAAGGTTTGGGGGTTTGTTTGACCATAATAGACAAACTCACTCCTGACTCAATACACTGCCTCAATCAGAGCTGGTTGCAGACAATGATGTGCTATATTGATGCTATATTTATACAAATATTTTATTTAACCCATACTTTACCACTTCAATTGACTGAGAACACATTGATCTTTACAACAACCTGGGGTTAGTTTTGGGATAAATGAGACAATTGGAAGCTGCAGATGTTTTGGGTGGCCATGAGTGTATGAGAGCCCAAATGGAAATGTAGCCAAGGGACACCAGGGTTAAAATCCCTAATCCTGAAATAAGTACAATGTCATCTTTAGTGATTACTGAAAGTCAAGGAACTGGTTAAAAGTCCAATTTGAGGGACTTCACTGTTCTTAGGGACAGGACAATAAAGACTTCACCGTTCTGGCGCAATTAATCTTTTGAACTGAGGGAAGAGTACCCCCTACTGGCCCACTAACACCACTTCCAGCAGCGTTTGGACTCTCATAGAGGTAGTCATGCAATTAGATTATGACATTTGGTTAAGATAGATGACATTATAGGGCCATATAAATGTAATTTATTGTAATCGATGGCCCTCTTCATATTTTTCAAAACATACAGTTATAATTAATTAATTACTACAGTGCAGTACATGTATTTGGACAGGGACTCAAGTTTTGTTGTTTTGACTCTGTACTCCAGCATGTTGGATTTGAAATAATACAATGACGATGAGGTTAAAGTACCCACCTAAAAACCCCAAAGAGCAAGCAAAAACAACAAATCGATGGTGGCTAGGAAAACCCCCCAGTAGGGTAGGGACCTATGAAGAGAGGAGCTGTACAGTGAGGGCTGGCCAGTCTGCTTTTGGAGGTGCCGGGTGAGATTATAAGAGAGAGTAGGATGGGAAATATGAACAATATGGGTAGAAGTAGTGAATATTATAAATATAATGAGTGTAATATGCCTATGAATGGTACATACAAAAGAATATTCTAATGTACATTAAATGTACATAGAAAGACATCGGAGCATTTGGAATGATCATGTGTGATCAGTATGATCATAGATCATTGTTGCTGGTTGAGGAGCCTTATGGCCTGAAGGAAAAAAACTGAGTCTGGAAGTGCATGCCCTGATGCTCTGGTAGTGTCAACCAGACGGCAGTAGTGGTGTGAATAGTCCATAGCCTTGGCGGCTGTAGTCTTTGATGTTCTGTGCTTTCCTAAGGCATTGTGTATGGTAGATGCCTTGCATGGAGGGGATATGGCAGCCGATGACAGACATGCCAAACGTCTTGAGTCGCAGGAAGTATAGTTTCTTTTGGGCAGTTTTCACTGCCGAGTTCGCTTGCCTGGACCAAGTGAGGTCATCTATTTATGTAGGCACAAAACGTACTTGGCAGCAACTGAAAATGAAATAAAAATATATACTTCAAACAGGAAAAGTATAATATCAGTATAAGCAATTGTGATTCTGTTTAGCCTCCCCTACCTCATTAGACACCTTTCAGTGGCTACATGCAACATATATTTAAGTAGTAAGTGAAATTTTCTAAGCAAAAAATAAGTACAATTCTTGAAAAAAGTACAATTCTTTGTCGGCCTATCTGCACATTAATGCTGTGGAAAGACTTCCTATTCACATAATGTCCTTCATTTACTGAAGGAGCTGTGATAGGAATATGAGTGTCATCTATGCAGCCAATCACCCCTGTAAACCCTAAAATATTAACTGATTTGTGCTTCAAGTCTCAAAGCTTCATACTAAATAAACTGATTACTGCTTAGACTGATACCTGCAATTCTGTGGACTTCTTTTTTGACAAGTCTTGTGGGTCTGTGACTTAGGAACACTACTAAAGTGTATAGAAAACGTTTCAGTGCAGCCGACAGAGATGGTTGCCTTAGACATATATTCAGCCTCACAGATGTTATACAGAAAACTGCAACACAAGAATTTGTTCCGAATTGAGAGCATGTATCATAGGAACGATATGAGGGCTGAGAATATTTTTCAGATAAATGATCGATTGTGCAGAAAGACGCTAATTCTCAAACAGATAATCATTAGGGAATGATAAAACATCCAAGTGGGGTCTAATCACTCTCTCCCAACTGAGATTTCTGTGGAGTATTTGTGCTTCTACTGGCTCTTTGAGAAAAGGACACGCCCTGTCTGACACATTCAGATGGCAGGTTTCAGTGAAAGAGTAACGGTTGAAAGGTTAATTGGATAAAACTTGCTAGCGAGCAGGTTAGCTTCACGGAGAATGTTGCAGTAGTAAATGACTCAGAGAAACGCTGAACTGGCTCTTTGAAACTGTAAACCCAGAGTTTCCATCAACTCTGAGTCAACTAACTCTAGGTTTTTACTAAACCAGCTTTCTGAAATACCCCCAAGGTGAGCCAAATTCCACTGTTTGACACATAGCTCAGCAAAGACAAACGACTCGGTAGACCAATCAAGTGGATAATCAAAGAATGCTCACAATAATGAAGAAAAAACAGAAACAAAGAACTGTCTGACAGATAAGGAAAACTCTCCCGGAGATAAGTATGGATCTGTCACTTCATCTTGCAGCAGGACATTGACCCCAAACATAACTGCTAAAGCAACCAATTTGTTTTTAGGGCCAAAAAGTGGAATGTTCTTGACTGGCCAAGTCAATCACCCGACCTGAACCCAACTGAGCATTTGTTTCACCTGCTGAAAACAAAATTTACCGCAAAAAATGCCCAGAAACAAACAGGAATGGAAAATGGCTGCAATACAGACTGGGAAGAGCATCACCAGGGAAGATACCCAGCCTTTGGTGACTTCTATGTGTTGCAGTCATTGAATGCAAAGGATTTGCAACTAAGTACTAAGGTTTATTTAAGATTGTTAATTTGTCTAATTTCTAGTACCCTAAAACATGTTTTTTTGTGATGGGGGTGCTGTAATACCTACACATTTCATGGTTTATGCATGTAAATAACCTCAAATTAAAGTTTCACTTTAACCTCTTCATCACTGTTTCATTTCAAATTGTTTCATTTCAAATCATTGTTCTTGCAGATTTGCTCCAGTTTGTTCAGATTGGGTGGACAATGCTTGTGGACCTCAATTTTCAAATAGTGCCACAGATTCCTAATGGGATTGAGATGATGACTTTGGCTGGGCAAATTTAGGTCATTCACCTTTTTGTTACTGAGCGACTCCAATGTTACTTTGGTCACTGTCCTGCTAAAAGTTAGATTTTCTACAAAGCAAAATTTTTTTGTTGACTGAATCAGGTTCTCTTGCAGTATTTAAATTGTATTTTGCACAATCCATTCTTCCTTTCTTTCTTAGTAACACCTTAGATTCAAATTTGGGTGAAATAACACTTACCTTGAGTTGTTACTGAAGGCTCATGGAGTCATTTGCCACAAGCCATTATTTCGCTCTGTCCCAGACTGCAATTAGCAATATAATCATCATCAAAATTCATGAATCGCAAGTGCGCGTCTCATGCAATAAAAGCTGCATTGAAAACCAACTCCAAAACACTTCCAACTAAGGCTAGGGCCAGCGCTGCTAGTGGTGTTGTTTAATAATGCTAATTCAAGGCTGGGACAGACCATGGGCCTTCAAGAAACACTCAAGGTAAGTGTTATTTCACCCAAATATTAATCTGGTACGACAAACCCTTTAATGGTTGACAGGTATAGAACAATGGTAAGGTAACTGTGTTCTCATTACAGTATTTTTTTAAATCTGTCTTAACTGGGAGATTCCACAGCACAGAGGTTGAATACCTATAAAAGACAACATAATTCTGTTTTAAAATTTCTTACAAATATTCCCCAACATAAAACCAATATAATTTACAATTATTCATTTTGAGTTTGTGTTGTACTGTACTATATTGTGTGTGTATACAGATGAGTAACAAATTAAAAGAGAAACCTGAATAAATGAGTGTAGAAACATAACGAATGCAAATGCTTCTACACAGGTGAACTGCAAGATACAATTAAGCAATAAACATCCTATCATGCTCTGTGACTTAAAAATGCTGGATCAAGATGAAGAGGAAAGGATCTAAGTGACTTTGAAGGAGGGTTCATTATTGGGTCTCTTCCAGAATGCTTCCATACACAGGGCACAAGGGGTCACTGAATGGTTTGATGAATATGAAAATGATGTGAATCCTATGCTATGGCCTTCTCAGTCACCAGATGTCAACCAAATTGAACACCTATGGGAGAGTTTGGAACAATGTGTTAGACAACACTCTCCAAAACAACTATCAAAACACTAAATGAGGGAATATCTTTTGGAAGAATGACAGTGTCTCAGTAAGGTGTTGGGCCACCACGAGCCACCAGAACAGCTTCAATATGCCTTGGCATAGATTCTATGAGTCTCTGGAACTCTACTGGAGAGATGGAACACCCTTCTTCCAAATGCGAGGTAAACACAAATGTTTACCAGTGAGATAAGTTGTAGTTAGATATTGGTGTATTACTGGCAGTGGCACCAAGCAAACAAAAGGCGAGAGAGCATTTAAAAGCGTTGGCTGATAATTACTACAGACAGGCACCGAACGTTACATGGGCATGATCAACGCTGGAGTTTCAAAAATAGCTATGTTTTGAAAAGTGTATTTTTTTCTGCATTAATATTATCTATCGTTTAATACTATTATCTACGTTTGCTATGCATTTTGGATGTTTCATGAACAGACCAATACAGAGGGTGTAGATCCTACTGCAAAATTCTAATTTGCTTGATCAAGATTGTGTTGAGTAGATTTTGTGTTTTGATGACACAAATGTATCATTGTTAACATTAGTAATTTGCATATGTAGTTGTGCTATGCTGAAATGCCCCTTTAAAGGTGCACTATGCAAGTTTTTACGCCACCTAGAGGCCAGTGAGTTGAACTTCGGTTCTATATCTCCATTAGGATCTGACATCATTACTAACTACTAGCATACCGACCGGTCTGAAGCAGCATCACCTTCAATAGTCGATGCTGGAGCAATGAACACGTATGTTCGTTTTAGATGGGGTTGAAGTTGATGGGCCCTTTCCATAACTACGGAACACAGAATAATTAAAGAAAACAGCTAAACCAATCAAAACATCATCTGGGCAATCTATTGCTTTATATGCATTGCCACATTTCAGAGACTTGTTGATGGCTAGCTAGTGAACATGAAACCCTAACCGTGATAGCTAGCGCTAACTGGAACAATAATATGCGCGTTTTGACCAATTTGCACAAGGCTAAATCTAGTTAAAAGGCAATGTAATTACTACTTCCGAAAGTATGCATTAGGTTTGGTCAAACAACCCACACTGCATGTTAGTTTTTCTTTATCTTAGAACACCAGGTTGTAACACTATTTTCCAGCAGCAAATGGAATCAATGAGTGTCCTTTTCGGACACATAACTTAGCTAGCTAACGTTAGCTTATCGTCTCAACCAAAGACTTTGGAGAAACCTTCCTAAATCTGTGCTCATACAAATAAAATAAACAAGAACATAGAATGATTTTCTATGTCGAATAATTGTTTCTCCGTCATCATCAAACTAGTAGCATCAGACACATAGCTTTCCTTGACTATCTAGCCAACTAGCAAAATGAGGTATCTAATGTAACAATACTTGTCAAGTAGAAAAGTAGCCAACTCTGCTTCACTGTTCATACAAACTTCAGCTCTCGCCATCTAATAAATTCCAAATTCACCCTCGTTTTACTCCGTACTTCGTCTGATGCTCCTGTTGCTTCCATAGATTTTCGTTTCTGTAGAACTTGGTGTAGGCCTACATGAACCCAAACAAAGCTTGTCATTGGCAGTCACCTCACACACCTTCATGGAAGTACACGCCTACGAACATCCCGGCCTTCTACGTTTAAATTGCAACCATGGCAGTGGGGATTGTGTCAGTCCTGACACTCTGCCAGAGACTATTTTTTAATTTTAACTGATGAAACGTAAAGGTTATTATCAGATATTTTAAACGGAAAATAATGCATAGGGCACCTTGCATTTGCATAGGGCACCCTGCATAGGGCACCTTACATATTTAGAAGTCTTGGTGCCTAGTAAAAAGCACTTCAAATGTTTGAAACATTATCATAGAAACTTTTTTCTATGATCCATTTCCTGTGTGTAGGATTCATATTCATTTGTTCTGTACTGTATGTTTTCTCTCTGTTTTTCTTTTTGTTTACATTATTGCTGTAATACAGGGCACAACTGTTAAAGAGACCTTGGTCTCAGCCTGATACCAAGATCATATCAAAGGTGAAAAGGTCTGACATTATTTGTTTGGATTTTAACCTTACCTTACATAAAGAAAAACTACATTTAAGAGTAAGGATGTGTAGACTTTTGATATCCACTGAATACATAATGTAGGAAATGTAAAATGGAAGCTGAATCAAAACTGAATCTTCAGTGTCTTAACAATTGGTCTGAATAGTTTATTAGAGTGCTATATATTTTATCACAGCAATTGTGAAAAATGGTAGATCTATGCCTCTGAAAACATAGACTAAGACCCATCCGTAGCAAGTTTTCAGTGATACTTTCACAACACCTAAAACCCACATGGTGGACTCGGAGAAAACTTTAATGTAAAGCATCCCCATTTTGGATCAGCCGTTCATAACATGTTGGTTGTTAAAGGGGAATACTCTAACAACAAATATCTAAGAGTTGTCTAAGTTCATAAATTGATTGAAGTGATTGTTGGCTGTCTCTCTATGAATGTTCTGTCACAGCGAAAACACAAAATTTGGAAACCCCAATTGATTGTGGTACTGTACATACCATGTACATTTTTTTTTCGATAAGTCAGTCACAGGTTTAGAATTTGACTTTTTCTTACATCTCCATAGACAGCTCATGTGCCTACTGTGCAAGCCAACACTTCACAAAGTTTAAATTGCTTTAGTGGGAGCAGAGCAATGTATCCCTCTGATTAAGCACTCGTACTAGCTCAACCCTGCTCTCCCTGAGAGATTTGCGTGCATAGGGAAACAGTCCCACAATTATTTCAAGCTATTCACGCAATTTATAAACGTAGACAAATCTTAGATATTAGTTATTAATCCTCCTTTAAATTATTGTACTGTTTTTTCTTTTTCCCTAAAAACTCAGAGTCAAGAGTCAGGAGTAATTGTAAAAATGCCAAAAGAGACATGTGCTGAAGGTCTTGTTGTGAGTGGGGGAGGAAAGGAGGGAATCTTCATCAAAGAAGTAAGGCCAGAATCTCCAGCCGCAAAGCTTCTTAGTGTGCATGAGGGTAAGCATATGTGGAGTAAATGGGTGAAATGTGAAGTAATGGATTCAAGATTGTTATTGCGATTCAGAGTTAAGAGACCGCCTTTTTGCTTTGAATTATACAGTGTGCTAAAGTTTTACTGTTCAAATCATGATTTATTGCTATTTCTCTCTTACTTTTGCTCATTCAGGTGATCAGATACTCAGTGCCACAGTGTATTTTGATGATGTTACATATGAAGATGCCCTTCAGATATTAGAACATGCCCATTCCTACAAGATGGAGTTACTACTGAAAAAGAAACCAATAAAGACATCCACCCTTGACAGTGAACCAGCCGTTGAAATCAACCAAGTAACTATTACAATTGCATTTCTCTGAACTTGTTTTTTTAAGGGAGAAATTGAGAAATTAATTAACATTTATCTGTTTGTTATACCACAGGTGGAAGAAGGATGTGCTGAAATGAGGAGACATTCAAAGACAAAAAGGCAGGGTGACCGAATCTCTTGGCCCAAGTTCCCCAATTTCAGCAAAAGTAGAAAGTCGCATTTTAAGAGGTCTCACAGTACTTCAGAGGCAGAAGATCAGAGGAAATTGGAACTCAGCCCAACAACAAGTGACACAGAGTCACCACTCAAATCTCAGGATGCTGTGAAGACTAAGACAAAGAAGCATACATTAAAATTATCAAACCTGAAGATGAAGGGCCGTAAGAGCAGATCAGTTGAACAACCTGACCAGGACATAGACATAATAGCATTTGAGCAGGGCAATGAAAACCAACGGAGTCAAGATGACATACACTCACTGGATGTTCTAGAGAGCACATCCGGAGAAACACCTCAAGTATGTTTGTTAGAATCAGAATCAGAAAAAATTGAATCCACCAAGATGAGGAATGAATGCACACTTCCGGACATGACAGGCTCAGAAACCATACAACACAAGGCAGAACTCATCAGTCTGTACAATACTTTGAAAACTACTGACATAGAAGTTACTCTTGCTGATCAAGAAAGCTCCTCAAACAAGATATCTCCAGAGGAAAATGAAAAGAAGACAGAGAAGAACAAGAGATCAGAACTAAAGTTTCAATTCAAAGGAAAGGAAAGAAAAGACAAACTCAAGCAAGACATACCAGTAAAATCATTGCCAAAAATCCTGAATGCACCAGGAACATATATCACAACATCTGATGAATCAACGCATGACAATACATTGGCAAGTCCAACTGCAGTGTCACATACTCAGCTGGAGAATCATCAAATCTTAGTTGACAACAATGTTCAAGTACTAAGCAATGCTAGTTCTGGAAAAATCCTGTCCTCCACTGATATGGAAATGAGCTTCCCAAAAGTAGATTACTTCCTTGAAATGCCAGATGTAGATCATGTCAGGAATTCCACTCATTTTGGACAAGAACGAGACCTGAAAGGACAGAAAATTAACATACTTTCTCAGGTCACCAGTACTACAATGCAAGCTGACTCACATAGAGAAAAACAAGTTTTGATGTTGCCCACAGAAACAAGCACTGATGATGTTTTAGCACAAATTGGTAGAACGGCTGTTACCAAGTACAAACTGCCAAGGGTGGAACTTGATGGCTTTGTTACTGACAAACCTATAAAAATGACACAAAAATGTACAGTTGAAGAGTTGAAGAAGCTTCCAAATCGTGAAGATATTGAGATTCCCGGCATGGAAGCTGCATCAACTGGCACCAAGACCCCAGTAATCAAACAGCCTAAAACGACATTCATGCTTCCTGTTGAAGAAATCCAGGCACAGACAGTGCAGATGGTTATAGATGTTGACAGAGTTAAAGAGGCGGTCTCCAAATTACCAGGTTTCAAGATGCCAAAAACTGAAATTTCAGGACTATATGTTCATCAAGATATCACAATGACTGATGTGAATACAGAATTCAAAAATACTGCCATACATTCTTCACCTGAAAAGTTGAGCAGAAGCTCGGTTAACACAATAAAATTGCCAAATACCGAACTTTCTGATATAGATGATCATAACCATATTATTATGACCAAAATAGACCATATTAAAACAATAAAAGTGGCTCAAAGGACCAAGGAGGTTGGAATAAAAAAGGAGCTCCATAAACGAGAGGAAATAGAGATACCTGGAATAGAAACTGTAAAACGAAAAGAAACTCCTTACGAACTGGAAGAAAAAAAAGAGACTAGTTCCATTCTGGAGCCTAAGTTGGCAATACTGGTACCTGAGGGTTCAACCATTACAGCTGAAGAAAGAAATGTTATTTCTGATAATCACACTAAAGTATTAGATAAGAAGTCAAAGCAAGCTAAGGAGTTAATGCCTGAGATTGGAAAAACACTACCGGAGGTTAGATTTTCAGACACTGGGATTGGAATAACAAAACAAAACACCACTGAGCAAAAGGAAGAAGAGTGTAGTGCATTACATGTTAAGATAAATGCATCTGAGGCTGAAGTTAAACTTAGCAAAGTACCAGATTCCTTTATTAAAGTAAAAACTCATGATACAGACATTGAAACATCAAAGCCAGAGGCAAAAATGGAAGCCCCAATGACTCAAGTTGAAATGAAACATGATATTGAGGGACAAGGAAGTAATATAAAATTACCAACATTTGGAATACCACTGACAAAAGTAAAAGGTCAGGAAATGGAAGTTGATTCCAGCCTTCCAAATGTTGATTTGTCTTTTTCAGAGAAAAAGGTAGAGGTCAAAGACCCAGAGGTAGAAATTGAAGCTCCAAAGGTTGAAGTGAAAGAAAATATTGACACTGAGGTCCAAGAGAGTATATTTAAATTACCAACATTTGGAATCTCAATGCCAAAGGAAAAATATACAAAAACTGATTTGAGTGTTTCAAAGAAAGTCACCTTACCAAAGGAAAGCACAGAAATCCAACCAATTAGTGTTGAATTCAATGTCCCTTCTGATGAAGTTGAAGTGATGGGGTTAGCTGCTAAAGAAATTGATGTAAAAATGAAAAAGCCACAGATGTCATTTGGATGGTTTTCAAAAGCAGACGAAAAAACATGTGAGGTTTATGCCAGTCCTCCAAAAGTGGATATTTCTCTTACAGGGGGAAAGGAGAAGGTCCAAGATCCAAAAGTGGAAATTAAAGCTCCAGAGATACAAGTTCACATGAAAGATGAGTTTGAACTTGACGGACAGAGAAATAAGTTCAAAGTATCACATTTTGGGATGTCAATGCCAAAGGTAAAAGACCCTGAGATTGATTTAAATGCATCAAAGAAAGAAATAGATGTCACCATACCGGAGGCCAGCACAGAGTTCCAACCACCAAATGTTGAAGACAAAGTGCCCTCTGGAGAAAAACCACAAATGTCATTTGGATGTTTTTCAAAGCCAGAATTGAAAGCACCTGAGTTTGATATAAATCGTCCAAAGATGGAAAAGTTGGATAAAAAGTTGGAGGTCCAAGAACCTAAGGTGGAAATTGAAGCTCCAGAAATTCAAGGTGACATGAAAGATAATGTAAACTCTCCCTCAAGATTCAAATTGCCGACTTTAAAATTCCTGAACTTTGGAACAACTGCTTCAAACATCACAGTAGCAGTCCCGAATGATAAGGACTTAAAGGTTCATGGAATTTCAACTGAAATACCTGAATCCAAAGGGACAGTGTCAGACATTACCATTGAAAATAACAGTTTTGACATTAAAACATCTACAGTAGTGGATTTCAAAAGTGAAAAGCTTGAAATTGTCCATTTACCAGAGCCCAACTTGAAAGTCCAACCACCTGGTGTTGAAAGCAAAATGCCTCCTGATGACGTTAATTTATCAGGAGCTGCTAAAGAAACTGATTTAAAAATAAAAAAGCCACGGATGTCATTTGGATTGTTTGCAAAACCAGAAATGAATGAACCTGTCGATAATGTCAGTCTTCCAAAAATGTCTCTTCCAGAGGAAAAGGTGGAGATAAAAGAGCCAGGGGTGGACTTAAAATCTGACAAGATTCAAAATGAAAAGGAACATGATATTGGACAAGGAAGTAAGTTCAAACTACCTAAATTTGGAATTTCAATGCCAAAAGTTAAAGGTCCTGAAACTGATGTAACTGTGTCAAAGACAAATGTTGACCTGAACCTAACTGAGGAACGAGACCTCCAAATACCTGATGCTGATGTCAGAGTTCCATCTGTTGAAGTGGAATTACCAGGAGCAGGTAATAAAGATATTGATGTTAAAAGTATAAAGCCAGGAATTTCATTCTCCAAAATTGGATTTTCAAAACCAGAAATGAAACCAACTGAGGTTGACTTAAGTCTGCCAGAGGTAGATATTTCTCTTCCGGAGGAAAAGATTAAAGTGAAAAAACCTGAAAGAGAAAATGAAGCTCCAGAGATGGAAATAGAAGTAAAAGATTCCATAGTGTCCCCTTCAAGATTCAAAATGCCAACTATAAAATTCCCTAAGTTTGGAGCATCTACTCCAAATGTCACAGCAGAAAAACCTGATGTAAAAAAGGACATTAAAGTTAGTGGAAGCAAAACATCTGAAACCAATCTGACAATGACAGAAATTAACATTGAAAAGCCAAATGTTGACAATAAAAGGCAATTTATAGATGTTGATGACAAGACAAAAAAAGAGGCAGAAGTGGAGGTCCAACCACCTAGTGTTGAACTCAAAGTGTCTTCTGGTGAAGCAGAAAAACCAGAGGGAGCAGCTAAAGAGACTGATGTAAAAACTAAAAAACCAAAAATGTCATTTGGCTGGTTTTCAAAACCAGAAGTGAAAGCATCTGAAGTGGATGTAAGTCTTCCAGAGATGGATGTTTCTCTTACGGAGAAAAAGATTGAAGCCGAAATGCATGAGCCAGAACTTGAAGCACCAGAGATTCAAGCTGAAGTGAAAGATACTTTAGGATCTCCCTCAAGATTCAAAATGCCAACTATAAAATTTCCTAAGTTTGGAGCTAGTGCTCCAAATGTCACAGTACATGTAACTGATGAAGAAAATGACATTAAAGGTTATAGATCTGAAATACCTGAGCCTAAGCCGACAATGTCAGCAATAAACATTGAAAAGCCAAGCTCTGATGTAAATGCCTCTTTAGATGTGGAAATGAAGAGTAAAAAACTTGAAGTGGAGGCCCAGCCACCTAACGTTGAGCTGAAATTGCCTTCTGGTGAAGTGAAAAAACTTGAGGGAGCTGCTACAGAAGTTGAGGGAAAATGGAAAAAGCCACATATGTCATTTGGATGGTTTTCAAAAGCAGAAGTGAAATCACCTGAAGTTGATGTCAGTCTTCCAAAGGTGGACATTTCTCTTCCAGAAGGAAAGGTTGAGGTCAAAAAGCCAGACGTGGAAATGACAGCTCCAGAGATGACAGCTGAAATGAAACATGATAATGAGCTTGAGGGACAAGGAAGCAAATTCAAACTGCCAAAATTTGGAATCTCCATGCCAAAGGTGACAAGTCCTCAAATTGATTTAGGTGTATCTAAGAAAGAAATAGATGTCACTTTACCAGGGGCTAAAGTGGAGGTTCAACCACCTAACGTTGAGCTCCAACAGCCTTTTGGTGAAGTAAATGTACCTGAGGGAGCTGCTACAGATGTTGATGTAAAAATGAAAAAGCCACAAATGTCATTTGGATGGTTTTCAAAAGCAGAAGTGAAATCACCAGAAGTTGATGTCAGTCTTCCAAAGGTGGATATTTCTCTTCCAGAGGGAAAGGTTGAGGTCAAAAAGCCAGATGTGGAAATGGCAGCTCCAGACATGCCAGTTGAAATGAAACATGATATTGAGGTTGAGGGACAAGGAAGCAAATTCAAACTCCCAAAATTTGGAATCTCCATGCCAAAAGTGAAAGGTCCTCAGATTGATTTAGGTGTATCTAAGAAAGAAATAGATGTCACTTTACCAGGGACTAAAGTGGATTTCCAACCACCTAACGTTGAGCCCAAATTGCCTTCTGGTGATGTCAATATACCTGAGGGAGCTACTACAGATGTTGATGTAAAAATGAAAAAGCCACCAATGTCATTTGGATGGTTTTCAAAAGCAGAAGTGAAATCACCAGAAGTTGATGTCAGTCTTCCAAAGGTGGATATTTCTCTTCCAGAGGGAAAGGTTGAGGTCAAAAAGCCAGATGTGGAAATGACAGCTCCAGAGATGACAGGTGAATTGAAACATGATATTGAGGTTGAGGGACAAGGAAGTAAATTTAAACTCCCA